>UNSF01000093.1:0-367786 GCA_900538255.1 Ulva mutabilis | reverse complement strand
GGTACCACACTGGGAGTATGATGCGGTTCAGCAACCATCCGGTCCGCACAATGCTGAGATGCGACCGAGAGATGTGATCCCTACGCGGGATAGAGCAGTGCTGGATTTGAGTGGCTGCCGCATTGAGCCACAGGGTAGTGAGAATGATGAGTCTGAGGGGGAGGAACAGCCAGGGCTTGCCAGTGACTCTGCTGAGTCATTCTCAGGGGCATCTGAGCCCTCAGGATCTCGGTCTCGATCGCGCTCGCGTTCACCGCAGCGAGTCCAACGGTCGATGGGCAAGGCGCCGAGTGAGCCACCCCACCTGCGAAATCTGAAGACCACGGGATGTACAACCGATGCAAGGTCAGCGGTTCAGACGTGCAGTACGCTGGGAGATGATGAGCACGGCATATGCCACAGCTGTTGATAGTCAGGCAAGGCAAGCTACGCATTGCCTAGTGGAGTAGAGCAGGCGGAGCTGGCTCAGGGGAGAGTTAGCACCAAGTGCCGCAGGAGGCAGCGGAGAACATCTGGATCCACCACAAGAGGTGAGGGTTCGATGGGTTCCAAAACCTTTCAAATTGATTCGCAAAACCTTAAGACCTGCTGTCCATGCTGTGGGAGTGAATGAAAGTGAGAATGCTGCTGTTGAGCGCATTTCCCCGGATGATGCACGTGAGCATGATGATGCTGGGAGCTCCACAGTAGTCCATATGGAGAGTGACGTCGGTGATCTGGCGGATGGATGTTTGCTACGGCTGACAGTGTGACTCCTGATTGCAGGAACACGACGGGCAGAAGGTGATCCGACAGTGGCAAGACTGCTAGCCGCAGTGATCCCGGTGTGCAGCTGCTGCAGGAAGACGGCAAAGCTGTGCTGGACATCCAACGTTGAAGCAAGCCATGAGAGGCTGCCATCGTGAGCAGTGGATCATAGCAATGCTTGATGAGTTGACCTCCTAAGGGAACATGATGTGTTCGAGTTAGTCAGGTGCCCAGCAGGAGTGAAGCCTGTGACAGGAAGTGGGTGCTTAAGATTAAGCGAGGAGCACAGGGTGAGATTGAGCGATTCAAAGCTAGATATGTAGCCAGGGGATTTACGCAAGTTGAGGGCGTAGATTTCTTTGAGACATGGGCACCTGTGGGCAGTTATGCTACCTTCAGGGCTCTGTTGTCTGTCTGTGCTGTAGAGGATCTGGAGACGAGACACATAGACATTAAATGTGTCGTGATCCAGCCATGCACAGGACTACGGTGACCATGCATGGTGGCATACACAGGACTACGGTACATGTGTGCCAGGATACACGTGCTGATCCGGAGTGGCTATGGGGCAGCCATGCACCGATGGCTGACCATATGCACGAGCAATGCATGCAGATTGCGTGCCAGCAGACATTTGATTCTGATCGTATCCGTATGAGTCGTTTAGAGAACGCTTATATAGGCTCTGTCGATCGTAGTGTAATCACTCTTTCTCTACTGTCCGAAGTCTCACGTGTCGTCGCCTCCAACGAAGATACAGTGCTGTCACCGGCAGATACCTAGACAGCAAGGTATGTGACAGTACCCTACCCCTGCGCATAGCTACGGCATGCTCAGGATCCCACAGGCCTTAGGCCGCGGTCCAATGGATTACAACATGGTATCGGTGATGATTGTGGGTGTTCTTGTGATGTCTATTAGCATGCGAGAGAGTCCAGGGGGAACCTGCGGTTGCGGCTGTGCGTTTCGATGAGCGAGTCACACCGCTCTAGCGTATAGCTGACCGTAGAGAGATTAGATACGGCTGATGCAGAATGCTACGGCGGAGCTGCATTATGCTGGTGTGCTGGTCTCGCAAAGAGGCCTACGGGTCTGCGTGTCCTGCGACGTACAGTGATCATGTTGCAGGACTCCACCATTCCGAGACGATTCAATGGCATCTCGCCAAGGATCTATCGGATCTGACGGTGTGGAGGGAGCTGGTTAACCCTTCCGCACCACCGCACTCGCTCCACAGTGCGCCGCGAGCAGGCCGCGGAGGGTCAGTTCATGCCCCACGGGAAGGACAAGACGCTGGGACCTACGGGTATCTCAGTGTAAACCCTCTGCAGGCCGCCATGCCGAGCAACGCTGATCCTTACGGGGAATGCGAGTGAGGCAGCGGTTGCACGGAGCGAAGCACGCCGCAGCAAGTGGCTCAGGCTGCACACTGGGATGCACACTGGGTTGCACACTGGGATGCACACTGGGAGAGAGTAGCTTGCTGGTGAACGATCCACTAGCACAGAATAGCCAGGCCCATGAGTCGGTCAAGCATTGGCTGTTTATTACTCTGCCAAAGGAGGATAGGGATTTCGTGTCCAACTGTAGCTTTGTCCGTGAGTTGTGGTCATTGCTTCATGCCAAGTACATGCCTTTCAGTCGAGGTAGAGATTCAAAAGCTGTACCAACAGCTTTAGTGGTGCTAGACAAGCAGGCAACCACTAGAAAGGCATGTCAATGAAGTAGTGGGCATAGTGAACCAGATGAGGGTCTGGGGGAGAATGTGCCTGACCAGTTGTACCGCTCTAGGCTACTGGCAGTAGACAGAGAATATGCGTTTTTGCAGCCGATGCTGCAGCAGCTGCCAGTGCAGCAGATAGTGTCCACATTGCTGACACACGCTCAGACTAGCAGCCAACCTGCTCCATCGCGGTTCCCACGGGAAGATCGCGGTGGTCAGCAGCGTTATGGGGGACGAGGGTATCGTGGTGGACGCCACGGTGGTCGCCATGGTACACCCCCACAGGTTGCTGCAGTGGGAGCGGGGGAGCAGACAACCGTAAGTGCTTCAACTGCAATAAGCCTGGTCATTTGCAGAAAGAGTGTCCCTTGCTCTCAGCAGAAGTCAAGCAGTTTCTGCAGAAGCAAGCAGCTGCAGGGCGAGGCCGTGGCAGAGGCCGCGGTGGCCGCAGGTGGCTGTAGTTGATCTAGCTGAACTGCGAGCTGAATGTGGTGATGGGGCAGCGCCCAATATGCCATACACGTTTCTGGTGGATAGCGGGTCTGATCTGAACATCTGCTTGACTATAGCATATTCAGTGAGATCAAACCACCGGATATCACAGAATGCCAGCCTCTAGATCAGGGCAGGCTAAAGATATATGGCATGGGCACTATCAGGGCGAATGTGGGGAAGTACGTGACAGTGAAGGGTGAGCTGGTGCCTGTGGACATTGAGCTAGATCATGTTTACTGGTTGCCAGCCAGCCCGATAAACATCCTATCAACGACTGTGCTGAAGCGGTCGAACATATTCTTGCACACAGGCAAGGCAAATACAGTAGAATGCCTGGCTTTCATGATCAGGCCCAGATGTTTGTGGGCAACTGTGAGCAGGGTGTGGATAGTGAGGACAACCCCACACCGAGCTGGTATTGCGGGACAGGCAGACCAATATGGGAACTGCGCCCTGTAGATTCAGGGACAGACTGGACCAGTGCTAACAATCTTTTCCACAGAAATAGGAAATGGGTTGGTGAGCAGGCGAGAGTCGCTGCAGTGGATGGTGTACCTATTGGTCAGAGATCTTCCTTCCAGGTTGATCCATTTTTCCTGGTGCATATCGCGTTTCACCGTGCTGGCAACCGGTTTCTCAAACTGATGCGAGATAATCCAGACCTGTTCGACCTCAAGCTGCCTGAACCTACGGGAGTAGCACTTGAGTGTCATGGTTGCCATGTGGCGGAACAGAGAAGTGGTGACAGAGCACAGCATGGGGGCAAAGTGACAGAGAATGCCACGTATGCTGGAGAAGTGTTGCATGCGGATCTGGCTGGACAGATAAAGCCAGTGGGCATAGGAGGAATGAACTTCATCCTGGTAGTGGTGGATGAGTACAGCAGGTACTCGCATGTGATCCCGCTGAAGTCGAAAAGCGGTGCTGCTGAAATGATATGCCTTCTGCTAGAACGCATCCGCACTCAGACTGTCTATGACAAGGAGATAGGGGTGCGGAGGCTGCATACGGACCAGGGACGTGAGTTCAGCTCTAACCACCTGGCTCAGTACCTTGAGTGGCGGGGAATAGTACACACGTTCACTGACACCGCCCAGCATGAGTCTAATGGGTTGGTAGAGCGAAAGATCGGTGTGCTGAACACGTCAGTGCGGCAAGCCTGCTGCAGGCAGCAGTCCCTGCATTCCTGTGGCCGGAGGCATACATGTGCGTGAACCATGCACACAACCTGACGTCGAGTACAGCACTGGAAGGTGTTCGGCGGAGGGAGGCGAAGCAGAGGCTGGAAGAGAGGTTAGTTGCCACCAGCCATGAGCCATGGTCCACGAATGAGCAGCAGCGGGCTAAGCAGCTGAGGGTCCGGAAGGCGGGAGCGCCTGCGCTGAGCCTGAAGGAGCTCTGTGAGCAGCTGAATGCCAGGAGAGATGCGGCATTTGTGGAAAGGTGCATAGAGAAATGTGGATGTCAGGGAGATAGTGCCATACTTGTTGTGGTTTCGGAAAGTCAGTGAAGATGACTTCCGTCTCGTGGTGGCACAGGTGAAGCCTTTCGGGTGCCCAATGTATGTGTATCCGCGGAGGGAGCACTTCAGGCACCTGGAGGAGCGAGGAATCCTCGGTGCCTATATGGGACCGGGTGGAGGTCCTCATATGGACAGGGTGCATGTGAAGCGTGGGAATGGGGGAGCAGTGCGGATGTACAGGCACACGGCTGCTCCACCTGCTCTGGTGAAGGATTTCGCGCAGCGATTTCACATGGCTGGGGAACCTACGGCGGACCCAGTTGTGCTAGAGAACTATGAGCAGGGTGAATTTGAGATCCTGCCAGATCAGTTCACCAGTGTAGTGCCAAAGGCTGAGTTCTTGCCCAACATGAAGAAGTGGGTGAAGAGCACCAGTGTGCGGGCAGTGCGTCCACCAGCCAGTCGTGAACACATGATGCCAGAGAGGGGCAGAAATGTGGATTGGGCTGAGGGGGAGCATCCGGGTCTGGGCCATCAGCACTGGGAACCAAGCAGAACGTTGCATAGGCGTCTCAAACCACGAGAGGAGCTACCTGAGGGTGAGCCTGAGTTCTCTCCTAGAGTGTTGGGTGCAGAGCTGCTGGCGCGCCATGAGCGCTGGCACACACCGGAGATCAGTGATGCAGTGGTTGCAGCGCGCTGTGATCTTGCAGCGGCTGACAGTGCTGCAGCTGTGCCGCACTGGGAATATGATGCAGCAGACCAGCCGTCTGGGCCACTGAACTGCGAGTTCAGGCCTGCAGAGACAATCCCTACGCGGGATAGAGCTGTGCTGCACATGGGAGACTGTGACATCTATCCGCTTCCAACTGATGAGGAGGCGGATGAAGATGCATCTGGTAGTGAGGATGACTCTGAGCCTGAGTCTAGATCCCGCTCACGCTCAGCGGAGCCAGTCCAGCGGTTGATGGGCAAGGAGCTGAGTGAGCCACCCCCATCTGTGCGAGCTGACGGTCACGGCGGCAGCCGAAGTTACCGCGGGTCCACGTTGTCAGGGCGTGATGACCGGGACAGATATGATAAGCCACGGCATATATCTGGGTCTGAGGGCCAGGGGCAAGGCGAGCTACGGCATGTGCCTAGGGGAATAGCGACAGGCGGTGATGGCTCAGGGGGAGAGTCAGCACCAAGTGCCGCGAGGGGCAGCGGAGAACGTCTGGATCCGCCACATGAGGTGGGGATTCGATGGGTTCCAAAGCCTTTTCATTTGATTCGCAAAGTCTTGAGACCTGCTGTCCATGCTGTGGGAGCCATTATGAGTGATGTTGCTGTTGAGCGCATCTCCCCGGAGGGTGCACGTGAGCATGATGCTGGGAGCTCCACAGTGTTCAATGGTGAGAATGACGTCGGTGACTTAGCTGAAGGAGTGTCTGCGACGGCTGACAGTGTGACTCCTGATGCAGAAAAGCCGACGGGGCAGGAGGTGACTCCGAACGGTGGCCCTACTGCTAGCCTTTGTGAGTCCAGGCGTGCAGCTACCGTGAGGAAGAAGGTCGAGGTCGTAGTAGATGATCCAACGGTGCAGCAGGCCATGCGTGGCACTCACCGTGAGCAGTGGATCACGGCCATGCTCGATGAGCTGACCTCCTTGAGAGAACATGACGTGTTTGAGCTGGTCGAGTGCCCATTAGGAGCGAAGCCTGTGACAGGCAAGTGGGTGCTTAAGATCAAGCGAGGAGCACAGGGTGAAATTGAGCGTTTCAAAGCCAGATATGTAGCCAGGGGGTTTACGCAAGTGGAGGGCGTAGATTTCTTTGAGACATGGGCACCTGTGGGCAGTTATGCTACCTTCAGGGCTCTGTTATCGGTCTGTGCAGTAGAGGATCTAGAGACGAGGCATATAGACATAAAATGTGCTTTCCTGAATGGTGTTCTGGAGGAGGAAGTGTATGTGGCACAACCTCCTGTACTAGATGATGGGTCTGGTATGGTGTGGCGTCTGAAGAAGGCGTTGTATGGTCTGAAGCAGGCTGCCAGGGAGTGGCACAAAGCGCTTGCAGAGCTCTTGTTGAGTATGGGCTTTGTGAGATCAGCCAGTGACCCCGCACTGTTTATCTGCAAAGTAGGACGTTGTCTTATTTTTCTGTGGGTCGATGATCTGTTGATTTTCGGTCTGGTAGAGCAGATGGATGATGCCATCAGAAAGAGCCTTGAGGCATTTGAGGGTCGTGACCTGGGGGAGCTGGGATATGTGCTGGGCATGGAGGTCATACGTGATCGCGCTGCTCGCACTATCACCATCACACACAGAAAGAGCATCAGGGACATGCTGGAGAGATTCAGCATGAGTGAGTGCAGACGGGCGCCAACTCCTTTGGTGCCAAAGCAGAAAATGTTTAGCCTGAAGGAAGATCCTAGCCAGGAGAAGGCTACAGGCACAGAGCATAAGAGGTTTATGCAAGCCGTAGGAAGCATCCAGTATGTGGCAGTTGTGTCGCGTCCAGACATCGCGTTTCCGGCTAATGTCTTGGCCAGGCATATGGCTGGGAGTGCCAAATGTCATTGGAATGGTGTCCTTCACGTACTGAGATACCTGCGAGGGACCATAGACTTTGGCTTGACCTTTAGTGGCTCCAATGGGGGATGTGAGGTGTTGGCAGGACCAGCACTGGGAAAATTTCGAGATAGACTGCAGCTTGCGGTAGTACAAGCTTAGTCTAGGGGGAGTGTCGTGATCCAGCCATGCACAGGACTACGGTGACCATGCATGGTGGCATACACAGGACTACGGTGACCATGTGTGCCAGGATACACGGTGCTGATCCGGAGTGGCTATGGGGCAGCCATGCACCGATGGCTGACCATATGCACGAGCAATGCATGCAGATTGCGTGCCAGCAGACATTGATTCTGATCGTATCCGTATGAGTCGTTTAGAGAACGCTTATATAGGCTCTGTCGATCGTAGTGTAATCACTCTTTCTCTACTGTCCGAAGTCTCACGTGTCGTCGCCTCCAACGAAGATACAGTGCTGTCACCGGCAGATACCTAGACAGCAAGGTATGTGACAGTACCCTACCCCTGCGCATAGCTACGGCATGCTCAGGATCCCACAGGCCTTAGGCCGCGGTCCAATGGATTACAACAAAATGTGCTTTCCTGAATGGTGTTCTGGAGGAGGAAGTGTATGTGGCACAACCTCCTGTACTGGATGATGGGTCTGGTATGGTGTGGCGTCTGAAAAAGGCGTTGTATGGTCTGAAGCAAGCTGCCAGGGAGTGGCATAAAGCGCTTGCAGAGCTCTTGTCGAGAATGGGCTTTGTGAGATCAGCCAGTGACCCCGCACTGTTTATTTGCAAAATAGGACGATGTCTTATTTTCCTATGGGTCGATGATCTGTTGATCTTCGGTCGTAAGGAGCAGATGGATGATGCCATCAGCAGGATCCTTGAGGCATTTGAGGGTCGTGACCTGGGGGAGCTGGGATATGTGCTGGGTATGGAGGTCATACGTGATCGGCTTGCTCGCACTATCACCATAACGCACAGAAAGAACATCAGGGACATGCTGGAAAGGTTCAGTATGAGTGAGTGCAGAAAGGCACCAACGCCGTTGGTACCAAAGCAGAAAGTGTTTAGTCTGAAGGATGATCCTAGCCAGGAGAAGGCTACTGTCGCAGAGCATAAGAGGTTTATGCAAGCCGTAGGAAGCATCCAGTATGTGGCTGCTGTGTCGCGTCCTGATATTTCCTTTCCGGCCAATGTCCTGGCCAGGCATATGGCTGGGAGTGCGAAGTGTCATTGGGCTGCTGTCCAGCATGTACTGAGATACCTGCGAGGGACCATAGATCTTGGCTTGACCTTTAGTGGCTCCAATGAGGGAAGTGAGGTGTTGGAAGCATTTACGGATGCTGACTTCGCCAATGGTGCTTGCTTGAAGAGCGTGTCAGGAGTGATAGTCCGGATGCATGGGAACTGTGTGTTCTGGCGTTCGAAGAGGCAGACTATTGTGGCTGGTGATACAACTGAGGCAGAGCTCATTGCTATGAGTTCAGCAGCCAATGAGGTGATGTGGGCTAAGCAGTTGTGCACTGATCTTGGTTTGTCGGCTGTGAAGCCAACTCTGTGGGGTGACAACAAGAGTGCCAACTTGCTAGCTGTGAACCCCATCTCTAGTGACCGCTCCAAGCACATCAGGGTCAGGGACCTGAGGGTCCGCGAGTTCGTAGAACTCGATGAGTTAACTATCAGCTGGGTTAGCACGGTAGACATGCTAGCTGATATGTTTACGAAAGTGTTGGCGGGACCAGCACTAGCAAAATTTAGAGATAGACTACAGCTTGCGGTAGTACAAGCCTAGTCTAGGGGGAGTGTCGTGATCCAGCCATGCACAGGACTACGGAGACCATGCATGGTGGCATACACAGGACTACGGAGACCATGTATGCATGGATGCACGGTGCTGATCCGGAGTGGCTATGGGACGCCATGCACCGATGGCTTACCATATGCACGAGCAATGCATGCTAGATTGCGTGCTGCAGACAATGATTCTGATCGTATCCGTATGAGACGTTTGGTTGAACGCTTATATAGGCTCTACTGATCAAAGTGTAATCACTCTACTCTGCCAAAGACTCACGTGCTATAATCCAAGACTGAGAGCGCACTGTCACAGCGGAGGCCTGTACACCAGCCAGGTATGTGACAGCGCGACCCCCTGCGCACAGCTACACAGTGCTTAGATCCCACAGTGCCTTAGGGCTGCGGTCCACTGAATTACGACATGAGGTTGCCCAGTGCCTGCCGTGTACCCCGACCAGGATGGAAAGCGTATTGCTGGTCATGCAGGCAGACAGCTGCGATCAACCTGCCGGCCGACAGCAGGTCCGGAAACAGCTTGTTGACAACAGGGAGAAGCGTAAGTGGGCGGTAGTTCGCACAGCTTCCTTCATCACCACCTTTGGGTAAGTACGTCACATTACCCTGTCGCCACGCAGACGGCCTGGGTCGTAGACATGTTGAGAGCAATCGGCCCACAATCCGAGCGGTGCATACAATCAGGCACTAAAACAATTCGGTACATACTTCTGATAATATGTGACATGTTTATCAGTCTGTTTCGGTGTGATCCGTCAGAAGGACAACGTCTACCGCATCACCCTTGCAGCCCCACAGAAGTGCCAGACCTGACGTTAACACGTCTGCGCGCTTCCAGTCGTCCCAGACGGCAGCATAGTTAATTAAGTAAACAAGTCATCGCGCTCAGGGTTATTCATACTGCCAAATACCTCCTCTGCAGTGATCAATGCTCTTGTGACACAATGCACTAGAGCACTCATTGCATCGCAGGTACTTGGCCGATTTGAGGCAGCTCGGTTCCGAACACCTCAACATAGTATATACTATTACGAAGAGGCATCAGAACGTAAAAAACTGGTAGTTTCAGTGTGTTCTTTAGTCGCGCCAGTTTTCCCACCCCACTGGTCCACCCATGGGTGGGCCAGTTTGGCGCGGACACTGTGCAGTGTTATACAAGTCAGTGAGTAGTCACTCGCATGTTTCATCAGAGTACGATTATTTACCGTCGATTGCTTAACAAATCGGGACCCAAGCATGCACGAACAAGTTTTGGCAAACAAACGTTGGCAACTTGGCAACTGCCTGAATGGGGCACCTGCAGCTGTAGCTGTGGCGCGTATGTACTGATCTGTACTGATCTATAGTACAGTACAGTATAGTGAAGCTGCTAACTGATTTACATACTGCTAGCTTGCACCTTTGAGCCAAGCAAGACTACACAAGGGGTTCACTACACTGGCAGTGATATCACATGCTTAAAGATATGGACAATCCCTGCAACAGTTTTGTCACCTACAGGGATGTGCACGCTTAAGGGGAACATGCAGACTACGTGACAATGATGTAATCGCCAAAGAGGCCCTCAAAGAAGAAGACGCCTTCATTGCCTTCGTTGCCTTCATTTCCTTCGTTGCCCTCATTTCCCTCATTACCTTCATTTCCTGTGACACTGCATACACGGGCACAATTGGAGGCGGTGCTCAAAAGATGACAGAACTGCAAGGCCCCAGTCCCCACCATCGGTCACCATACAGTAGGTTGACATTACTGCTGTCTGTCGAAGCTCGTGCACAGAAATCAACGAACATGTTGTAGAGAGGGGTCACAGAAAGGAGGACTTTTGATCTGCCAACATGGGTGCATTCGCAATGCAGTGTGCACATGAACTTAGCTATTTTGGCTTTTGTCTTGCAGTAGCATAGCTGGAGCATACAAGAAGAATCCGCCCTCGTTTCCTTCGTTGCCCTCGTTTCCTTCATTGCCTTCGTTGCCCTCATTCCCTTCATTGCCTTCGTTGCCCTCATTCCCTTCATTGCCTTCATTGCCCTCATTGCCCTCGTTGCCCTCGTTGCCTTCGTTACCGTTGTTACGCGCACTGCTGCGTCGCCCCTCATTCCCCTCATTCCCCTCATTCCCCTCATTGCCCTCGTTGCCTTCGTTACCCTCGTTGCCTTCGTTACCCTCGTTGCCTGGAATGAGACATCACTCACGCACCGTCCCTGTGCACTCTGTGCACGTGTCGCAGTGCATGCACCATAGGCATAGCCTGATTCTACCCTGATTCTACCTGACAGCGTGATACTCGTTCTGCAACTGATCATGACAGTCATGCATGCACATAAGCTCATCAAGAATGTACAGAATATTCACAATTGCCAGATCCAAGATTCAACTGCTGCATCTCATCTCCAAACCAGCTGCAAATTCATGGGTTGCATGAAAATTACAAAAGCCATTGCATCCACACTGATACAAACCTCAGGGCATGGCACGGCAAAAGTGTCGTATGGGTTGTTCGCGATCGCTCAACCCGGGCAATGTCTTCTGAAGCGTGTCATATTTTGCAAGCTCTACAATGATGCAGCGCTGCAGTGGGCAATGTGGGCAGTGTCCCACCTTCATTCTGCTGCAGCATGCGTGCGTGGCTCTGCAGGTCAGCCGGCTTCAGCGAGACAGTTTCGGCCGCGGCGCCGCCGTGCAACAGCAGAGCGGAGCTGCGGGACGCGGCAGGCTGAGTGGCGCATCCGAGGAACGTGGCGAGGAGTGTCAGCAGCGCCCACATGCTGCTGTTCTTCTAGTCTGTGACTGGCCTGCACACGCGTGAATGCTGGTGAATGATGAATGCTTGCAATTGGCTATGTATACAGCCAACGGATCCAGGGTAGCACGGCTCACGGGTGCGCAGTTTGTGCCAGGTGATCGCCTGGCCGGCTCGCATCTGCTGGGTAGCATGTGAGTCTAGACTCTAGTTGTACGTTCGCTTGGTGTACTGGATCGGAGCCCCTCGATGTAACGGTACAGCCAACGGATCGTTCGAACGAACCAAAGTTCAAGATCTGCATGCGGCGTGGAGAATCGCGAACGGCTGCAGCGCTAGCATGCGCAGGTACACCTGTTCGACGCTGGCATCTACTCCTGCGTGTGGTGCCAATGGCATGGCGCCACACTAGGTGTCCTGCACAGATGTGATCGGCCCGGGGGACACGCAAAACAGTGAACTGGTACCAGCATGCCGAGTTCGAACTCTGATCAGGATTGCCGGAGGCAACGGCCAGCGCAAGCTAGCTACCCCAATATTGGGGTCTCATTCCAAGCTGAAGCACTCTGCTGTGTTACACGCTGTAGTGTTTCTACCACATGCACCACGTGCATAACATGTGGCACACTATCCAGCTCAGCATTGCACCCACAGCTCTAGCCTATATCCCTGCTGGGCATACTGCTGGGCAAAATATTGATATATATGACGGGAGGACACATGTTGATGAACTGCGTTGCTGAGGCTGAGGCCTTGCTCTATCACAGTGTAACACATGTAGTGCACATGTACATCCATACAGGACATGCATGTCGCAGGTAGCTACAGGACTTGAATGTTGCAATCGCAGCACGCTGCAGTACTGCTTTGAATCTGATGCAACCGCCAGCGGTGTGGCAGCTAGCGCTGTAGCTACCTAGGCATGCCTGTTCGACCGGATTCGATCCTCCGAAACATCCAACTTGCGAGCGCTCGCACGTGCGATGGCCACAGTAGGCGCCTGCCCGCAACCTGCCCGAACACGCAGATTCACCGAGTTCACTGCGTCAACGTTTACGCTGTGCAGAGCACCATCATCATCGCGGTGAAAATGCATCACGGTATTGCACTCACAAGCATGCATTTGCTGTGAAATTGTCGTCACGACAGTGTTGTGACGATCACGTGTACGGGAAAGGGACATGCCGTGCACACGGCCGCGACCAGCATTTCGAAAGAAGGCAGAATATTCACGCGGAGCGCGCTAGCATATGCGCGTACGCGTGACACTGCCGCTACTCAAGGCCCGGCGCGCAACCGGTACCTGAACACGCGCGCAACTGCAACGCAGTGCGCGCGCGTACGTCGACGTCGGTCGACCGCCCTTGCAGAAGTAAGTATGTAATTCTAAGCAGGGGGAGACGTGCACGTGGACAGTTGCCAGCTGGTGCGTGGCAGCATGATTGACTGACGGCGTATGCATATGTCGTGCGACCGGCCGACAATATAATCATTGCGCGCATGTGCACGTGCATTCTCTGACGATTCGAATCCTCCTGTCTGAATCGTCCCGTCTGAACCGTCACACCGGCACCTCCGGGTGGTGCCACCGGTGGGCAGCTGTAGCCAAATGCAGCGTAGCTATGCGGAGTCAGCTGGCAGGTTAGATGTAGGTTTAGGACAGTGAACAAATCAGCGCATCGCTGGGTCAAGCGCATGCGAGCCCGGGGCCACTTACGTCGGTGTACATGTCAAGCATGTAACGAGACCGCACCGGTTATAACTTGATGGGCAGGAACATGTACAACGCCAACGGAATCTGTGCCGTGAAGACAACGTGAGGTGTCGAGCGAGCATGGCCCGCTGCATTTACACGTGCAAGCGACCTTGCGATCGGGAGCGGGCTGCGCATGCCACAGACCCAGCTTGAGGCCTAGGTCGCGGATCCGGACTGCATGCGCATACGCGTGCCAACGCGTGCAAACGCGCCAACTTGTGTCGTAAGGGCTCTCAGCCGATCTGTCCCCGCAAATTTAGGTACAAGAATCCTGCAGAAACACCGTCGCGGAGCACGCGCGTGCATACATGCGGAAATGCTTGCAAGCGAACACATGCAAACACCGAGCACCGGCACACAGCAATCTCCATAGGCGTTAACGACATGCGGCAGTGTACGTGCATGTTCATTGAGATACGTTACAGATGTATGCTCCACAAGGTGGAAGAACACAGAGTGCATGTTCATTGCTTTGGTACGGGTACCGACGCGGTTGGGCCTGCAGGTGCCAAGCAGGTGCCCAAAATGCATGAGGCTTGATCACTCCCACGGCGGCATCCTGCAGACTCTGGTGAGCGTCGATGCGTTCAAACGAAAAATCTAGAACCTGTGTTTGTATGGTTCTTGATTCTCGACTCACAGATCTGTGACTCCATGGCTTCACCTCCACAGATGCATTCGAACTCTGAGTGAGTCAACGTTGAATGTGGCTGCATACAATATTAATTGCGCAATTGCAACGTTGCTGTCCACACCTGGCTGTGGGCCCATGGGCTCCCGGGGTCCTGCACTCATCTCTATGCAACGCATGCCTCACGCGGACACTTACATTGCCATGTATCGTACCTCTGTATCGTACCACCTTGTGGAGTATATATACTCCAGATGTATGTACATTTGTAACGTATCTCAACCTGGACCCTTACATGCGTACTCGCGTGTGCTAACACATGTTCTGCTAGCCTAGCCTCAACAGATTTGACTGACTGGCTGACTTTCTGCCCGCCTGAGTGGCTGAGTGACTGCCAGTGGCATATGCCACTGCATGGCATGGCTCCACAACATGCTTGCATGCAATTGCAGGACCCTGAGAAACGCAGTGCTGCAGCAATCATTTCTGGGACCACGTACAGTTAGTTTCACCCATTAATTAATCAATCATTGATGTTATGCCTGTTTATTGTGTTCACTGCAGTGTGTGTTATTGTGAGGGGCCTGCACACGCATGAAGCTTAAGCAACATGTACGTACACAGGGACTGTGCTGCTCTTCTTCGGGGACACATGTTGCCTGATGGATCTCCAAGGCGCATCTATACAACAATATTTTCAGCGGGCTCTGCGTCGTCCATACAACAGCATGTGGCACGCGCCCACAGGTGACGAGGAACGGCCACCAGTTGGCAGTGCCTGATCGGTCATGACTACCTAATTATAACGGATACGGCAATAGCATCATACTTGGCAATAGCATCATGCTTCGTGCTGTGCTTTACCGTGGCATCATGGCACCTGGCAGGCACCTATCGATGCTAGCCTCAACAGATTTGACCAGTCATTTTTCCAAGCTGCGTAATGAAGCCGTTTCGAGAGTGTGCCCCTGACGACACCTTAGCACGGTATACCGCGGCATCCTCGACAGGCGCGCCCAGGCGTCGCGACTGGTCGATGCATGTGCGGCTTCACACCTGTTCTCCTTCCCTGGGGGATTTGAAAAAGAATGACCTGTTGGCGTTGCAGTGCACGCACGTGAGCGTTGAGCTCTATGTAGGAGCGGCGTATGCGCGTCCTGATCATGTGTTGTTCAAGTTGAGTGGCGAGGTCCCGATGTGCAGCCGCCATGTTACATATCGCAACAGCCGGCGGCATGTGTCCTTCCGAGCGTGGCAGATCGTGCGTCGCCGTGCAGTGAGCAGAACCATGTTTGTAGCCGCCAGTAGAACTGCGCAACGCGTGGTCAAGGCGCCGGTTCGCACATTGACTGTGTTACACAGTGATAGATCTAGGACTCAGCAGCGCCGAGGCAACAGACCAGGTAACAAGCAAACAGACAGCAAACAGACAGACCGGCCACCGCAAGCACCAAGGTCATGCGCCGGTTCGCACATTGACTGTGAAGTTTGTTCGGTCTGACGGCCGTCGCGGAGTTCGCGGCGGGTCGGACACCCCATGTACTGAATACATTACACAGGTGGTGTCTGTTTGTTTGTTGCCTGGTCTGTTGCCTCGGCGCTGCTGAGTCCTAGATCTATCACTGTGTAACACAGGTGGTGTCGGCTGTGTCGGTTCGTTGTGGCTTTTCACCTGAGACAGTTGCTGCTTGTTGCTGTTGTCTGCTTTCGGGAATTTTGGCCGTCTGCTTTCCTGCTGTTGCCCTCGCTGCCGGGCTGTTCCGTCCATCTCCGTGTAACACATTACACAGGTTGACGTTTGCTCCACAAGCTTCACGTGGCGCCACCTTATGCGCCTGCCCGCCGCACGTGGACAGCGGGCATATGCGTGCAGGGTGTGTTACATGGAGATCAATGCAAGAGCCCGGCATCGAGGGCAACAGCAGCAACGTGCACAGCCTACAGCAGGCCTGGTAATACTATGTAGTAGGCCTGGCGATACTATCTAGTCAACCTGGCGATACTATCTAGTCGACCTGGCGATACTATCTAGTCGACCTGGCTATACTATCTAGTAGATGGACGCCTGGCCGGCTCGCATCTGCTGGGTAGCATGTGAGTCTAGAATCTAGTTGTACGTTCGCTTGGTGCACTGGATCGGGCTCATATGCCGGAGCCCCTCGATGTAACAGTAGATGGACACACCAGCCACACAACCACACGCTGTACCTGCGCCCGCTGTGGCTGCACACAGCACACACAGCATGCACGTGACACGCGCGGGTCTGGACACGCTGCCGTGTTGGGCAGAGTCTGCTCTGTCGGTTGGTTGTGAGTCGGTGCCTTTGATTTGCACACAACGCCAAACCCGCCCCTAGCAAATGGTCGATCTTTACACAAGGCGCACTCCAAAAAACTGACACGTGCGTCCAGGCTTGCGAACCATCGTGGGACGGGCGGTCGGATCAGTCCGGTCCAGCACGCCGCAGTGAAGGGGTGCATGAGAGGGGCTGGCAGGGATAGCTATGTACCTGTGAACTACACACGTGTGAACTCATCTACAGTACACATGCATGGTCGTTGTGCTGCAGTCTGGGTGTCCTGCGCTTATCATGCGATGTGCGCTGTGCGCCTTAACATCCACGCTTTGTGGTCAACCCAATAGCAGACCAAAAGTGGAATACACCGCGTCCAAAACTGCACAATTTCAAATGCAGACAGCTCAAAGCATCGCCGCTGCGACAACGGCTGGCGTGCTGTGTGCTGGGTGGCATGCTGTGCGATACGCATCGCGTCCATGCATTGCCCCCATGCATACCTAGCGCACTTGATACTGCAGCAGGTACACCTCCCGCCACAGCTTCAGCAGCCCCTTTGCCGACGGCCGCTGCTTCGGGCCGCGGCTCAAACACCGCAGCACGCTCTCGCGGAAGCGGCCCATGCATGCGAGCCGCGCCTCTGCCCCCGGCGACTCATCCTCCCACGGCAGCGGCACGCGGCCCAGCAGCGCGTCCCTCACTCCCTGACGCGCGTGCTCCTCTAAGCCATCCCCACCCCCATCCGCACTGCCATCCCCACCCCCAACCCCTTCCCCTTCCGCAAACAATGAGATCGGCTTGGGTTCGGTGCCAGCTGGCGCGGTACCGTTGGTCCCATTCGCGGCCGGCCCGGCGTCAAACGCGCACGGGTACGCTCCCGGGAACGCCGGCTGCCGCGTGAGCAGCTCATACGCGAGAATCCCTATCGCCCACATGTCCGCTGCTGTGGCGGCCGGCACACTGCTGGAGCCGCACTCTGCCGCATGCATGACCTCTGGCGGCATGTACTTGAGGAACGCTCCGATCTTGCAGTCAGCCCCTGCATGCAGTGGAGCTGTGACATGCTGTGCCATGCTGTGCCATGACATGCTGTGTCATGCTGTGTGCTGTGTGCTGTACGCGAGGCAGCGGACACCTGATACGGTAGCTTGTTGCGGCGGCTGATAGTCTGGCCGCAGGTCTGTGTAGCTCGGATCGAGCAAGGGCTGCTGCGATGCCTTGGTGCGGCGCAGCTTATAATAAACCAGTTATTTGGTAAGGTGAGCACAGCACAGCACATCCTAGTGAACAGGGCATATGTTCACAGCTGCCTAGGGTGCACTGCTGGCCTTGAGATCTGCGCGGCACTCCACAGCGCGGCGCCCCCCAGCATGCCGGGCCGATGCGGTACCTGCATGGCTGATATGAAGAAGGACAAATCGATTTGTCTTTGAAATTTAAATCATCCGTGGGCCTGATCGTTGCGCAATTATACAACACATTTGCATGTGGCTCCAATCTGCAGGAGCATGTCGTGCATGCTCTGTGTGCAGCCCTGCACAGCCTGACAGAGGACACAGGCCCCTGCTGACCCAGGTCAAATTTCACTATACACAGTCCTAACAAATCGTAGATTTGTGGGGATGTTGCAGCATTGAATGCGGACAGAGCTCAGGAGACGAAGGTCGCACCGGCGCGGACCGCCTGGCGCAGGTCCCAGAAGCCCCAGCCGTGCTGCTCGCCGCAAAACACCACGCTGTGCGGCTCTAGCGCGCGGTGCACTTGCCCCACCTCGTGCAGCTTACACACAGCCCTCACATACCCCTCCAGCTGCTGCACAGCACAGCACGTTCAGCACAGCACGTTTAGCACAGCATGCTCAGCACAGCACGCTCAGCACAGCACGCTCAGCACATCACGGCACGGCACATGAGGCACGGCATGCTCAGCATGCTCAGCACAGCATTCTCAGCAAAGCATGTATTTGTATGCTAGCGCGCGGTGCACTTGCCCCGCCTCATGCAGCTTACACACAGCCCTCACATACCCCTCTAGCTGCTGCACAGCACAGCACGTGCAGCACAGCACAGCAGGTACAGCACTGCACAGCACAACAGGCACAGCAGGCACAGTATGTTCACCACATAATGCTTAGCTCAGCATGCTTCCCCCAGCGTTCAAAACACAGTGCGTTTGGGTCAGCAACACGCTCAGACACCACACCTTTTCGGGGTCAGGGGTGCGTACTCACGGCAGCTGCTGCACAGCACATATCACAGGTCATACAGCATACATCACACGCCACACCTGCGCCATAACGAGTGTCGTGGCGGACTTGCCCTGCGGCGAGGCCGCCCACTGCGGCATGCTGCGACACCGCGGCGTCACGACAAACGGCGGCAGTGGCCCGACTGTGCTGTGCCCCGTGCTGTGCCCCGTCCTGTCAGCGTCAGCCACCGCCGCAAGGACTGGCCGCAGCATGATCTTGAACATGAAGCTCTTGTACGGCTTCTGCGCGGCTTCAAACGCGCTGCGTGCTGCGTAGAACGTGATCATCACCTGCACAGCACAGCATGACATGGCCAACTGGCACAGCGTGTGATTCGCAGCCGTACAGGAACCGCCGCGTGGCTGCAGTTGTCCCTTGATGGATCCACCCCGACACCCACTCACACAGCTGACATGTGCGCTGCGTGCTGCGCTGTGACGCCGCGGTGACATGCATGCTTCTCTCGGCGCCATAGGCCATAATCCACCTCAGCGCCGCGGCCTCTGCAGCGCCAAGCATGAAGCGCTGGAGCCGCCACGTCAAGTACAAGTCGCTTCAAGTGCAAGTTGAGCGTGGTGTCGGCAGGTTCTGGGTCGCGGCACAAGCGGCACAAGCGGCACAACCGCAGCAGCACAACCGGAGCCGAGACGTGTAGCAGCTGCAGTCACTGCGGTGGCGGCAAGATACTCCCAACGACAGCGAGCGGTACATTGCCCGATTAATCAGGGATGTTACCTCGGCCCTTCCACGCCCCCACGCAGCCGCACGAGCGTCGTAACCGCTTGTGCAGGCAGGAAACACTACTGAGGTAAGCGCCGTCACCGCTTTTGCTGTGGTCTGGAGGCATGTGGGCGCGCGACGTGAGGCGCAGCAGGCGGCGCAGCAGGCGGCGCAGCAGGCGGCGCAGCAGGCGGCGCAGCAGGCGGCGCAGCAGGCGTGGGGAGGGAGGCGCACCGGCTCACGCTGCTGCTGGGTGTCCACAGCATCGACAGCCAGGCAGTCGCAGCGCGCATACGCATGCGACGCCTGAAGCTCGTACCGCCCCTGCAGCCGCCATCTGTCACCATTTGACGGCGCACCGACGAGAGTGGCCAGCAGTGCCTTCATGTCCCATGTCGTGGCCGCCCTGCGCATGTTTGTCACATGTTTGTCACAAAAGTTTCTGTTCTATGACTACTGGAAGAGGGTTGGTAGCAAGCTCCAGCGTCGATGACGCGGAACAGCAACACAGGAATCGTTTATGCATGGTCGGAAGTCAACTCGGTCATCGCGCCACACAGAAACAGGCATCGGCCACAACACCCCCTTCCAGCGGAGGCGGAAGGAAGTGGATGGAGACAAGTTCACGTGAGAGCCAACGGATGTTCGTCAGAGGCACTGAGAGTTGACTGCAGCTGAAAAAGTTGCATGGGGTGAACTGTGCAAAGTGCAGCTGCAGGCAAAGCCACGAGCGACTCGAAAGCAGACAACCTGTGCTACCATGAGGGTGCAGTCCTAGCCAAAGGACTGGGTACAGGCCAAAGGTGCAGTGCTGGATGAACTGAGTCCTCGGAGGCGATCTCTTCTGGGCCGTTCTGCGGCTCAGGCACACTGGCAGTCTCCCATGCTTTGTCACAGTTGGAAGTACCACCTGACTCCCGCCAGACACGCAAGCTAATGATGCGCTATACATGCATGTGACACAACAGTTGCTTATGGGGCCATACGCGCCAGAAGAAGCCGCAGTCAACCGGTTCCGCGAGCGCTGCTACTGTGGCGGGATCGCCATGAACCATGCAGTCCATGATGTGACGACTTGCTGCAGAACCCCACTCAACGGACCACCCCCTGGGACAGCTCCGAGGAAAGGCAGCGCGGGAGCGGTACAGTGATACTGTATCAGAGTTGGATGCAGTGGATGCTGGAGCAGGTTAAGCTGCAACTGGTGTCACTGAAGCAGGGAACGGAGGCACGTACCCGTTCTCGGGCATCCGCAGCTGTGCCTGCCCGGGATCGATAGACGCCCGATGCGAGCAATCTAGCGTCAGTGAGAGCTTTGCCTTGCGTGGGGAATCCCAGTCGCGATCAGACGATGCGGTGCGACGTCTTCGACAGCCCCCTTCAGATGCTGAGGCAATTGGGAAGCGTGCCCCTGCTCCTTCCCGTACAACTGGCACCTAGCCTCTACCAGTAATGGGTAGCGGTTATTGGCTTTTAAACGCGTTCCAGAGAGGGGGTTGCAGTCGCCTCTGAGGCAGCGAGCCTGGCGTTATCCATGAACGCTCTAATTGTGTCAGTGGCCATGTTGTTTCTCAGAGCATGCGTAGTAACAGCAAGCTCGCCTGAGCTGGCATTGCATGTTACACCTGCGGTCTGAGGCCGTGTTTCTCCTTTGTGCAGCGTGGAGACTGGCTTTTCTGGGTATGTCGGTCGCTGATGCACTATGGTGCCGCAAATGGTTCCGCCAGTGGCCACCGCGCTGCCACAGCGCGGCGCATCGGAATGAACACGGCGCCATACCTTCACGTGCTTTCAGACACACGCACGAGCCTCAGGCAGTGCACGCAGAACCAGCAACGCGTGCTTGCTGTCAATGATTTTCTCTGACAAGCTGCCCTCAAGCCTGTCGGAATTCGCAAATCTTAAGTTATCTTACACGGCTGCTCGAGCCCGGACACATACAGACAAGGGACGATCCGATCGCTGCATATTTTGCGGATATTCTGAGTTGCAGATTGCAATTCGTGCTCGCGAGGTCACACCATCTGCAACGATGATCTACGCTTCGTTGTGTCTACGAATGGGACGCTGAAAGCCGTCCAGCTGAATCTGCTACCTGCGATCCAGCATCGCAAGCCTGAGAAGTACAGGGCCGTCCTCAATCAAGCGGCGTAGAATTTGGCATACAGCATGGCGACCGCCAGCGGACTGCCGCTGTTGAACTCCGCTTGTTGCAGTAACAGATGGGGCCAGCAGCAGCGCACACTCGACCTGCCATAACATCGGAATCAACACGCCCCTGCGCGCTCCCAGTTCACAGCTCGTTTATGATTCTGTGAGTCATCCTCGCTCATGGTCTGATCAGTAACGCGACTGCAGCTTACCAACCAAACGTCTAAACACCCAAACAGCGATTGGAGCATACCTCCTAACGTTTCTCACTTCCCAAGCCAGCGGTGCAAGCCGAGCCAAGCCAGGCCCCACCTAGATACCGCCAAAGCCAACCTGATCATCCGAAGACCAGCATGTAACAGCTTTACCACAGCCTGTGGTCCACAGGCACAGCATGTGCCACACGGTCACAGCATCCCAGGGCTGCATTCTCCTCACACTGAGTACGTGGCACTCATTCGGGAACCACCTGTGCCAGCAAGGTTGCCAAGGTAGTCGTCTCGCTACCGCACCCAGTCTCCCGACACCTGGTCCATTCCAGGCCGGTGATACCCGGTGTAATACCCACTTCCAAACACCAGTGGCAGGTGGGCATGACTGGCCAGCGACCGCATGCCCTTTCCGTGCTCCCTGCAACGATCTTGCAACCCATGTGTGCATCGAGGACTGTGGCAGGCAGAACCACTGCAGCCCCCATATACATACACTGAGCCATACATACAGTGGTCATTTGATGTTCGCCTGCTTGCTCTGCCACCTTAGTGCACCTTCACGACTCAAGGATGTCGGACCAGGAGTCTGTAAGGCTTTTCGCTCAGCTCTCAACTGCCTCTCAAACCCAGTCACTCCATGAGTCGCCGAGTCTTGGCCGCAGTCTGCTGCTGCTCCTCTACAAACTGACAGTGAATTGTCTCGCCCCTTAACTTGGCTGGGCTCACCCCATGCACTCTGCACTAACAGGATCCAGCCAGGGGATCCAGCCAAGTCAAGGGGCCGAGACAAACAGCTGCGAGTCGATTGAGTGCCTACACCGCTGATGGAGCACCCAAGCTGCTGCTGGCATGCATGAGTGACTGCCGGCGCTGATGGAGCACCCACGCTGCTGCTAAACGTCCACCTGTGTGGATGCCCACACTGTCTGTCTTTGCCAATTGCTGTAGCAACAGCCGCTTTCCTGGCACAGCATATCGGAGCGCATCTCCCACAACAGCTCCACTTCTGAGCTTCAATGCACCTTTCGTGGGGCTTCCGCAAGCCCAGCATCAGCAAGACCAGCTTTGAACAGCACGCCAGGCTGTAATTCACCCCCACAGTAGTCCACTTAAGCTCGCTGAGCCTGCAACACCCCCACAGTAGTCCGCTTGCTGAGCCTGCAGTCCAGAGGCTCCTGCAGAATCGTCTCTGCCGCAGCATCGCAGCCGCGCTGCGCTGCGTAGCCGCTGCGCCTTGAGAGCATCTGAGACAGTACCCGTGTCTCAGATGCTTTGAATTTGGGATCCGCGATCGCCACGATCAGCGTTCCCCAGACACCACTTGCAGGACGTCTGCTGAGAATCCGTCCCCAAGTGGACCGCCCACAAGGCCCGGGCATGTTACACATGGCCATGCCCTCGACATCTGTCGCCACTGGTTGAGCCATGCAGCGCCCTGCCCTCTGCATGAAGCATCCTGCAGCATGGCATGCACGCGTGTCGTGCCTGTGCCTGCACATGCATGCACCCGCAGAGTTAGAAAACAGCTGGATCCTAGGCTGTCCTAGGCTGTCATTGTTATGGGGGCCGTGTGGTCTGTACCGTGTGAGTGGTCTTCTCCCGCAGCCTGCAGCTCATGAGAAGTGCGCAGCCTGACCAGCCACGACACCGCCTGCAACAGCCGCCACAGCCTGGCTCACACAGCACACAGCACGCAGCACACAGCATATGGATTTAAAGTAGATCACACAGAGCATGCACTGCGCATCCCAGAGCGCGCAGCACGCGCCACTGAGCACGCAGCCTGCATAGTCCGCTGATGCTCCACCGACACGTGTACAATAGAGAGAGGGGTTGCATGAAGAACGGTGCGAGACCAGCATCGCAAGTGTGCATGCATTGGTTACGACACATACGCACAACAGGATCGCACACAAGAGATCTATAGAACGCCACGCTTGCTGCAGAGTGTGGAGACAGGATACGATCCACACCAATTCCAGGCGGCGCTGTGTGCAAGCGACACCGGTGTTGCGGACACGTGCCACAGCATGCAAAGCATGGCAGAGCGCAGGACAGTGCGTGCACATGTGCATGCGTGACCAAATCGGCCATGCATGACGCTGTGACAGCTCACCTGGGCGACTGTGCCTTGACTGACGTGAGGCATAACAGTCGCGCGATGGGCCATACATCCTGAGCGGAAGACAACTGTCACTCTCACGGATCATTTCTGCATGGCACACATAATTGCCGTAAGTGCTCGCCAGCTTGCTCACGCAAGAGTGCACACAGAGACGGAGCGTTGAGAAGCATGGAGCTTTGTCTTCAGCTCTGCATGCGGCCATTGTCACTGCTGCGGCCTCGCACGCTGCGCACGCTGCGCCGGCACCCCCTGGCCGGTACTAGTAGCACTAGTAGAGTCCGGTACCAGTAGGCGCCACAGCGCACACGGTCACACCGCATGCGGTCAGATAACAAACTGTCGAGCGAACTACATGTTGGAACAAACACAAACTGCTGTCAACCGTGGTGCCTCCGCACCGGACGAAACAGCTACGGGCTGGGTGGCTGGCAGTGCCATGTCTGTCGGAACATGCTGTGCTGAGTCGTGCTGGGTCGTGCTGAGCGCTGGAGAAGTATGCAGCACAGCACGCAGAGCACACGCTCCATGTGCCAGGCCCCATGGCAGCACAGCAGAGAGGTGGCGGCGTGGCGGGCAAGAAGGTGACTGTACTTTCTCCAGTGGGATGCTCCAGCTGCGACGACGGAGCCGCAACAGCGAAGGGGGTGCCGCAGACAATGCCGCTTCCAGTGGCTGGAGGGTGGTGGCACGGCGGTCAGCGTCAGCAGCGCGGGACGATGCCGGAGGCAGTGCGGGGCAGCGGCGGCAGCGCGGAGGCAGCGCCGGGCTGTGTTGGGAGCGAGGGCAGCAGCGCCGGCCAGTGCCAGCCACAGCTGCGGCCGAGTCCGGCAGGCTCCGGATCCGGGCAGCGCCGGCGGCATCATGTCTGCCGCTGTCCTCCGTGTTGGCAGTGTCAGAGGCAGAGGCAGGCAGCGTCAGAGGAAGAGGCGGCAGCGTCGGCAGCAGCAACAGGTTTTTGCCGCAGGGCAACCGGGTGGCACATGCATGCAGCAGACAAGTCGGCAGCGGTGATAGCACGGTCGCGTTAGCACATGGGCGGGCGACACGGGATCAAGGAAGAGAGTGCAGCGGCAATCGCGTCAGCATGCGGCCGCGTACCTTACCGCACTCAGACCATCTGTATCAAGGAGGTCATTGGGGAAGGATCTCCACTGAGGTGGAGCATGCTGTGGACATAGCATGCATGCTGCGGATGTGGCAGCAGCGGGGCGTGACGGCAGTGAGGAGGCCGGAGACAGGGTTCTCCCCCCAGCCCAATGGTGTGTGGGGGAGTTGGAGGCAGCGTGTGGAGGAGTTAGAGGCAGCGCGGAGGGAGTTGGAGGCGGCGCGCGGATGAGTTGGAGGCAATGCTCCACTGCGTGCCAGGACACAGTAGCAGCGTCTTGGCGGTGAAGACGTGGAGACAGTGGACAGCTTTGGCAGTGGGGCCGACGTTAGTACAGATATCCGCAGCAGCGAGCGACTTTGAGCGACTTGAAGCTTTGATACCAAAGTCGATGGTTGGAGCGTGCTGAGAGTGGTCGTGGCTGCTAGGGGCGCAGCACCGCGCTGACCTGGCTGCTTCTGGGTAACTGCTGCGGGCACCATGGTAACTCCTGAGGGCACCATGGTAACTGCTGCGGGCACCATGGTAACGGGCGCGGCAATGGCAGACCTGGGACGCGTAGCAGCAGCGGCGACAGAGTCACGCCGCGTCGGCAAAGCTGGTAGAAGGGGCAGGCAGCGGCGACGGCGGTGGCGGCGGCGGCAGTGGCAGCGGGACCGAGCTGCAGTGGATTCAGCAGACGCAGCAGCGGTTGTAGAGCTAAGCAGCGTCAACAGTGCCGGCAGCACAGTCGGGCAGCATGCGCAGCATGGGCAGCAGGAGTCGGGCGGCAGCCAGGCGCACCGGTTCAACGAAGCGGGAGTCGGGTGACATACGCAGCAGGAGCCGGGCAGCGGCGGCGGATGGGCCGGGCAGCGGACATCTCTCCTATACATGTCGCACATACCGCACTAGCCCTTCAGTGTGGCCCGACCGCCGCAGCACCGGGAGGGTTACGAGTCTGCGGCGACAAAACTTCGTTTGGGACAAGCCAAGCGGTGGCGAGAGTGCGGGGACGGTGTGGGGTGGTGGTAGCGCCGGCGGCAGAGTCAGCAGCGAGGCAGCTGGTAGTGCTGGGGCGGCACGGATGGCGCTGGCAGCCACCAGGCAGCAGCCCCAGCGCCGGCGGTGAAGAGTGGGAGTGCCTGCGGCAGTGGGACCGATGGCCGGGTGGACGGCTGCGGCGGCCAGCAGGGACGGAGCGGGTGCCGACAACGGACGTCGGGAGCAGCAGAGATGCCGAGGCTGCCTCCCGGGAGCAGCTATGGGGGCACTGACTCAACCGGTCGCCCTGCTGACGCCCGACTTGCAGAGCCGCCTTGCAGAGCCAAGCAGTGTCGGCAGCTGAGCCGGGGAGCGGCGGCAGCGTTGACGCTATGGTTTGGTAGTATCAGCAGTGCCGGCAGCGAGAGTGGTAGATAGTTGTACCAGAGGCAGGCAGCGGCGCCGGCTGGGCCGCGAAACGTCGGCAGTGCCGGTGGCATTGGTGGCAGAGTCAGGCAGCACAGGTGGCAGAGTCAGGCAGCACAGGTGGCAGAGTTAGGCAGCACATGTGGCAGAGCTAGGCAGCACAGGTGGTAGAGTCAGGCAGCACAGGTGGCAGAGTCAGGCAGCACAGGTGGCAGAGTCAGGCAGCACAGGTGGCAGAGTCAGGCAGCACAGGTGGCAGAGTCAGGCAGCACAGGTGGCAGAGTTGTACAGCACAGGTGGCAGAGTCAGGCGGCACAGGTGGCAGAGCCGGAGAGTGGTATACCACTCTATGGCACTACGTAGTGCCATAAACGGCATAGCCGGCGAGCGGCTACATTGCCGCTCGTAGAGCCTGCGATGTGGCAAACACAGTGTCAATGCGGAACGGTGACTCATCCCACAGATTACGATGCCATCCATATCAAACTATCACGCCGTTGTTGCGATCGCGAAGATGCCGTGCGAGCAATGTGAGGCACGCGGCGCGGCACCACTGGGAGTCCCACCTGTGGCAAATCCTGCTCGCCAGCAGCGCTGGCTGGCCGCTGTGCCAATGCGGCTGAGCCGCCGGCAGCATCCAGATGCAGAACAGGTGCACGCTCCTTCAAACAGGAAGCCGAGGTGAAAGAAAGGCAGCAATTCACTGCCGCCGAAGCAGGTCCTGGCCATGGCAGGGTGTCTGTGTCTGAACTCTCCGTGCCTCTGCAGCAGCGAGGAAGGCACTGTGGCTACATGCGCCGCTGCAGGCAGGGGCAAGGCACTTGCAGCAGCGAGGCAGGCAAGCACTGTCATCATGATAATCACCGAGTCAGCGGCGGTGGCGTAAGCTGCACATTGTTGCACAGTTCAATTCAGCCGTGCCCAATTTGAACAAGAGCGTGCTCAATGCATTGACAAACGCGGCACCTTGCATGAACCCTGCCGAAATATGGTCATCAGAGAGAGCTGTAGACGTTGATCGATACAAGCGCGGAGGCAGGCATAGCCTTGCAGGTGTATTGGTGCCACACGCCCTTCATACAGCTCGCAGCCTGCACGCAACCAGATGCACACTAGCATGCAGTCGACTTCCTGATACACGGTTAATGTAATCTATACAGTTTCCTTACTAGTGGGACCGGCTCAGCATTGATTCTGCATCATTTCCCGAGTTGGAGGCATGCTCCTGACAGCAGTTACAGAGCGCTCTATCACCACAGCAACATGGGCAGACATGCAGGCGCAGTGAACTTTAGCGATTTTTCGAGGTGACGAGCGCACGGGAGCGTACTTGGAGCTTGGGCAGCACCTTTGGCTGTGGCTCTTGTGTGATGTTCTGGATGTTGGTTCTGGATTCGGCTTCTGTGTCTGGAGATGATTTCTGGAACCGGCGACTCCGGGTGCAGGACAGATGGGACAATATCGAGGGATGATTATGTGTGAGCAAGACATTGGCGTCGAGCCTGTCTTACAGAGGGCCTGCCAGTGCAGGTGACCAACGCTCTGCTCTTGAAAGCAACCTAGCCTGCAGCTGCGGGCAGAAGTATCACCATGTGCATTGAACGACAAAAAAAAGGCGAAATAGCACAGCACCACCAATTTCCTGGATCATGGATTGTCGAGAGAGGATTGGCGAGAATAAGAGTGGGCGTGCCCCTGCCGCGGATTGATCTGAACCGCACGGAGCAGGCGCCCGCAGGCCTGTACCGTCCGCAGGCCTGCACCGGTGGAGACTGCGTCTCCAGTGCGCACCTGATCAGGCCTTGATCTTCTGCAGCTGTATATGGTTCCGCATGTTTGCTTAAGGGGCGGTCCTGAAGGCAGCGGCGATGTTCGTTGAGCAGAGTGCAGCGCGCACTTCACGCGGAGCTGGGCATTCCTGACGGTCAGTTGCGAGCTTGAATCCACACCTATACCGGAGGTGTGCAGCAACTGGCTTGGAACGTTGCTTGATGAACGATGGCATGAGACACAACTCATGATCAAGAACGTGGCAGGCGATCCAGATCCCGGCTCGTTTCCAGGCACGAGATAACGCAACACTAATTGCAATGTTGCTATGTCTTGTACACACCCTGTATACTATGATGGGCTGCGCCCGGCGCACGTTTGCGTTCATGTGCGAGAGAGTGCACGCTTGCTGGCGCTGTACCGAGGTGAGCAAATCGCAGATCGATGCGTGACGCACATTGCAGGCGCACTTTTTCAGGATGTCGGTATCATTCAATTCGGCGTACTTGCCATCGAGAGCGCGACGCTTGTCCCTGGGAGGTGTGCCTGCATCGCGATGAATTGGGCATGGCCAGAAGTCACCGTACGGCCTACGCAGCCGGCGTCTGCAGATTTCTGGCCAGTGTCTTCTGGGGCAGCAGTCCCGCTCTGCTGGAACTCTTCTGAACGTGCGTCAATATTAATGAGGTTTGCCTGTCAACACACCGGCCACGAGCTCTTTCATATTTGATGGCTTGAGTGCAATTGAAGTTTGTTGCTCAGCTTGTGGGTAAGGGCGGTCGGGATCACCTCAAATATATTGTACCATATGGTTCGAGGGATACTATAGCTAGTACCTACGGTGGCACGTGCGCCTCACATGGACTGGCTTGTGTTTGCTCTTACAACGAGGCTTGTGTTTGCTTGTTCCCTGCTCTGTTCCCGCGGCGCTGCTGAGGCCTTTATCTATCACAGTGTAGTCAACAGTTGTGGCTCGCATGTGCCCCACACGGGATGCGCTAGCTAGCTGTCATATTCGAGGAGTCGTTGACATGAATTTGAACTTTAATTTGAACGAGAGGCAGCAATCGTGCGACTAGTAGTTGGCACCTAATTAGAGTAGACGATAAAACGGTATAATCGGCACATGCCGTGCTGCTCGTGCTGCTGGTACCGCTCGAGCCTTGGATCAGCATATGCTGCGATACACATGCGAGTTAGAAAAGACACACTCCAGGAAACAATGCAGGCTAAGCATGGGGAAATGCACTTGACTCAGCGTGATGTGAATACATTTGCAAAGGCATCATGGCGGCAGCATAACAAGTGCATGTGGCGCCAATTTGGCGTAGATGCTAGTCCTGGTTGCCATCATGATATGCACTGTTACGTCAAGGGGCTCCGATCCAGTGCACCAAGCGAACGTACAACTAGAGTCTAGACTCACATGCTACCCAGCAGATGCCATCATGATATGCATGAGAATTTGTTACAATTGCAAGGGATTGCAATTGGCAAGGGACTTTCAGGCTGCAGACTGATTCCGTGGGCATTGCCTCGAAATTAGTGTAGCATGCACATGCTCATAATGCAGGTGTTTTAATGCACGCAATGGTATGCCAATGGTGTACGCAATGGTACAGCACACAACTGGAGTCCCCATGCGGACCCTGTGTAGCATGCGCAGCAGCACCTCTCACCTAACGCTGGCAGGGTACCACACTGCAGCAACTCTGGCAGGGTACCTGCTGCAGCTTTACGGTTTACGCAGCAGCAGCTAGCCTACCCCGTACAACGCATTGGCCTGAGTGGTGACAAGGGAAGCAAGCGTGTAGCTCTGGAGACGCCACTTCAAGTGCAATTAAGATGTTTAGCTTGAGGCGCATATGATATCAAGTGTACATCGTTTCTTGACCACAGCACGTACGTACAAGTGGCACAACCGCAGCCGCGAGAGGCGCAGACACTCTCAATGACACAGCGGCATATCAATTACCTATTTCATACGGTAGTCAACCGTTTTCGGCACCGGTCCTTCGAGGTCTGTCTATGCCTCCACATGTACACGCTGCTGCATGAGCATCGCAACCCCTTGTATGGAGGCCTATCACAGTTGAGGCATGCAGGCTCGCGGCGGGAGGTGCAGCAGGAGGCGCAGCACACTGAGTGTGTTGGGAGCGTCATGAGCCATGGTCCACGTATGCTGTACTGCGTACTGCAGTGATACTGCAGTCAGATTCATATGCAGTGGATGCTGCAGCCGCTGGAGGACCCGTCCAAGCTGGTCTACTGAGACTGCTAAAAGAGGACACGGGAGTACACGGAACCACTGAGAGCGCCGTTTGCAGAGTCGGTCGATACTCCTTCGGCAGAAGAGAGCTGGGAGGGCATGTCCAGATAGGTTACATGGAGGACGGTGCAAGACCAACATCGCGAGAGTGCGTGGTTAACAGGTCTGCGCACAGCAGGATTGCCGGGCATATGTAGAGCGCCATGCCTGCTGTAGACTCTAGAGAACGGATCCAATCGGCCAATGCCTGGTGGCGCAGTGCGCACGGACAGCGGTGTGGCGGTCTGACCAAGGTCAGGCGCGATGGACCAGACCTCACTTTGCATTTGCCAGACCATGCTGGAAACATACCGCATTCTCAGCTGGACGACATGGGCACGTGCCACAGCATGCGAAGCAGGCAACGCATGACTGAGCACACCGGATGCTGTGTGCACATGTGCATGTGCGGCCAAATTGGTCATGCATGACTGCGCGTGGCACTGTGGCAATTCACCCCGCGCCCGTGCCGGGGTTGGTGTGCCAAGCAGCGGCGGTGACGGGGCCGACGAGCAGTGGTGATATAGCCATGTAGCGCTGACGGCATGGCCGCATCGTGCCGGCAGCGGCGGTGGCAGGTCGGGGCAGCGGCGGTGGCAGGGCCAAAGAGCCTGCGAGCATTGGTGCCGTCAATTGCAGAGCTCACGAATGGCTAGATTGTCGGTCGCAGAGCCCACGCGCATCGAATGTGATTGGCACAGGCGACGCTGGTGACGATCGGCGATGCGACCCACAGATGAGCATACACACTCACATCACAGACAGCCAGATGCACATGAGCATGCACTCAGCTATTGCTACATAACCATTACGTTCTATAAAAAATTCAGTTTCTAGTGGGACCGACTCTACATTGATTCTGCGGTGAATCTCGAGTGACAGACATGCTCCATAGCGGTTCCGGAGACACGCGCCATGCGTGTGTGAGCTTGTGCGACAGCAGACCAGTTGGGCCAGGACTGACGGTTTGAGCTTGACATGTGGATGCTGAAGTAATGCGTGGGACTCTCTTGTCGGATGCCTGTCAAGGTGGCAAGGTAGGCAGCAGCTATCGCTACAACGCTATTTCGTGTTGGAAGGAGCCACGTTGACATCCGGAACGTGGCTATATCACGGCAGGAACATGGTCACACATGCAGGCGCAGTCATCTCTAGCGGCGCTGCAATGTAAAGCGGACACGGGAGCGTAAGGGGGGGCTTAGGGCTGCGCTGTAAATGTGGCTGTTGTGTGGTGTCCTGATTGTTGCTTCTGTACTCGGCTTCTGTGTCCAGAGAAGGCTACTGGCACAGACGACTCCGGATGCAAGACAGATGAGACCATATCGGCAGATGCATGTTTTAAAGCATTGAATTGGCGCCAAGTCGTCGTACAGACCGTGCAAGTGCAGGTGACCAATGCTCTGAGGAAGGCCCCGCCACCTGCAACAGAAGCGTTCGTCACCATATTGAAAGACAAAACATTTCGAGATGGCAGAACACAGCTATTGCGAGGCAACATCACCTTCACTTTCCTGTCTTTTGGCATGGCGAGTAGGAGTGGGCGTGCCCCTGCCATGGATTGCCCTGAGCCGCGCGGAGCAGGCACCTGCACGCGGAGTGCTTCCGCATTGCGCACCTGATGAAGGTTTAAACGTCTAAAGCTGTACATAGTTTGTGTTTTTCTAAGGAGTGGTCCTGCAGACAGCGGCGATGTTCGTTGAGCATAATTCAGCGCGCGCACACACGGAGCCTGGCATACCTTACGGTCACTTGAGAGCTTAAATTGACGTATACCTTGACCCTAGATGTGCAGCAACTGGCTTGGAAAGTTGCCTCACGAACGTTGGCAGGACACACACCTCGTCAGGATAGAACGTGGCAGGCGATGCTGAAGCGATCCAGGTCCTCGGCTCATTTCCAGGCACGACACAAAGAAATAACGACTACAATTTCAGTATGTACTGCAACCACTCTGAATATTGTAGTCAGCGGCGCCCAGAGCACGGTTGCTGTCATGCGCATGCGAGTGTATAACTGCTGCAACGAGGCGAACAAATCCAGGCGCGATGTCCAACGGAAATTGGATGCGCACGTGCACACAATTTCGGTGTTATACGATCTGGCACATCTGCCGTCAAGCACGCGAAACTTATCAGTGGGAGTTGCCTGCAGCGGGCATGGCCACCATAACCGAGTGTCTTCTGGGGGCCAGCAGATCCTGGTCTGCCGGTGGGTGAGGGTTGCCTTTCACCACAGCGCAGGCCCTGGCGCACTTGACCGATTGAATGAAATTGAAGTTTGTCGCTGGGCTTTCAGGCAAGTGCGGTGGAGGGTCAGCTCCAAGGCGTCAAGGTAGCTGCTGTGGCATGTGCGAGACCTCTGTCACCTTCAGGGAGTCTTTCAAGAGGAATCTGTGAAGAAATGCTAATCGTGCTAGCTGCCTTATAACTTAGCCATTAAAATGATACTGAATGGCGCATGCCGTTTTGTTGGTACTGCACAAGCCGTGGCTTCACACGCTTGGGCACACAAGCAAGTCAAGCAAGGCACAAGCCAAGAAACGATGCAGGTTGAGCATGGTGCAACAGTCATCAGCTACAATAGGCAACTTTCAGTCATTTGGCAACTTGCAGTCTGTGGACTGGAGGAGGCGGGCTTTGAGCCCTCCTGAAACTCGCTCGCTTCTCCAACATCCATACAACCGTGCGTTACACAGCACCCTCACCCATCCCAACGCCTTAATCTTTGCACATCAAACAATATCAGTAGAAACTGATCACACGGGACGGGACCTGATGCACAGGTGGAAAAGCGGCACGGGCATATTAAAAAGCATATAAAAACGCCTCTGCCGAATCGCATGCAAATACATAGCATTTGTAAAGTACCACATTGCATGCATACATTGCTCACATACTGCATGCAATGTCTGCATGACTTGGGAGTCATCAACATCACCCCCCCTCATCAGAGCACTGCAGCAAATTGCTCATCTCGAAGCACAGCTTGCTCAGGTGACCGAAGAAACAACCCCGGAGCAAACCTTGCTCTGCTGCTTGAGAATAGCGAAGATAGAACAGGCCGGTTTAAAACAATCTCGGATCGAATGGGACTGGGCAAGAGGCTTTTGAAGGTGCAGCCTCCCCTTCTGCTACATGTACAGGTTGTTGCTCCAGCGACCGTGCGTGGTCGCATTGGTATTCGATCAATCACAGTCTTGGGAAGTTGCCTGAAAGGTCCATGTTGGTACTCGATCAATCAAAGTCTTGGGAAGTTGCCTGAAATGTCCTTGCGATCGGCTGCTTAATGGTGCCATGGCTGCCACCAACAGCGGCCTGCAGTATCAGCTGTTGTGAGTAGAAGGTGACACACTGCACTGTCACTGTCATCGGCACAGGATTGACTGCAGTGGATCACAGGCCGCAGCTGGCTTGGGCGTGGCCATCACACGGATGCGGCTGCGGCCTGTGAGGCAAGCCGGTAAGACACGGCAAAAGCTCGACATGACCCCATGACCTCACAGCACGAACTGACTCGTGCCAGACACCTTGTGCTTGCAATTACAGCGCGAATGCAAGACTGGTGCAGACATGTTTATCTAGGCGCGGCCCGCGCCCACTACCATGCGCCCAATTCCATAAATCGCAAACACTGCCGGCCAGGTGCACACGGCGGGCCGGAGGCAGCAGCATGGGCACTGTCAGAGCACGAGCCTCACAACATGTAGCCAAGAACCAGTCAGCGAGTTCGCTGCAGCACAGCAAGGCACGAACACAGCATAGCAGCACATTGCGTGCAGATCACACTCGGCCTTCAGAGCCAGGAAAGGGCAGCATGCACGCTGAGCCTGAGGCTGCTGCATGCATGGAGCACCCGCTAGGCTAGCTCATGCGCGCTATGCCTGTGGGTTTTAAAGAATGCGGAAGAATGGAATTCCAAGGAAGCCATGCACTGATGCAGGAGCGATACACGGCATGCTACAAAACAAGTTGCAGGGAGCTCCGATGAAAGCATCCAGGAGCCACCTCGCAGGGCCGCACCTTTGCACTCGTTGTGGTAGCAATGCTGGCAGCGGCCGCAGTCATGCTTCGTGGAGCAGCACCCGTGGATCTCTGCATGTGCGCACAGGAAACGTCGGCATGGGAAGCCTTAAGGGGGGGCGCGCAGCATGGCAGTGCGTTGCAGCTTGGCATGTGGAAGCGGGGTGCCACAACCTCGTGGGTAGTTGCCAGAGACTTGTTATCCGGCCAGCGACATGAAATTGCAGCAAACGGGGTTGCTACAAAAGAAGTACTCCACAAGTAGAACACAGAAAGTCACGGTTGTGAGTCCGCGACCGCACAGTTGGCAGGCCACCGGGACGGCTCAGGATCATGTGCTGCTGGCACGGTGGAGAGCGTGCTATCCTGCTATGCCGTCCTGCGCAACATGCTGTGCGACAGGCTGTGGTGTGCAACTGTGCACGTGCAGCAGGACAGCGCATGTGCTGAGCTCATATGCTGTGCTGTGCTGCTTTGCTGCTGTGCTGTGGCAACAGGACAGCTCATAGTGCATGGAATCTGGACAGCGTGGACAGATGGCAGGCACGTGCTCACGGGCTTGCGACATGATGAGGCGTGCAAGATCACACGTGTCAAATCATGTTGTGTTTAAGCATATGATTGCAGAGGTACAAGCACACGGCATGCATGCCACAGGGCCGCACTCGTGCACAGGTGTCCATCGCACTTCTCGCACTCGCCGCAGTCGTTGTCCTTTGAGCAACATCCTTCAATGGCTGCACATACGTAACACACAGGTAGGTACCTGAGCAGGCACATCCAGCACAGCACACGTGTCCAGCACAGCACACATGGCCAGCACAACGCACCCGGCCAGCACAGCACACATGTCTAGCACAGCACGCATGTCCAGCACAGCACACATGCCAAGAACTGAAACTTGGCAACACGGCAGCCCAAGACCCAGGCAACCATGGCCTGCTGTCTCCAATCAATATCACAATGTGACTTTCACATTGTGATACTCATTCATCAGTCACATTCATCAGTCACATTGTGATACACATTGGTCACACTGCGATGGAGTCAAAACTCAATGTAAAGGTGCTAGCAGAATTGCAAATGAACCGAGGACAGTTTCGACAGCAGGCGCGCTGTGCTGCATGAGTGGCATGCAGCAGCGTGGATTCTAGCGCAGAAAGAGGGGGGGGGGGGGTCGCACGGATGCACTTGTTTCCGTGGCACTTCTCGCAAGGGCCGCAGTGGTGATCGTTTTCGCAGCAGTGTTCGGTTTTTGTTTCTGCACAGTCACAGAGAGCTTGTACAATTGCAAGCGGGCGTCACAACCTGGGGCCTGGGCGTCACATGCAAGCCACACATGCTTGGGGCGTCACATGCAAGCAGGAGGGGCCTGGGCGTCACACGCAAGCCACACATGCTTGGGGCGTCACATGCAAGCAGGAGGGACCCGGGCGACACAACCTGCCTCGCCCACCACATGCAAGCAGAGCACATCGGGAACAGGGTACGGTACGGACAAACGGCATGCTCTGACTTCCTGTTGCGCCGCGATGCAGTGCTGTGATTGTGCATGTGAAACCAGATCAGCTGTGTGGTGCTGTATCGATGGTACAGCTGCCAGACACCTATAGCTATCGCCGCCTGCGCCTGTCAGCTGGCAGTCCCGACACCAGCAGCACAACAGCGTATGATCACCCGATTCCGGCAGCTTGCCAGGCGTGCCGGGCTGGGCATCGGGTGCAAGTCGTTGTCGTGGTGAGCGCAGCAGCAGTGCAGCAGCAGTGCAACGTGTGCCCTGAGAACAGCATGCACTTCGCTGCGTTGCTCTTCAGGTCAGCAGCTGCTGGAGCTGCAGCGCAGACCTCAAGCTTGAGGCTGGGGGTGAGCTCCAGCTGCCGACGCACACATGTTGAAGCACAGCAGACCGTGATGGCACATTGACAGCTATAAATGAGAATATGACGATGGCCACGATGCACTGACAGCTCTCAGGCCAGCTGCGCAAAGCATGCGAGCCTACAACCGACACGCAATCGCAGGCGTCCTACACACGCATGCAGGCCTCCTACACACACAGCGGCAATCTGGATATCTGGACGGGCAAGCTGTGATCAGGAAGGGGAGATGCGGCAACACACCAGCGCAGTGGCCGGTCGTTTCGTCGCATGGGTAGCATGCCGGGCATTCCTTGTCCTTGATCTTACATTCGCCGTGTCCGTCGCAGTGTCCGGCCTTGCACTGGTTGTGCGGATGAAGCGTATGGATGCCGCCATCACACTTGGTACCCATGTGTTTGTTCACGCATTTGCCATTCTTGCACTCTTCACACTCCCCGCAGTGGTCGCACTCCGACTTGCACTCCCCAGTGTGTTTGTCGCAGGTCTCATGGGGCTGGCACTTGTGCTCGAGCCTACAGTGACCCTTGTTGTCGCACGTGCCGATCTTGCACTTGTCGTGGTGCCCCTTGTTGCATTCCTCGCCTGGTGTCGCCTTGCAGCCCCAGTGGCCACACTTCTTGCACTCCCCGCAATTCTTGCAGTGCCGTTTGCATTGCCCATCCTCCTTGTCGCACTTGTGGCCATGCCTGCACTTGGTGTGCTTCACAATACAGCGACCCTTGTGGTCACACGTGCCGATCTTGCACTTGTCGTGGTGCCCCTTGTTGCATTCCTCGCCTGGTGTTGCCTCGCAGCCCCAGTGGCCACACTTCTTGCACTCCCCGCAGTCCTTGCACTCGGGTTTGCAGTGCCCGTCGTGCTTGTCACACTTGTAGCCGTGTCGGCACTTGATGGGCTTGGCAATGCAGTGACCGTTCTGGTCGCACTTCCCGACCATGCACTTATCATCGACATCGCACGATTTGCCTTTGGTGATGATTGCCTGCGTGAGCACATCCATGTGAGCAACGCTGCACAATACATACTGTGTACGTACGCGGAGAATAGCGCAGTAATCAACACAGCCTATGCAACGTATCTCACATAAACACAGCCTCAAACACCACACACACTTGATACTGCTGGTGCGGCATGCATGCGCACTGTGACAAAAAAAAGAGTCCCTGTAACTGGCTAGGGTCAGACTGACAATGCAGAGATGCCACTGACATGGTACGGATGTCCACATACCACACAGCGGAACACGGGCCAGGTATCAACATGGCAGGTATAGACAACACGAGTGCACCCGGCCAGCGCCACTGGCAATCTCTCTTGGCAACCTCTCTTGGATGTGCAAGACAGCAACGCATGGGCAAGCACCAACCTCTGCTCAGCGTGCAGAACAGCAGCGGCAATCAGCAGTGAGCATTCAGGTGCGCCTGTCACGGTTCTGACAGTGCTGAAGGTGATGGCAGTCAAACTCCCAGTTCAAGTCGGACAAGCAGTTACAGACGGCCCAGCCCATGGGTCACGTGGGTCACACTGGGACTCACACATGGGCGATTGGGTCACGCGACTCATTTCGGCTGGTAGCAGTGTCAGCGGAAGATAGCATACCTTGCCATAGTGTGTGCATTTCTTGCAGGCTGAGGGTGTGCATGAGCTGCCGCCATGATGGCCTCCATGATGGCCGCCACCTCCATGGTGGCCTCCTCCGCTGCTGTGGGTGATGTGACCGTTGTGATTGGTGGTCGTCTGCGAATGACCGTTGTGAGTGGTCGTCACAGACACGTAGCTCCGACCACCAGAGCCGGAGTGGCTGCTGGCATGAGCAGATCCCACGCTCACGGTAGCGCTGCCGGCGGTTGTGCCTGCAGCACGATGCATCATGATCAGAACCGGCCTCACTTTGAACTGGGCATAAATGTGAACTGGCCTAACTTTGAACTGGTCAGCTAGATGGGCATGTGCCACCCATCAATGCGCCATGAGTGCCTACAAGCATCACAGCAGGCTGTCTACAACGTTTCACAGGGAGAGTACTGACATACAGTCCTGGCACAGCACAGGTGCCATGCAGAAGCATGTCATGCAGTGTGCACCCATGCAGATGCACTGGCATGCAGATCTAGAAGAACAATATGGGTCACACGTACGGTTCCGAGGCACGGGTGCGATAATGACCTAGAATGCGCACATGCAGTGGCACTCGCAATGCAGACCAGTGGCACTCTTGTTTGACCACCCGCACACACAAGACATTCCTGCCCATTGACTGTTTCATTGCACCAAAGAATTCTCAGACAGTGGTGCTAAGGGCTGTGCTGTCCAATGGGTGTGCGTCGCACTCCATCGATCTCTCAGCGTGGCATGCGTGCTACAGCCTCAGCGGAGCCAGTCCGCAGGCAAGGCCGCAGCAGGCAATCGAGACCGCAACACGCAAGTGAGGCACAGCACACAGCACACGCACCTGGCGTGTGAAGCACAGCTAGCACAGCCAGCACCAACGCTGTGAGTTTGATCATGATCATCCTCGCGCACCGGGAAGCAGCACCTGCATGTGGACTGACTCAGAATGTGAAGGCGCACTCGGAACTTAGAAGGTAAAGGCAGACCGCATCAGCTGCGACTGTTGCCAACAGCAAGCGTAAGCCGGAAAAGCCAAGGAGACAAGCAGTCAGCACCGACAAGAATACATGGCAGCAGGCCAACGAATGCAGACTTGCAGCGGGGGATGGCGCATGGGCACAGCAAATGGACAGCCATAGCATGCCGTGGTGAGTAGGTGTCCACTATGCCAGAGTGCAGGCGGCTATGTCAGAATGCAGGCTGCTATGCCACAGTGTAGGCCGCTATCTCCCATCTCCAAGCACCAAAAAAAGAAAGAATAAAAAAAGGTCCGGAATCACTACACAGTCGTGAGCAGTACGTTCATGGATCTACACAGCAGCAGGGTGCCCTCCTTATGACTACAAGTGTCAAGTGTAAAATGAACCACTTGCCATGTCCAGTTTGGCCAGTAGCATCTCTGGCGAACCGAGACCCGGGAGCAGAGTCACTGTTGCGATGGGTGTTAAGCGCTTGAGCCTGCCCGTGCCCATGTACAGGTTGTGTTGTCCACTGTGCGGTAGAAAGGGGGAACGTTACTGTGCTGCAGTGTGAAGGCCTGATGCGAGCATCGGTCACTGCACCCCAGCAGAGGACCCAGCAGAGACTCTCTCCCAGAGAGTACTCAGCTACTCTGGGAAAAACACCAGACGTCTACCATTACTACTGCAAGGACGTCAGTTACACGCTCAACCTCAAATACATACCAAAAGAATCAGCAGCCTGAGGATTACAGAATGCTACAACAAATTTAAAGCATAACCCTTTACCATGCTAATATAATGCATATCCATGTGGTGGTGCATGTGTATATCCACTTGAGGTGGTGCATGTGTATATCCACTTGAGGTGGTGCATGTGTATATCCACTTGAGGTGGTGCATGTGCATGCAGCAGTCCCTACCCTGGCATGCATGTGCATCATTTTTTGGCATGCACACCATGGACATGCCCATACTGACACTTTGGGATGCGAATACAGTGTATGTTGGCTCACTTGGAGCCAGCTTTGTCAAAGTGTGATACCAAAGTTACTATGCCCACCCCCAGCTGTGCACAAGCATGAATTGATTCCTGGGCATCACAGCCACGCAGCCGCAGCCTGATACGCAGTGCATGCTCTAGCAAGCACCGATATCGCCGATGCCAACAAATGGCCACAGATGGATATTCATATGTATGTTACACAGTGATAGATCTAGGACTCAGCAGCGCCGCCGCGAGGCAACAGACCAGGCAACAAGCAAACAAAAAGACCGGCCACCGTAAGCACCAAGGCCACGCGCCGCACGAGCAAATGCCAGAACGAACTAGCGCCAGATTGAAAGCAGACACTCGCACACCACGCAGTACCACAGGTGGATCTGCATATGTATACGTAGCGGGGTCTACCAGGCCTGTGCAGCCTCATAAGTACAGCATGTACGTGCGCATGATGGTGTACTACTTACATGTAAGCAATTTACATCGACATCATGCTGTTGGTGGCCCACGTACGCGTAAACATTGGGCAGGTACGCTTGGACGAGGAATCTACTGCGATGCGCGCGTGCATATACGTCGCTCCTTATCCTCGCAATCTGGTTCGACGCCTCGATCCAGATTCAGAACTCACGTGCACGTGTGGAGTGCGATGCACCACAAAATTCTGAAATCGGCATGGCCTCGATACAGCTTGAGCTTGAGGTGGACCAAGAACGCAGCATGGCTTCGCTTGCTGCACGCCTATAGCTAGGCCTAGGTGCGCCCGCCTGTGCAGCCCATGGCCAACACGCTGTCGATGTGTGGGAATACTGCAATTCATGTTGTGCAATCGTATAGTTAGCGTGCTAAGGAAAGCCGCACCAGTCGACCACGTGTACGAGCACATGCGTCGGCAGCGAGAAACATCGTGCGTGAAAAAAGTGGACGAAAGCGTGGGCAACAAGTTTGCTACAATTTTGACACTGCGCATTATTTACGTACGCAGCCTGGCTTGCCAGAATAACACATGTACAATTCACTGATGTGCCCCATGCTGTCAATGCGCACCACGTGTACGTAGTTACTATACATTCAAGAAAGCATTTCAAAGGCCCTTTGAAGGATAAACGTTTATCTAGAGCAGTGCTGGCAGAGATCTACTGCTTGTTGAAAGCCGGCGATCGCGACCACCTTCATGAATGCGTGCACTGAACGTGATGAGCCAGCCATCGCGGCGTCGACGGACTCTAGGCACGTTTCGACCAGCAACTCGAAGCAACTGCAAGCTTGCAGGCACAAGCAGGGACATGATCACGACGTACCAAAGCGGCGTGGGAGGACTAAAGCATTTTGATGAACACAAAGCACGTGCACACGCATTAGCAGCAGGTGATTATCATTTGCTGTGGATCAGTGGCAATCCATGGCCAGACGTTGATACACTCGTCGGAGGGTGCAGCTGAATGAGGCGACGTGCCTGATCATGAAGCAAAGATGATACGTCCGCGTCCTGTTACTGTTAGCAGTACGTATTCTGGCTGCCTACCGACATCTATCAGTATCGCTGTGGCCATGTACATGTGGTATACGTATGTACATGTCGTCGCGATGTTGTAAGGATCTAAACGTTGTCCATGGATGGCCATCCTGCCGACGTCTCAGCGCATGTGCAAATCGTCCAACGCGCCAACACTTGAGCTGCTTTCAGCATGAACAAAAAGGTTGCGGGGTTCATTTCTGGTGGCGCTGGCGTGGAAAATGGCACCCTGACTGCCATTGCAATCGCGACCACGACCATGGCCAGGTGCCCATCATGATCATGAATGATGGACATAACACCGCAGGCTACGTTGCGATACTGAGTCGTGCAGCATACCTGTCAACGAAGCAAAGCCTGCTGTACAAGAAGCTCCGGAAGTGCCTGTCAGATAGGCTGGCAGGTGACGATGCGAAGCAGGTCCGATCACGTGAATGGACGACCTACTGATGCCGGTCTTCCACAAGTGTTTGACCGCCGAATTTACTGACAGCAGCTCATGTACGATAGCATGAGTATTGTGGCAGCCCGGCTGTGCCACGACCTGCTTTTATGCGCTTCGAGCCTGATGTGAGTCCTCAAATTCACCTACTCGATTCGAATTCGGACATGCAGCCGCCGTTGCGACGTCGACGGCTACATGCACGCCTGGCGCGGCCTGCATCTGCGCAGCGCGTCTGTACGTACAAGCTGTGCGATGGAAGTTCAAACGCGTGCTGGTGTCTGGCTGCCAAGCCAACTTGATTGACTGCGTATGAAGACTCGACAGCACATGTGTGTACACACAGGCACTCGCCTGACTTGTTTCACAGCCTTGCGCATGCACTGACAACATGCCAGGCCTCAGCAAAGGGTGCACCCCAGGGTAGATGCCACACTGTGAGTGGATGCCACACTGTGAGTCTCTTGGTGATAGGTAAGCAGGCATAAGGCCCAGACCAGCAGGCATAAGGCCCAGACCAGCATGCTGGGGTATGCATGCATGCTGCATGCATGCCTGAAATAGGTGTATGCAAGGGCCCTTGCACATGTGCAATTCAGAGGCAGTCTCACATCGTTTGCCAAAAACACAGCCTGTGCCATCACAACTGCTGCACACTCATAACGAGCAAATAGACAATGTGGCATGCTATCCGTGTGGTACGCTGTACATGTGTTGTATGTTGCAAGCTGCCGCCTGCGCAGAATCACTGTGCCTCCTGTGTTTGAGCATGCTTCCAGACATTTCTTGGCTGGCCAAGACATGTCTGCATATGCATGTGCTCAAACAAGAACTCCTCAGCATGCATCACTACAATGTGCAGGTTTGCTTTGCCTATGTCTTCATGGTGTCCTAGCTGTTGTGGTAGCTGTATGTACTGTTGTGGTAGCAGTGTGTAGCGTGGTGTGGTGTGATACGTTACAGGTAGGTTCAGGTTGCAGCTGCCCACAATGCCGGTCTGGCAGACGCTGTGTTGTGTACGTGCATCACCATCAGGCTCATTTGCTTCTATGCGTGCGTTGCGGGCCTGCTGGGCCACTGCAGTGGTCAGTGCTGAACCCATGCTGTGGTCACTGAGTGGGTGTGTGAGCTGAACGACCATGCATGCGACCATGCATGCGACCATGCATGCGTGCATGCTTGTGTGCAGTGCTTGTGCACAAGCAAGCATGCTTGTTTTCTATTCCACACTGTACCAATGGACAGCAGGAGCAATGCACATAACATATTCATGTTATGTTGAATGCACATGGACGGTGTAGGTCTGGGTGGACTCACTGTATAGCTGTGATGGGGTGGGTCATGGAGAGAAAGAACCACTCACTGCCATGGTTGCCATGCACGCCATACCTCAGGCTCACAATGGCACTGGCCTCTATCAGAAAGTAGAGGCTTGCATAATTCCATCAGCTTCTGTCACATGGGCTACATCACTGCAGCATCCAAACATCATGGCTGGGACTGGCTAGGAGGGACTGGCTAGGAGGGACTGGCTAGGATTGACCACGGCACCACAGGCCCGGGACCAGTGGGAGGTTCCCCGTCCCAGGGGCTGCAGATGAGGGCAGGAAGGAAGGGAGGTGCAATCCATGCATGTGAAACTTGACTGGCAGGTGAAATTTCACATGATTGACAGGCATGCACACGAGCGGTGAGTAACCCAAATACAGAACTCCTGCAGAATGCATCTGCCAAACACTATCTTCACAGAAAAGTAAACTTCACTGTGCAGGCGGATGAGATTGAAACAAGTGGATGAGATTGAAAACGAAGCACACTGTGCATCACATGGTCACAGGATGTGGCCGGCACCATGCCATGCCTGCTCAGGCTGCTCAGGCTCATGGCCGCGGCTGAGTCTAGATCTGCCTGGGGTGATAGTGTGATCTAGGTCACAGGAGCTTTACACTCTGTGGCTGCCAATTGGTTGCCTGCGGATCAGCAGGCTGGAATGGCTGATGGTGAGCAGCGTCTGTGTATCCCAGAGTGTCGTTTATGCGCTAGTCATGCTAGTAGCACATCCGACGCACTACCTCACAGCGCTGCCCGCCACAGTTGCCTTTCCATACGCCTGTGTGTCTGTGTGCGGCTGTGCGGGCCTGAGATTGGGTTCAGATGTTGAGATACCGTCTAACATCGAGCACCCCAGGCACCAGTGTGTCCCTGGCCCCGCATGCATGCACACGTCCTCGGCCTCACTTGTGTATGCCGGAACACATCCAGCGATGGGGCCCATGGGGTATGAGGACGTCCCAGTCGTTTGGACACTACAGCTGCAATGAATGCAGTCTCTCAGACCGCTTGTGTGGATCCGGGCGCTGTGTGCTGTGTGCTCTGCTGCAGTAAATGTACTGTTACATTGAGAGGCTCCGATTGTGGCAGTAAATGTACTGTTACATTGAGGGGCTCCGATCGTGGCAGTAAATGTGAGCATGAATTTCAACACCCTCATGTTGAGTAACACCGTCGTGCGGACGCGGCGGTCAGCAGTGCCTCACTGGAGGGAGGGTGGTGTGCCTGACAGACCTCTCCAGACCTCTCGAGACCTGAGAGCAGGCAGGTCTCGGCTCGGCCTCAATCATGTGATAGGCGTGTGCACGGGATGCAAGACGCCAGAGATTCGCGGCCCTGTGGGGTGCCATGAAGCCACAGCATGCGGGGTGCCATGAAGCCACAGCATGCGGGGTGCCATGAAGCCACAGCATGCGGGGTGCCATGAAGCCACAGCATGCGGCATCAAGCAACTCGGCAACTGACCCGAGGCATGTAGTACACAATATAGCGCAGCAAGTGGCATCATGCATTAATGCGCGATTCTAGATACGATACCACCTCGACCTTGACAATCCTGTGAAGAAGGTCTGGGGCCACGCAGCCACATGGGCCGAGTCTTTGTCATACAGCTGTACTCTCGACAATTGTCACAGCTACATCGATGTTAGGGGGCAAGGCATAACCAGAGGGCCGCACCTACACCAATTGATTGACTGTAGCAACAGTCGGCTGCAGCTCCCACGAGAATTGCTGCGTGTTGCCTGCCGCATGCTGCCTGCCGCACTGACAGCTGTGCGGCTCGCAGCGTGCAGGGAGCATGCCCCATTCCGTGATACAGCACAATCACGCTCACCGGCGGCAGCGGGCATCACAGCCGGCCTGTCGGCGCGTCTCCCGATGGCTGCACAGCACAGCACGCTTAGCACAGCACGCATCCGCAGCAGAGCCCCAAGTGCAGCGGGCGGGAGCACAGCGGTAGACAGAGCAGCTGTCAGGATGCTGCAAAGCGCAGCATGCGCAAAGCGCAGGATGGTGTAGAGCGCAGCATGCTCAAAGCGCAGCATGGTGCAAAGCGCAGCATGCTAAACCATACATGCACGATTTACAGGATGCGAGAACGCCTGAATGCAGATCGTATGAAGCCCGGGATCGTATGAAGCACCTGCTGCCAGCAAAGCACGCTCCCACACAGGTGCGCACAGAAGCGCCACACCACCGTCTGCGAGTGCAGTGACCACCGTCGCAGTTGTGCACGGTGCTGCGTAGCACCTTCAGCTGTATCAGCAGACTGCACACACGGCAGGCCCAGTTGTCTCGAAGAGCAAACAGCACGGCAGCATGTCCGCATGGTCTGCAAGGTACTACAGTATACATTCGCAGGCTCGCCAACGCAACGGCCCGTTGGAGGCAGTTTAGCTAGGACACACAATCATTGGCACAGGCGTGTGTGGCCCAAAACGCAGCCAGCGTATACGACATGCGGATGCGACGCCGCTGCAGTCACATGCGCAAGGCGGTACTGCTGGTAGGCGCTTGCAGAGAAGCTGTTTGATCGCACATGCATGCAATGGCAGCACGCACCTGTAGCCATGAATGAGAAAGTGCACCATGGTGGTAGCACGGCGCCCGCCACAGCATGCTATGACAGACTGCTGCACACATGCTGCGGACTGCGCTGCCTGCCGTGCGCTGCGTGTACTGCTTGCGGGCCGCTGCGCGTACCGCGTGTGGTACGCGTGCTGCCGGACGCCTTGCGCGCTGGCGGGCGGTCCCACTGGGCCGCTATCATGCGACCACCTGTACCACAGGGGCCGCCGCTTGTGTCTGGTGGGAGCTCGGAAGGCCAGCGGAAGGGCGGGCGGCATTGAGGCAGCCGTCGGGACGCGGATCAGCGTCAGCTGATCAGCGTCAGCCCGCATTCAAACGGCGGCGGCCACGGTATGTGCACGCTTGGCGGTGCGCAAAGCATGAAATGTTCTTGTGGCTCTTCCACGCGATCGTTGCTCTCTCACGCAACGAGGACAGCACACAAGACTGGGCCGGAGCTGGCGACGGCGTTTGGGGGCGTCAAGAACTGCACCATCGCAACCACACGCAATGGGTGCACGGCACAGAGGCCGTCAAGTCATGGCATGCTGCCGCAGTCAGCTGCATGTGCGCTGTGTGGGAACACTCACAGCGTAGTGCACACCCTACGGTGTGCAGCGCAAGGCAGTTATCCGCGGATGTACCGCTGTGGCTACAAGTGTGCTGAGGTCAGGAGCAGATGGAAAGAGGCGCCATTTGGGTGCGCATGCAACGGTACTATACATGCATGGCGCCAGGCGCCATGGCGCCATTTGGGTGCGCACTAGTCCCGACTAGTCCCGCACGAGTCCATCAGCCAGGCTGACGCTTAGCGCATCAGGTTACAGGCAGAGATGATCACACTACCTGCCGCCTAAGCCACAAAGGCTCTTAGCATGCCATGGTACGCTCCACAGGTGCACTACAGTGGTAACTCGGTTGACCACAGCCACAGAGATGGATTCCATGCAGCAGCACAGGTGCGATCGGGTTAGAAACGTTTCTACCATTGCAGCTGCATCGGCAGAGGCACAGCGGGTAGTCGAAGCTTCTGCCAGTGCATCGCCCGTGAGCGCACCTAGGTGATTGCGGTGCAGCCGCAGGCGATGGGTGTGCTGCACGATCAGCTGGAGGAGGTTCCGCGGCTGGAGGAGCTTCCGCTTCGAGGCACAGCCGGTAGTCGAAGCTTCCGCGAAGTATCAATACTGCGTAGTCGAAGTTTCAATGCTGCGTAGTTGAAGCATGAATACCAAGGTAAACATTGGCAGCCAAGTGGGCTCTATGTCAAAGGCAGCTGCAATCAAGAAGCACACCAGCTCAAGAGCCATCTATTTTGAGCAGAGTGGCTTTGCCCAGTGGAAACCAAGGCCTGGCAAAGCTGCGGTAGCCAGCATGCCATGCATGCACGCTGAGCTCCACAGCATAATCAGCCACATGTACGGCACCCACAGCCACGCAGCATGCATGAGCACGGCGCATGAATCCTGGCATGTGTACTCCTGCGCCCGCCCTGCGCCACCGCTCAGTGCGGCACTGGTCATCCAGCACGCCACATTGCCCGGCGAAGCGTGGCTGTACTCGCACATGTCTCTCCTGTACATCTTCACACAGCTCGATGACAGTATTGCGTCGATGATGTGTTTGTGGCCGGCTGGCCCACAATCGGGTCCAGGCACCGCTTCAGCAGTACACTGATACACCGTACCAATCGATAATGCGCGCAGGTGGTGAGAGCGAAACCACCATGAAACGCGTTGGAAACTGTGGATTGATCGCATGCATTGCAGCGCCCGCTCCTGGCCAGCGCGGGGACTGAAGGCTCGCAGAGTGTGGACTGTACACAATGACAACAGGAGACCCAGAGGGCAGTGCATAGCAGGGTGAGACACACGACCGTCAATCGCTATGCAATGCCTAGCTGTTGTGGTAGCAAGCGGGGTGAGGAACACGACCGCAATGCCAAGCCCGCACGAGCAGCGGGTGGTGTTAGATGCTGACACAACCCGATAGGATTTGGGGTTCAGGCACAACACAGAGAGATGAGATCAAACTGGCCCTGGCAGGTTCAAAGAAGCCTGTCCAAACTATACTTGGGACCATCTAGAGCAACCATGGCAGTCTGCAGCTCCCACGGGGCCTGCGCCAGAGCCTCCGCCGGGGATTTCAACAAGGACTCGGAGGAATTGAACAAAACGGCATAGCATGGACTGAAATGAAGACAGAGTGCGTGATGTGGCACCAGCGCGATGTATGTGATCGCAGAGTCTGTCTCGCCGAGGTTTTGTGTGTGTTGGGGAATTGAAGGCTTGGCAGCTGCTCTTGCTGTAGAGCTGGTGGGATGGCGAAGCCCAGGTCGGAATGCGGGTGGGACAGGTACCATGCAAAGCGCCTGCCAGGCACATATTTCAGCATTATTTTGGCAGTAAAATACACCTAGGCGGGTGGCATTTGGGTATGTCCGGACACTGATTGTGTAGGCAGCACCTACACATGCACATGTGCTGGCGGACCATACTCCATGACGCAATCGGACCCGTTGGAGCACAAGAAGCATGGCCAGGCCAATGTCTTCATTTCTACAGTTAATCATATGGATCGACCCAGCGTCGACGTTGGGGTCGCTTGAGGTGCAGTCTCAGAGAACTCGGACAGGGACGCACTTGGGACAAGGCACATGGCCAGCGGCCACCTTGACTTGTACCTCGCTCCGCACATGAGACATGCTGCACCGACCAGAATATTACTGTCGATCAGACGCGATCAGACGCTTTTCTGCGACAACAGTCTTTGGCCAATATCTCTCTCGCAGAGAGGCTACATTACTGCGCTTTGCGATCCTCCATCTACCCAATATACTACTTACAGTTCATTTAAGGTGTCTACATAGCAATGCAGCGGAATGCAAGCGCGCCCGAAGCAAACTAGCTGTATTTTGAAACGTAGTGATACGTTACAGATTTTGAAACGTCGATGTTGCCATGCCGTCACGAACGGCGAAGGCAACCATCTGTGGACGAGTCAAGCCATGTGAGATACGTTACAAATGTATGCTCCACAAGGTGGAAGAACACAGAGGCTCGATTCATGGCAATGCACCAAAAATCAATCACCATGGCCAAGCGCCGTACACAGACAGAAACACAGCAGCTTCTGTATTGCGCTAAAGTTCCCTCGACACATTCTCACACGCTATTCACTAGTGCTGCTCACAGCACGGCTCACAACACACTCAGAACTGCTCCACCGGCACGTCCAGGCCCGGCATGAAGTGCTTGCCGGTCACACGCGCAATGGCCGACAGCGACTGAGCATACATGTTGGCATTCCCCCTCTGCAACGCACAAGACAACTTCTTGTACGTGTTCATGACAAACACCGACTTGGAGATCCGCCCCGACATGGCAGCGGTGTCCCCAAGCCTTTTCACGTACTCAATCGCTTTCTGGCCCAGCCGCCCATACGACTCCATCGCAAAAGGAAAGAACTCATACTGCAAGTCAAGCCATCGAGAACTAAATGCAGGAAGTGATCATTTTTTCCACCAATATTTCTTGAATTTTTTGCTTGTCGACGATCGTCTATCTCCGAGATATACCAACTGAATGCCATTGCGGGCGATGCACCGCAACGCATCGCAGTTGCGCGGTGGCACCGCTCGTGCACACTGCAGTGCACTGGTGCACACACGGGCGTGTCGGTGGGCCAGCTGTGCCCGCGTAGCACGCCAGTCGCCCGGTACAAATACTGTACAATCAGATAATTGCCTGGCACTTCAGAAGTCAGTCCGATACCCCAAGCCAACCCAAATGCACGCCTGGGGCGAAACGACTGTGCACGGCACATATGCTTTGCAGGAAAATGTTTGATCGATTCGCCTGCAAGCTGAGCTCTCTTAACTGCAGCTTCGATCGGATTGCCAGCGAGGGACGATTTGCGTCCGGTTGAAAAAGAACACCAGCGAGCGCCATGTAGAGGCCAGGACATGCTTGGAAAAATCTTAATCACAAATCATGCATGCACTAGTTTGTGTGAGTAAGTTGCAGAAGCGGCGGTATGATAGCGGCAGGCCAGGTCTACAATATGGTGCTACATGTAGTGCTATCCTACATATCCACCCTTCACCCACCATCGCCTCCACGGTTGTTTCCACACCGATGCATCCAGTTCAGATGCTTCAGACTGTCACCTGCCGCGGCAAAGCCCCCACTGCCGAACATCCAGACAGCTCCAGTCAGCTGTGGCCACCGACCTTCAGCCTGCCAACATCATGACCAGTCCCTGCATGCGCATCCCTACTGCACACCCCATCCTTATTCTTCGTATGTCAGAGTCTGCCCATGCGCCTTCTTGGTCTCGGGTTGGGCACTTTGGGCAGCTTATCGTGTGGGGACGGACCCGCACCATAAACCACTGTCGCCACTATAGTGGTAGTCATGCGAGATATAGGGGTGTAACCGACACCCGTGTGAGCCTCAAGCCACCGCAACTCCATGCAGCTGCATGCCAGACACTACTGAGCTGTGCTTTACTAATCTCTAGCACTGGAGCTTTGCAGCATCAGGAAGATTGCCACGATTGGCAACCTACCGCAAGGCGCGCGACCTGCCGGCGCCGTAGCGCAGTGACATACGCTCGCGTGCAAACAGGCGCACGCAGCTCCACACGAGAGCGGGGACATCGCCAGGTGGCCAAAGGACTGCAGCATGAGACTGATAAAGTTATCTAGCAGGCATTTATGTGTAGCTGGCGTATGTCACTACGCTACAGCGCTGGCAGGTCGTGCTCCGTACGGTGGGTGGACAACCGCGGCTACCTTCCTACAGAGCCGCAGTGCTAGAGATTCGTACAGCACAGAGGTCCGTTCAGCAGTGTCTGGCATGCAGCTGCATGGAGTTGCGGTGGCTTGAGGCACACGGGTCTCGGTTACACCCCCATATCTCGCATGACTACCACTATAGTGGCGACAGGGGAGTATAGCAGCCCTGTGGGGACGGTACATGTGAGAGCACCTGCATGCCGTGGCATCTACATGCCGGGACGCCATTGGCCACTCAGTCCTTACGGTATACCTCGCATCTACAGCTGCCGTTGAGTGACAGGTAGGCTGTGGTTCTGGCTTACCACGAGCGCCACTGCTAAATGCTGCTTCCCCTGTACACGTGCTCAGAGCATCTTGCACACACTGCCAAACATGAGCCAGCTGTACAGCTTCAGTGAGGATGATTCAGTCAAGTATTCGGTGTTCAGACTGTGTTCCTCGGTCGCAGCTTGGTGCAGCATCTTGCCCGAGGTGCCTGCCACCCAAGGGGTCTGGGTCGGCTGAGAAAAACAGGCTTGGCGTAGAGCGGGTGTGGCATCACAATGCAATCCTCTGCACCCGAGCCGATTGTGGTGGCTATTCCTCATTTCTTTGAATCTGACCTTCACAGACATAACTCGGGCGGTGCAGGTTGTGGGCCAACTCCGATCCATCGCCATCTGCATGTCAGACGAGCAAACCAGGTCGTGCCACAGAGTCTACCCTCCAGTAAGGCACTTGCGCCATCACCAAACGACGCATCCTCAACATTGCATCGCGCCTGATTGTTGACATCAGTAGCGCGCTCCGGCCACACCAGGCACCAGCAGTGCTACAAGCGACAGCGGGCCACAGCATACGAGTGCCACTGAGATTGACATGCAGACTACCGCAGAGGAACTTCTCTGCGGCAGATACGAACGTCTGCGCCGTGGGGAAGTGCCCAGGCATAGGGACTTTGAAGTGCAGACTGAGGCTCTGCCAGTGCAGCCTGATCACAAGTTACAGTTACTCTAGTTGAAGGCATCAATGTCCTCATGGATATGGCAATGTAATCGTGCATACATACTTTTAGGGGTTAGGGGTACGAGTTTGTGATCAGAAAGACCATGTCCAGGGTAGCACGGCTCACGGGTGCGCAGTTCGTGCCAGGTGATCGCCTGGCCGGCTCGCATCTACTAGGTAGCATGTGAGTCTAGGATCTAGTTGTACATTCGCTTGGTGCACTGGATCGGAGCCCCTCGATGTAAGTGTACATACTTTTAGCAGCTACAGTTCGTAAGGGGGAGCACACAGGACACCCCACCGTGCGAAACGTATTCACAGCAATCCCGCCGCGGCCAGCACAAGGCCGCGGCTCGCTCTCAGAGATAAATGGAACACGTCCACCTTGGCACATGCATGAGGTCCTATGACCCCAACGATTATCAATCTGGGTCCTTAGAGTGGAAAAAAAGTGGAAAATAATCTCATTGCTTCATCAACACAGCGTGATCACCTTGGATCATCATACAACACACCGCAGCAGTACAAACTGTGCGCCGCCCCAGCACCACCTCCGCGGTCTGCACACGAACATACTCGCTGTGGGGCCCAGCCCCCTCGCGCCTTTGACGCGGCACTTGACGCGAATGGAGGGAATCTGCCAGCCAGTACACATGCACCGCAGGCTGTGGCCGGGGGCTGAGTAGGAAAGCCTAAGGCTGGCGATGCGCAGCATGCATGCTGCGCCAGGTGTGCCGGCCGGAAGGCTCCAGCAGGCACGGAGGAGCATCGGTCTTTACGGGTTTGAGGTGCAGCCCGAGGCGCCCTGCAGCAGAGTACAGCTGCCGGGAGTGGTCGAGCAGGGGAGGTCTGGGGGACAGTCTGATACCGAGCAGTCACTGCAGATCTTGTCGTTCCCGTCGCAGGAATCTGTCTGAAGCACCGCTACTCCCGACACGAAGCAAACCTGCAGGCACCGTCGGCGTTGCTGCTGTCGTCGTGAACATCGCCGGCCCCGGCTTTCTTTAACATTTTGTGTTGGCTCGCTACTCCGCATTACTTTTTGCAAACATCGCCTTTTGACAACACACCCACACACACAAGGCCTGGAAAGGCAGTCATGGCGGGCAGGGTCCGCCCGGTTGCTCATTTGTAAGCCAGTGCGTCGGATGTACTACTGGCATGACTAGCGCATTACAACACCCTGTAACAGACCCGCGCGCCACGGTACAAGCTCAGCTCAGGGGTTCACTGGCCTCGTGATGGCAGGGCTGTGAAATCACTGCCCTTGTAGCCACGATGCCCGTGTACGCGTACCGCGGCCCAGAAGAGGCTGCGGCGGGCAGATGCTGTGTGGTCAGCCCGGCCACAGTCCCGTATGCATGAGCTTTTTTGAGAGGATGCAGGTGACAGCGGTCCCCAAGTCAAAGAAAGCTGCCGCTGCCACCAAGAACCACGGCGGCATGCAACACACACATGGTACGCTGCGTGCTGCGCTGCATGACTTGCAGCGCAGCCTGCAGCACAGCAGGCCAAAGAGGACAGTGTTGCGCTTGTATTGGACGACGCGTAACGAATAGCACAAATCACACATCACACAGCACGCAGTCACAGCATGGGCGCCGCAGCACACCTTATAGCGGCCGAGGTTGGAGAGGCCGTTGGGGATGCATGGGCAGGGATCATCTGCAGGCAATACACAATAATTTCTTTTACACTTCACACACTGCGCAATGGTCTGCCTGTGAGGCAATGTACTGTGCTGCGGTGTGCCGTGCTGTGTTTAGCAAGCTGTTGCAAGTGAAACAGAGCAGGAGAGCGATCACAGAGGGCAGGAGGCGCACGCAGCACGCATCAGGTCGTATTGGAGGCGCACCGTTGCCGGTAGAGAGGAGGCACTGTTCGCCGTCAGCATTGTTCGGCGCGAGGTTCACGATCACCCCGGGTGAGGATGTGGAGCACTGCTGGTCTGCGCACGTGCGCGGGTTGTTCTGGTTGCTGTCTGCGTCGCAGTTGGCCTGCAGCGCGCCCTGGATGCCTGTCAGCTGCGCAGGGGTGGCCGCGCCTACGGCGAGGCAGCTGAGGGGGTTGTTGCCGCACTTGTAGCACAGCACATCAAAGCACACGTCGTTTTCGGGGCAGCTACCTGCACGAAGTCACAGCCCGGTCAGCAAAGCACAGCATGGCGCAAGATGCGCGTCAGCAGCTCAAATTGAGCTTGCTTGGTGATCACGCAGCGTGGCATTACAGCACTGGCCCATCCAGGCAATTTGCATCAGGCTTCAGTGTTAGCTGGCAAGCCTATGTATGGCTATATTCAGATGTGCCTACGTCAGGTGGGCACAAAATATGACATCACCATGGCTAGCCGTGTGCAGGGTGTATGGCACGAGCCTCAAATCGGAATTGGGCGTCTAACACAGAAAGGGCGGGATACGGCGAAGGGATCACACAGGAATGCAGCGGAAGCATACACGTTCGACAGGGCGGGACAGGCAGACATAGGTGCAGAAAGCAGCACATGGGAACATAAAATTTCAGCATGGGACACAAGAGAGTGACATCACGCACCAGAGCATTCGTTGTCTGTGCATATCACCGTGCCACAAGCTCCGCAGTCCATGTCATCTTTGCAGCAATTGGATCCGTCAGGGAAGGAATCTGCAGGAATGCCATGGTTGACCGTGGCTGCTGGGAGGCTCGCGTTGCAATGCACTGCGCGGATCAGGGGCACGCAGTCGAGAGCTACTGACAGACCACACCCTTCGCAGTGCAAGTTTCTGTGCCTCCTGAGTCCAAAGAGCAGGTCTGACATGTGGCCGAGCAGGTCGTGGACGTCGATGCGCAATCGCAGGTTGCAGGACCTGCATACCATGCATTGGATTGCAACCAGCTTAAGCTGCAGGGCAGAGGGAACACCAACGCATGCACAGGAACTCAACGCGTCCAGTGGAGCATGGCATGGTCACATGAGTGCGCAGGGCAGGAAAGGGGAATGGACTGCTTCAGCATGGTACAGGCGAGCGACAGCACGCACCAGAGCATTGATTCTGGGCTGTGCATGTCCCACACGGGCAGTCCATGTCATCTTTGCAGCAATTGGATCCGTCAGGGAAGGAATCTGCAGGAATGCCATGGTTGACCGTGGCTGCTGGGAGGCTCGCGTTGCAATGCACTGCGCGGATCAGGGGCACACAGTCGAGAGCTACAGACAGACCACACCCTTCACAGTGCAAGTTTCTGTGCCTCCTGAGTCCAAAGAGCAGGTCTGACAGGTGGCCGAGCAGGTCGTGGACGTCGATGCGCAATCGCAGGTTGCAGGACCTGCATACCATGCATTGGATTGCGACCAGCTTGGGCTGCAGGGCAGAGGGAACACCAACGCATGCACAGGAACTCAACGTGTCCAGTGGGGCATGGCATGGTCACATGAGTGCGCAGGGCAGGAGAGGGGAATGGACTGCTTCAGCATGGTACAGGCGAGCGACAGCACGCACCAGAGCATTGATTCTGGGCTGTGCATGTCCCACACGGGCAGTCCATGTCATCTTTGCAACAATTGGATCCGTCAGGGAAGGAATCTGCAGGAATGCCATGGTTGACCGTGGCTGCTGGGAGGCTCGCGTTGCAATGCACTGCGCGGATCAGGGGCACGCAGTCGAGAGCTACAGACAGAGCACACCCTTCACAGTGCAAGTTTCTGTGCCTCCTGAGTCCAAAGAGCAGATCTGACATGTGGCCGAGCAGGTCGTGGACGTCGATGCGCAATCGCAGGTTGCAGGACCTGCATACCATGCATTGGATTGCGACCAGCTTGGGCTGCAGGGCAGAGGGAACACCAACGCATGCACAGGAACTCAACGTGTCCAGTGGGGCATGGCATGGTCACATGAGTGCGCAGGGCAGGAGAGGGGAATGGACTGCTTCAGCATGGTACAGGCGAGCGACAGCACGCACCAGAGCATTGATTCTGGGCTGTGCATGTCCCACACGGGCAGTCCATGTCATCTTCGCAGCAATTGGATCCGTCAGGGAAGGAATCTGCAGGAATGCCATGGTTGACCGTGGCTGCTGGGAGGCTCGCGTTGCAATGCACTGCGCGGATCAGGGGCACACAGTCGAGAGCTACAGACAGACCACACCCTTCACAGTGCAAGTTTCTGTGCCTCCTGAGTCCAAAGAGCAGGTCTGACAGGTGGCCGAGCAGGTCGTGGACGTCGATGCGCAATCGCAGGTTGCAGGACCTGCATACCATGCATTGGATTGCGACCAGCTTGGGCTGCAGGGCAGAGGGAACACCAACGCATGCACAGGAACTCAACGTGTCCAGTGGGGCATGGCATGGTCACATGAGTGCGCAGGGCAGGAGAGGGGAATGGACTGCTTCAGCATGGTACAGGCGAGCGACAGCACGCACCAGAGCATTGATTCTGGGCTGTGCATGTCCCACACGGGCAGTCCATGTCATCTTTGCAGCAATTGGATCCGTCAGGGAAGGAATCTGCAGGAATGCCATGGTTGACCGTGGCTGCTGGGAGGCTCGCGTTGCAATGCACTGCGCGGATCAGGGGCACACAGTCGAGAGCTACAGACAGACCACACCCTTCACAGTGCAAGTTTCTGTGCCTCCTGAGTCCAAAGAGCAGGTCTGACAGGTGGCCGAGCAGGTCGTGGACGTCGATGCGCAATCGCAGGTTGCAGGACCTGCATACCATGCATTGGATTGCGACCAGCTTGGGCTGCAGGGCAGAGGGAACACCAACGCATGCACAGGAACTCAACGTGTCCAGTGGGGCATGGCATGGTCACATGAGTGCGCAGGGCAGGAGAGGGGAATGGACTGCTTCAGCATGGTACAGGCGAGCGACAGCACGCACCAGAGCATTGATTCTGGGCTGTGCATGTCCCACACGGGCAGTCCATGTCATCTTTGCAACAATTGGATCCGTCAGGGAAGGAATCTGCAGGAATGCCATGGTTGACCGTGGCTGCTGGGAGGCTCGCGTTGCAATGCACTGCGCGGATCAGGGGCACGCAGTCGAGAGCTACTGACAGACCACACCCTTCGCAGTGCAAGTTTCTGTGCCTCCTGAGTCCAAAGAGCAGGTCTGACATGTGGCCGAGCAGGTCGTGGACGTCGATGCGCAATCGCAGGTTGCAGGACCTGCATACCATGCATTGGATTGCGACCAGCTTGGGCTGCAGGGCAAAGGGAACACCAACGCATGCACAGGAACTCAACGTGTCCAGTGGGGCATGGCATGGTCACATGAGTGCGCAGGGCAGGAGAGGGGAATGGACTGCTTCAGCATGGTACAGGCGAGCGACAGCACGCACCAGAGCATTGATTCTGGGCTGTGCATGTCCCACACGGGCAGTCCATGTCATCTTTGCAGCAATTGGATCCGTCAGGGAAGGAATCTGCAGCAATGCCATGGTTGACCGTGGCTGCTGGGAGGCTCGCGTTGCAATGCACTGCGCGGATCAGGGGCACACAGTCGAGAGCTACAGACAGACCACACCCTTCACAGTGCAAGTTTCTGTGCCTCCTGAGTCCAAAGAGCAGGTCTGACAGGTGGCCGAGCAGGTCGTGGACGTCGATGCGCAATCGCAGGTTGCAGGACCTGCATACCATGCATTGGATTGCGACCAGCTTGGGCTGCAGGGCAGAGGGAACACCAACGCATGCACAGGAACTCAACGTGTCCAGTGGGGCATGGCATGGTCACATGAGTGCGCAGGGCAGGAGAGGGGAATGGACTGCTTCAGCATGGTACAGGCGAGCGACAGCACGCACCAGAGCATTGATTCTGGGCTGTGCATGTCCCACACGGGCAGTCCATGTCATCTTTGCAACAATTGGATCCGTCAGGGAAGGAATCTGCAGGAATGCCATGGTTGACCGTGGCTGCTGGGAGGCTCGCGTTGCAATGCACTGCGCGGATCAGGGGCACGCAGTCGAGAGCTACTGACAGACCACACCCTTCGCAGTGCAAGTTTCTGTGCCTCCTGAGTCCAAAGAGCAGGTCTGACATGTGGCCGAGCAGGTTGTGGACGTCGATGCGCAATCGCAGGTTGCAGGACCTGCATACCATGCATTGGATTGCGACCAGCTTGGGCTGCAGGGCAGAGGGAACACCAACGCATGCACAGGAACTCAACGTGTCCAGTGGGGCATGGCATGGTCACATGAGTGCGCAGGGCAGGAGAGGGGAATGGACTGCTTCAGCATGGTACAGGCGAGCGACAGCACGCACCAGAGCATTGATTCTGGGCTGTGCATGTCCCACACGGGCAGTCCATGTCATCTTTGCAGCAATTGGATCCGTCAGGGAAGGAATCTGCAGGAATGCCATGGTTGACCGTGGCTGCTGGGAGGCTCGCGTTGCAATGCACTGCGCGGATCAGGGGCACACAGTCGAGAGCTACAGACAGACCACACCCTTCACAGTGCAAGTTTCTGTGCCTCCTGAGTCCAAAGAGCAGGTCTGACAGGTGGCCGAGCAGGTCGTGGACGTCGATGCGCAATCGCAGGTTGCAGGACCTGCATACCATGCATTGGATTGCGACCAGCTTGGGCTGCAGGGCAGAGGGAACACCAACGCATGCACAGGAACTCAACGTGTCCAGTGGGGCATGGCATGGTCACATGAGTGCGCAGGGCAGGAGAGGGGAATGGACTGCTTCAGCATGGTACAGGCGAGCGACAGCACGCACCAGAGCATTGATTCTGGGCTGTGCATGTCCCACACGGGCAGTCCATGTCATCTTTGCAGCAATTGGATCCGTCAGGGAAGGAATCTGCAGGAATGCCATGGTTGACCGTGGCTGCTGGGAGGCTCGCGTTGCAATGCACTGCGCGGATCAGGGGCACACAGTCGAGAGCTACAGACAGACCACACCCTTCACAGTGCAAGTTTCTGTGCCTCCTGAGTCCAAAGAGCAGGTCTGACAGGTGGCCGAGCAGGTCGTGGACGTCGATGCGCAATCGCAGGTTGCAGGACCTGCATACCATGCATTGGATTGCGACCAGCTTGGGCTGCAGGGCAGAGGGAACACCAACGCATGCACAGGAACTCAACGTGTCCAGTGGGGCATGGCATGGTCACATGAGTGCGCAGGGCAGGAGAGGGGAATGGACTGCTTCAGCATGGTACAGGCGAGCGACAGCACGCACCAGAGCATTGATTCTGGGCTGTGCATGTCCCACACGGGCAGTCCATGTCATCTTTGCAACAATTGGATCCGTCAGGGAAGGAATCTGCAGGAATGCCATGGTTGACCGTGGCTGCTGGGAGGCTCGCGTTGCAATGCACTGCGCGGATCAGGGGCACGCAGTCGAGAGCTACAGACAGAGCACACCCTTCACAGTGCAAGTTTCTGTACCTCCTGAGTCCAAAGAGCAGATCTGACATGTGGCCGAGCAGGTCGTGGACGTCGATGCGCAATCGCAGGTTGCAGGACCTGCATACCATGCATTGGATTGCGACCAGCTTGGGCTGCAGGGCAGAGGGAACACCAACGCATGCACAGGAACTCAACGTGTCCAGTGGGGCATGGCATGGTCACATGAGTGCGCAGGGCAGGAGAGGGGAATGGACTGCTTCAGCATGGTACAGGCGAGCGACAGCACGCACCAGAGCATTGATTCTGGGCTGTGCATGTCCCACACGGGCAGTCCATGTCATCTTTGCAACAATTGGATCCGTCAGGGAAGGAATCTGCAGGAATGCCATGGTTGACCGTGGCTGCTGGGAGGCTCGCGTTGCAATGCACTGCGCGGATCAGGGGCACGCAGTCGAGAGCTACTGACAGACCACACCCTTCGCAGTGCAAGTTTCTGTGCCTCCTGAGTCCAAAGAGCAGGTCTGACATGTGGCCGAGCAGGTCGTGGACGTCGATGCGCAATCGCAGGTTGCAGGACCTGCATACCATGCATTGGATTGCGACCAGCTTGGGCTGCAGGGCAGAGGGAACACCAACGCATGCACAGGAACTCAACGTGTCCAGTGGGGCATGGCATGGTCACATGAGTGCGCAGGGCAGGAGAGGGGAATGGACTGCTTCAGCATGGTACAGGCGAGCGACAGCACGCACCAGAGCATTGATTCTGGGCTGTGCATGTCCCACACGGGCAGTCCATGTCATCTTCGCAGCAATTGGATCCGTCAGGGAAGGAATCTGCAGGAATGCCATGGTTGACCGTGGCTGCTGGGAGGCTCGCGTTGCAATGCACTGCGCGGATCAGGGGCACACAGTCGAGAGCTACAGACAGACCACACCCTTCACAGTGCAAGTTTCTGTGCCTCCTGAGTCCAAAGAGCAGGTCTGACAGGTGGCCGAGCAGGTCGTGGACGTCGATGCGCAATCGCAGGTTGCAGGACCTGCATACCATGCATTGGATTGCGACCAGCTTGGGCTGCAGGGCAGAGGGAACACCAACGCATGCACAGGAACTCAACGTGTCCAGTGGGGCATGGCATGGTCACATGAGTGCGCAGGGCAGGAGAGGGGAATGGACTGCTTCAGCATGGTACAGGCGAGCGACAGCACGCACCAGAGCATTGATTCTGGGCTGTGCATGTCCCACACGGGCAGTCCATGTCATCTTTGCAGCAATTGGATCCGTCAGGGAAGGAATCTGCAGGAATGCCATGGTTGACCGTGGCTGCTGGGAGGCTCGCGTTGCAATGCACTGCGCGGATCAGGGGCACACAGTCGAGAGCTACAGACAGACCACACCCTTCACAGTGCAAGTTTCTGTGCCTCCTGAGTCCAAAGAGCAGGTCTGACAGGTGGCCGAGCAGGTCGTGGACGTCGATGCGCAATCGCAGGTTGCAGGACCTGCATACCATGCATTGGATTGCGACCAGCTTGGGCTGCAGGGCAGAGGGAACACCAACGCATGCACAGGAACTCAACGTGTCCAGTGGGGCATGGCATGGTCACATGAGTGCGCAGGGCAGGAGAGGGGAATGGACTGCTTCAGCATGGTACAGGCGAGCGACAGCACGCACCAGAGCATTGATTCTGGGCTGTGCATGTCCCACACGGGCAGTCCATGTCATCTTTGCAACAATTGGATCCGTCAGGGAAGGAATCTGCAGGAATGCCATGGTTGACCGTGGCTGCTGGGAGGCTCGCGTTGCAATGCACTGCGCGGATCAGGGGCACGCAGTCGAGAGCTACTGACAGACCACACCCTTCGCAGTGCAAGTTTCTGTGCCTCCTGAGTCCAAAGAGCAGGTCTGACATGTGGCCGAGCAGGTCGTGGACGTCGATGCGCAATCGCAGGTTGCAGGACCTGCATACCATGCATTGGATTGCGACCAGCTTGGGCTGCAGGGCAGAGGGAACACCAACGCATGCACAGGAACTCAACGTGTCCAGTGGGGCATGGCATGGTCACATGAGTGCGCAGGGCAGGAGAGGGGAATGGACTGCTTCAGCATGGTACAGGCGAGCGACAGCACGCACCAGAGCATTTATTCTGGGCTGTGCATGTCCCACACGGGCAGTCCATGTCATCTTTGCAGCAATTGGATCCGTCAGGGAAGGAATCTGCAGGAATGCCATGGTTGACCGTGGCTGCTGGGAGGCTCGCGTTGCAATGCACTGCGCGGATCAGGGGCACACAGTCGAGAGCTACAGACAGACCACACCCTTCACAGTGCAAGTTTCTGTGCCTCCTGAGTCCAAAGAGCAGGTCTGACAGGTGGCCGAGCAGGTCGTGGACGTCGATGCGCAATCGCAGGTTGCAGGACCTGCATACCATGCATTGGATTGCGACCAGCTTGGGCTGCAGGGCAGAGGGAACACCAACGCATGCACAGGAACTCAACGTGTCCAGTGGGGCATGGCATGGTCACATGAGTGCGCAGGGCAGGAGAGGGGAATGGACTGCTTCAGCATGGTACAGGCGAGCGACAGCACGCACCAGAGCATTGATTCTGGGCTGTGCATGTCCCACACGGGCAGTCCATGTCATCTTTGCAGCAATTGGATCCGTCAGGGAAGGAATCTGCAGGAATGCCATGGTTGACCGTGGCTGCTGGGAGGCTCGCGTTGCAATGCACTGCGCGGATCAGGGGCACACAGTCGAGAGCTACAGACAGACCACACCCTTCACAGTGCAAGTTTCTGTGCCTCCTGAGTCCAAAGAGCAGGTCTGACAGGTGGCCGAGCAGGTCGTGGACGTCGATGCGCAATCGCAGGTTGCAGGACCTGCATACCATGCATTGGATTGCGACCAGCTTGGGCTGCAGGGCAGAGGGAACACCAACGCATGCACAGGAACTCAACGTGTCCAGTGGGGCATGGCATGGTCACATGAGTGCGCAGGGCAGGAGAGGGGAATGGACTGCTTCAGCATGGTACAGGCGAGCGACAGCACGCACCAGAGCATTGATTCTGGGCTGTGCATGTCCCACACGGGCAGTCCATGTCATCTTTGCAGCAATTGGATCCGTCAGGGAAGGAATCTGCAGGAATGCCATGGTTGACCGTGGCTGCTGGGAGGCTCGCGTTGCAATGCACTGCGCGGATCAGGGGCACACAGTCGAGAGCTACAGACAGACCACACCCTTCACAGTGCAAGTTTCTGTGCCTCCTGAGTCCAAAGAGCAGGTCTGACAGGTGGCCGAGCAGGTCGTGGACGTCGATGCGCAATCGCAGGTTGCAGGACCTGCATACCATGCATTGGATTGCGACCAGCTTGGGCTGCAGGGCAGAGGGAACACCAACGCATGCACAGGAACTCAACGTGTCCAGTGGGGCATGGCATGGTCACATGAGTGCGCAGGGCAGGAGAGGGGAATGGACTGCTTCAGCATGGTACAGGCGAGCGACAGCACGCACCAGAGCATTGATTCTGGGCTGTGCATGTCCCACACGGGCAGTCCATGTCATCTTTGCAACAATTGGATCCGTCAGGGAAGGAATCTGCAGGAATGCCATGGTTGACCGTGGCTGCTGGGAGGCTCGCGTTGCAATGCACTGCGCGGATCAGGGGCACGCAGTCGAGAGCTACAGACAGACCACACCCTTCACAGTGCAAGTTTCTGTGCCTCCTGAGTCCAAAGAGCAGGTCTGACAGGTGGCCGAGCAGGTCGTGGACGTCGATGCGCAATCGCAGGTTGCAGGACCTGCATACCATGCATTGGATTGCGACCAGCTTGGGCTGCAGGGCAGAGGGAACACCAACGCATGCACAGGAACTCAACGTGTCCAGTGGGGCATGGCATGGTCACATGAGTGCGCAGGGCAGGAGAGGGGAATGGACTGCTTCAGCATGGTACAGGCGAGCGACAGCACGCACCAGAGCATTGATTCTGGGCTGTGCATGTCCCACACGGGCAGTCCATGTCATCTTTGCAGCAATTGGATCCGTCAGGGAAGGAATCTGCAGGAATGCCATGGTTGACCGTGGCTGCTGGGAGGCTCGCGTTGCAATGCACTGCGCGGATCAGGGGCACACAGTCGAGAGCTACAGACAGACCACACCCTTCACAGTGCAAGTTTCTGTGCCTCCTGAGTCCAAAGAGCAGGTCTGACAGGTGGCCGAGCAGGTCGTGGACGTCGATGCGCAATCGCAGGTTGCAGGACCTGCATAACCATGCATTGGATTGCGACCAGCTTGGGCTGCAGGGCAGAGGGAACACCAACGCATGCACAGGAACTCAACGTGTCCAGTGGGCATGGCATGGTCACATGAGTGCGCAGGGCAGGAGAGGGGAATGGACTGCTTCAAGCATGGTACAGGCGAGCGACAGCACGCACCAGAGCATTGATTCTGGGCTGGTGCATGTCCCACACGGGCAGTCCATGTCATCTTTGCAACCAATTGGATCCGTCAGGGAAGGAATCTGCAGGAATGCCATGGTTGACCGGTGGCTGCTGGGAGCTCGCGTTGCAATGCACTGCGCGGATCAGGGGCACGCAGTCGAGAGCTACTGACAGACCACACCCTTCGCAGTGCAAGTTTCTGTGCCTCCTGAGTCCAAAGAGCAGGTTCTGACATGTGGCCGAGCAGGTCGTGGACGTCGATGCGCAATCGCAGGTTGCAGGACCTGCATACCATGCATTGGATTGCGACCAGCTTGGGCTGCAGGGCAGAGGGAACACCAACGCATGCACAGGAACTCAACGTGTCCAGTGGGGCATGGCATGGTCACATGAGTGCGCAGGGCAGGAGAGGGGAATGGACTGCTTCAGCATGGTACAGGCGAGCGACAGCACGCACCAGAGCATTGATTCTGGGCTGTGCATGTCCCACACGGGCAGTCCATGTCATCTTTGCAGCAATTGGATCCGTCAGGGAAGGAATCTGCAGGAATGCCATGGTTGACCGTGGCTGCTGGAGGCTCGCGTTGCAATGCACTGCGCGGATCAGGGGCACACAGTCGAGAGCTACAGACAGACCACACCCTTCACAGTGCAAGTTTCTGTGCCTCCTGAGTCCAAAGAGCAGGTCTGACAGGTGGCCGAGCATTGAGACCACCCACACGCTCCCGCAGCATCACTTCCGGTAACCATCCATACTCTTCTAAGATCATGTTCACGTAGCTGTCAAATCGCGGCAGCGCCCCTTCGTATTCCGCCGTCGCAGCACACAGCGAGCGCCTCTCGTCGCGGCCATCTGCGGAGCGGTATGTGCACATGCATGCGCCAAATTCTTCAAGCAGGCCAGGGTTAGTCTCACACACCGCGGTCGCGGTGCCGTTAGGGTTGAGCGCGACGGCGAGACCGTCGCAGGGGGCGATGCCGGAAGGGGGGAGAGTGCAGCCGGTCGTGACATTGCAGCCGATGTGGGGTGCGGTCGCAAAGGCGATAAAGGCCGGGTCGGCAGATTCGGCCACTCCGCCCGCTGCCGGGTTTGCTGCGCAGTTGTGCCGCCGGCGGCTGCGGCGGCAGTGGCCGGTGCACCTGCCGCGGGGGTTGCATGCCATGAGGTTGCAAGCGGGGCATCTCGCAAACGGCCCCGTCCCGTGCAGCAGACGCCGACCGGGTGCCCATGCATGCAGCCGATGCATGCGCGGTGACGTCCGTCCGGACTTGGTGATCGTTGCAGGGGTCTGCATGCTGCTAATGCATGGGAGGAGGAGGAGGAGGAGGAGGAGGCTGCAGAGGAGCATCGGGAGCGCGGTGGAGGCCGGTGTGCGCATAGTGTTGCGGCAGTATGGCGTGGGCGCCAGTGTGAGCCCTAGGGGGTGAGCGGCTGTAAAAGTCTTCATTGGATGTGAACCTTGAAAGGACTGCAGCAGAACTCTCAGACGGGCTTTGGCTCTGCAGATGGATCAGATGGGCCCAGTGTGGATGTTGGCACTGGTCACAATTGGTTGAGCAGTCGTCGTCACTGCCCTATAGTAGGTTGCTGGAAACTCGCGGAGCTCTGAGGCAGCTGACGTGCGAGTTGGGCGGCGTGAGGTGATGATGCCAAGGCGTTAACAATTGGGCCGGCCTGCACAGCAACATCCCTACCATATCTTTACAGTCGCACCAAGTGAACACAAACTGGGCTAACACTATCAAGGCGGGGTGGGAGGCTATCAGTTGGATGCGAGGTTGGTGCACGGGCGTGCAAATCGTTCCAGCGCCAGAGGCCGCTGCGATTCGCCTTGTAGCCACTCATGCGGTGAAACCTACCCACAACAATGAAAGCTTTGCCGGGCTATTGTTGCGCGTGTCGCTATGCTCCTGTGGCGTAATCATCATGCGTTCGAAAATAAGGCATCTCCATGTGATCACGAAACGCCGTCCGCAAGCTTAAGCGTACGTCTACAGACGCGTACGCGTGCTGATCACTTTCGTGCACCCCCACAGCGCGAGTGAAGCGCTGCGGCGCTGAACCAGCTTGAACATAATCGTTTAGACATACCTTAGCTTTTCTGTGTCTTGAAATGGTCGTGAAAGCGGAGGCAGCCTGTTGATCTGTGAACATGCGCGGCGTTAACGTTCGAAAACTGAGAAGCAGGCCACCTCCCGGAAATCTGGCGGATGCTGTTGCGCAGGCGCTAGTGACGATGGAATGGTATGTTGGCTATATGCATCACACGTTCAGCTGCTGCATTTTGGATGGTGGCAACCACACTGAGGATTCTGCAAGCGGTGTTTGAATGCGTCCGTAAGCGCCGTCTAGAAGTTCGCACCGCACTGCGCGTCATTACCCTAGGTATGGTAGCTTAGCCCTTAGTGAGCACATCAGATGGCGATGTTTGTGCTTATGTCAGCCGACTGCGGAGTGGTGCCCGGACTGGGTGCCTCACTGGCGAAACTCACAGCAGCCCGCTTTCTTCGACCTTGACCTGTCGTTCAACCGGGATCGCTAGTATCGCATGGTTAACACTGGTACTTATGTACGTGCTTGGATGGTCGCCAGTGGTCAGGGTGGCCGGCGCTGCGCATTCGGTGGATGGCATGCGGAGCGCCCTTGCGAGTGTTGACCCGTCGAATGTCTCCCACCGAAAAACTCTGTACTTGGCCCTGTTCACCATAGAATGACACTATCTGGCCTTGGCGTTGCGGTGTTGATGTCTGAGATGTGTCAGCGTTTGTTCCTGCTTCTCAGGCCAAATTGACCTGCGATTTGAATTGTGTACATGTACGATGCCGCGCGGCGTGCGTACGCTGGCGCAATAATCCATAGCAGAAGCATGCGCTCTGTACCAACCTCCGTGGTGTAAGCTTTGACCGGCCAGTACTCAACTAGCGTTTGCTGTGCAAATTGACCTGCGCAACCAATCTGGAACAACGCAGGCAATGCCCCGAGAGGTGGCCAACACACAGCAGCTTGGTGGACATGCCCTCCGCGGAGGGACATGTTACTTTTGTCACATGGTGTCCTAGGCCTTTGACTACCTCCACTGTGTCAAAGTCACAGTCTTCTTGACCATCCTGGCAATCCCATGCCACGTTTGTGAAGCAACTGGGCGCGAGCCAGCGGCTCTAATAGCTAATTATAATGGCAGGCACACATCCACGCACAAATTTACCTGGCCAGTCATGCAGCAGAACTTGCTTTCTGTTCGTATCTGTAGCTCAGCTTTGTGCAGGAGCCAAGCCTGTGCATCTCATGTGACCAGGTCAATGCAGCCCGAGGGTGACAACTGCCCAAGCTACTGTAATTGCAGTGCTGGCCTCGCTGCCACACACAGCCACCACTGAATCCACAGCTACAATTCATTGAGGCCGGCATTGCCTCATCACTTGCACGAGATCCTCAAGCACTGTGTCCACGACAAAGTACCCCACCCTGGGTGGGAAAGGTAAGGTGGGGAACCTGTTCCAGCCTGGGGACTCTTTGGGGATTGAGCATTTTGATGCGCTGTAACATTGATGATGTAGATATATGATAATTAAGTAGGCCTGCGTTGTGTCTGAGCGTGTGCGGTCTGTGGTGCGATGTGTGTGTACGTGTGAAGGTGCTGTGGTTGTTGGCAGCCTACCTCCATTGCAGCACTGTGAAGCATGGAAACGGGTGAAAGACGCAAGACTGTTACTTAAATACATTATAGTGACATATGTGACGCCGCGGGTGGGGCTAATGTGCATGTTTTCTTGCTGTTGCCTGTACCTTGAGCACAAGCTGCCCTTGCACACCAAGGGCGTCGATATCAAGGAGGTGGCTTGGAACGCGCGATAAGCAATATATAGTGATATAACCATATGCAGGATGTTATCATGGACGGGCAATCGTGTGATAGTACTGTCAGTGGTGCTGGCACAAGCATCGTTCTTGCCAGGAGGCATGTGCTTCACCGCGTATAGATGACGATTGCGCGCATAAGAAAGTCTACGACGACGTATATGATAGTCTAACTTATGAATAAGACTATTAGCGTGCTTGGATGGCGCTGAAACAGGAGATTTGCGATGAAGCTAGGTGCGTATGCACTCGATGCTCGAGCATTGAGGGCACCGTCGCAAAGTGTAGAAGGAACGATTAGCGTATACCGAGCCAACATTACTATAACAGGGAAATATGTAAGCTACGCACGATATCTCGCGGCAGGTGGGCCTCTTGTTCGGCGACAGCTTCACTGTGTGTCGTCGCTGGTGCCAGTGGTACTGCTCGACTAGCAGCACGCCCGATCACACTCTGGCGCATGGGGGCTGATGCTACGTGTTACAAGATACATATTCGTGTAATCATGCGCGTGTTGTGTACAAATGGCGCTGACACTTTACTTAATGGAGGTACTGTATGCTGGTATGTCACGATATGCACCTTCGGGTCAGGCGATTAAGCATTGCAACGTTCACACATGTTAGCAGTGCCTCTATGAAGCTGTTACATGTGCAAATGGGTGCTTGTCGCGTCATTCGCCAACTGACCCACCTTGAGGTTCCCCATGCAAACCCCTTCCCCTCCCCAATTTTTACGTCATGGGGAAGGCCAGTCGGGGAACATGACGCGACTGGGGAACCCAGGGTGGGACAACCTCGCGAGGCCTCGCCAGCACGCAATAATACAGTCTGATGACACTGTGTTGCTATATATATTATTACAGTGCCTGACCAATCTTTCTGGTGCCACCTAGTCGTGCACTTCCGACCATGCTAGCACTGGCACCGCCCACCACTGCAGCCAGCACCCACCAGCTGTCCCACATCATCTCAAAAGTACAGCAGACATACATCTAGAGTCTTGTGGCGTGTTGAACTTGACTGTATCTTCCGTGACTTGGTATAGATGTGCCTCAGCCTCAAACTGTCTTCCTTCCTTCCTGCATGCTCGAGACTGCTTACATCACAGCTTTATCTGTCGTAGCTGCAACATTTCAACAAGATTGTCAGCAGTAGGGCACGGCAATGTGTTCAGCAGTAGGGCACATGTACACACCGCCTGTGCAACTTGCAGCTGCTCTGGTCACACTATTGCCACGCACTTCCACACGAAATATTTGCCTGCACAACACCATTCTGATGCGTAGGCTTCCAGTCAACCCAGCGAGTCATCGCATGAGGCACAGACCAATCACACCAATCAGATCAGACTGACAAAGCGAGCTCACCTGATTGTCAGATGCTGCGATTGCAGCTGCTGAAGCTGCAAGCTATAACAAAGATGCATGTTAGAACGGTGACCTGCAAAACAGCAGCATGTCCGTTAGCAGCATTGCTGGCCACCACGTCAGCACAAAATTCAATCAAGCCCGGAATGACATCACTTCATGACTCATGGATTGCTGCATCGCATGAAATACCTCACCTGATTGTTGAAGGCTGCACTAGCTACTGCTAAAATTTCTGCACGTAGGAGCACTAATAAAAGCATAACCTGCAAAGCAATAAGTTGCTCTGAAGAGTGCAGACTGGTACCAAGTCAGCGCAGTACCATATCAAGCACAGCAACGCAGCAGTCCATGAGCTGCTGCATGAGCAGGGTGAGCTTACCTATTCGCGTGGGCTGTGCTGCTGCGGTTGTTGTGTGTTACCAAGTGAGCTGTGCATGGCTGTGGCGAAGCACCTGGAACGCTGCTGCTGCGAAATTCCAGCTGCACTGCATCCGAAAGGCGCCAAATTTGATATCAATTGATCCCAAGTTGCAGTAGCGTTGATACTGACGGCTGTTCCAGATGCTACACCTCCTCGGTAAGCGAAGTCAACAACACGCTGGCGTTGAACGCCTGAAACACGTTTGCATAATGCGTGAATGGCAGCTCCGCTTCTTCTCAACTATACGAAGTACCATGCGATCATGCGCCATACCTTTCTCCTGTTTGACGTCGTGCAACCGCGCACGACGTGGTCATTGTGGAGCAGCGGTAGACGTTCACGCGGCTGAAGGGCTGGAGGCATCGAAATTGCAAATCGGAAGCGAATTCGAACACAAATGAAGCTTAAATCCAGCTGGCTGGCCAATGCCTTCATGTTGCTGCCGTGCTGCAGGTCAATCTGATGCTGCAACTGCACGGGAAACTGCTCCTCCGTACGATTTCATGCATTCAGCTGAGCAGTTGCAATCGCCACGAACAGTGCCGCTGCAGTAACTCTGCGTGTACAGCAAGTCGATAATTATAGCCTGCATGAGATGATCTTCGGCGCCTCGTGAAGACGCTGGACAGCGATCGGATGCAATCAGCCATACCAGTCCTCACCAGTGCGAAACAACCGGCCACCCACAAACCTCCCTTGCTCACCATTTCAGTAGAATGCTGAGTACACAGCTTTCACGCACATAACAAGCAATTGATTCGGAATTCTCACAACACCAGGAGTACCTAGCAAGCTGCCCATTTGATCCAACCATGCGATCACTTGATTCCACCCAGTCGTTGCTCGTTTCTACATGGCTCCCTAGATGATTATCCCGGCAGTGCCCACCGTATACTGTACCCTACCGTTATGGCGGGCGGCAGTACACCCAGCCACTCAACATGTAGCGTCAATACGAGCATCCAAGTCACGCAGTAGTTTTCTCTTGCACACCAAGCCATAAGAAACCATGTCATGCAGTGCTTGCCAACCAGTTCCACCTGCACAACTCTCCTACCCTTGCAGTGGGTGCATGAGCAGCAAATATTGCTCGACAAGCCAGAACACAACCAAACAACTGGTGCAAACACCCATCAGCATTCAACGCACTTCAGAGAACACCACTGCATTCAATTGGACTTGTGCATTTCCCAGCGAATTGTGAACTGGCTCATTCCCAGTACCTCCACCGCACCTACAAGCCCACCTTGGCGGCACAGCCGTCGCTGCCAGGCTGGCAGCGCCTCTGCTGCCCATGGTGGCCCACAGTATGCAATACATCCGTTGCTGCCACTCTGGCATCGTCTCTGCCAGCAACGTTGGCACACAGTATGCTATACAGCCGTGGTTGCTGCTCTGGCAGCGCTTCTGCCGCCCATGTTGGTCCAATCTACACCACACAGCCATTGCTGCCAATCTAGCAGCGCCTCTGCCGTCCATGTTGGCCCACAGTATGCCATACAGCCGTTGCTGCCACTCTGGCAGCGCTTCTGCTGGTAGCACCTCTTCCGCCATTATTGGCCGACAGTAGATGTTTTTGTAGTTCCCCACCACAGGCTTCCCCACTCTCAGGAGTTCCCCACCCAATACTTGGGGAACCTATGTCCTGGGATCACCACACCAACATTTCTGATGCCCGAAATTCATCACCACCATTCCGGACCACCAATGAATACCACCAAATGACTTGCCAAGCATCAACATCCATGTTTGCGTCACCTGGTCAAACTTCCCCACGGTCGAGTTCCCCACCTACATGCCTTCCCCAATCATGACATGGGGCACCTGTGAGGCCTGCAAACCAAAACAGCGCAGCCATCAGCGTTTTTGCCCAGATGAAGCATCAGAACATCATAACACACTTAATTACGAACCACAGACTTGTCAGATTGCAATTCTGACCAGTTTCTAGAGAGTTACCAACTTCCCCACTTAAAATTTCCCCACCCCAGGACCCTCCCCACCCAGGTGGGACAACCTGGGCGTGGACACTGTGAGACTCTTGTGGCACACAACCGGGGCCTATCTTCAAGGTGCCATTCTGTTGAATCAAGAATGCAAGACACTGGCTCAGGGCCCAGGTCAGCATCCAGAGCAGCGAGGGCGAGAAACAGTGCAGGCATAGGGTCCATAAAGTGGCACAGCGTGTAGGCAGGCCTGCCTGGCAATGCAGGTTCACGTAGCTCCGTGGCCAAAGCCATACGCAAGCTGGACAGAGCAGCGAGGGCTCAGTCAGCGCACCTAATCCTTTGTAATTGTGTAATTACTCCACTGGTCTATACCAGGGCAGTGTCAGGGCAAATCAGAGGGTGTTGGCTTCACAGTGCAAGCAGGCTGTGGATGAAATGATGGGATTTAGGCACCTCACTGAAACAGAACTGAGAGCACATTTACCATGTCACGCGCATCTCTGAGGCCGCGAGGCACCGGTCCGGGGAGCTGCAGCCACCGCCAGCCCAGCAGCACGAGCGGTGTCCGGGAAGGGGGCAGAGGAGAAACGGCGGACGTGTGCTGGGAGGAGGGAAGAGGGAGGGAGGAGGAGGGACGGGTGGGGGGGGGGGGGGGGGGGTGCATACGTGCTGTACGTACGAACAGATGCTCGGCGCCAGCGCTTGAGTGTACAAAAGTACCATAGGTATAGCTACCAGATGATCACACTTGGCACGTATATATATAGAGTGGAATTAGACTGCCTACCTTGACGTATCGACAGTTGCGTTGGGAGTATGGCAGTGCATCGACGTAGACTCGCGCTCGGATCCGCAGCTGAACTCGAACCACAATGCAATTGAGCTTTGACCGGCCCGGGCCAACTCAAACCGGTGCTAGACAGCCACAATCGGGACAAGATCAGCCTGTTTGCACAGAACACATCATATCTCATGGTGAGCAGTCCGCTCTACCAGCCCCCACAAGTCCCACGGAAAGCGCCTGTCTTGAGCATGTGTTACACAGTGATAGATCTAGGACTCAGCAGCGCCGAGGCAACAGACCAGGCAACAAGCGCCTGTCTTGAGCATGTGCAAGTGTGTGATGTCAATTCAATGGCAATCTGGAGAGTTTTGTGGTGCCCTGGCCCTCCATTTTGCCACATTTCAGCATATATGATAAGATGAGTGTCGAATCACGTCAGGCCTGGTCCCCAGATGACCCTTGACTGTCTCAGCACACTGTCTGCAACCTGTGGAACCTGTCCCCGAGGCCCAAATCCCAATGTGCTCCTCTTGCCCAAATGCACCAGCCCAGCACTATACATGAACCAGTCTTCATCTGGCATGGCCTGCAGAGCCTTCAACGCGACCTCAGGCCCTCAAATCTAATTTTGACCCGTGCTCGATGCCTCAACACGCGCCTGCTTCACCATTGTTGTCGCGGAAAGCTGCTGTGTGTTCACAATCTCATTTCAAAAAGCATTTACCGAGGCGGAATCGCCTTTCGACGTCTAACGCGTCAGCATCGACAGATAATTAGCCTGTGAACATGGTTGCGCGGTTGTGGCGTACGTGGTTACGCGCGATGCACATGGCCATAGAACGCGTTGCGCGCTTGTCCCGATAGCTTTAGTGGATGGAAACCACTGAAACATGAACGGGCTGCAAGTTGTTTTGCACCTGCAGGGGGAAAAATATAGCAGCAGTATGCGCGAATGTAATTATAATACGCATTCACACGTACTGGCTGGAAAACGGCAGACCGTCGACGCGCGTGTCAAAATGTAAAAGCTTCGCATTGCTGGGTATCCAGCGTACGCGTGCCACATGCATATGAACAGTGTTCACTCGTAGTCGTGCACGAACATCAGCCGCGCGTTGTGCCTTCGAATGCACAGTGTCGAGGGACAGTCAAAGGTAGGTATACCTACCGGTAGCTATAGGGTGGTATGCATGGCAGAGCCCTGACAATGTGCACGATGTATCATCCGGCCGGGCCCGGCTAGCGAGCGCTCGAGCGATTGCATCCTCGAGCAAGGCGAGGCACATCGCATGCATATACACGTGTCCTGCACCGCGTACATGCATATACACGTGCGCGCCCCACAGCTCCTCCCATACGCCATATGGGCCAACACAGCACCAACCCAGCACCACGTCATAGGCGCCCCACCAGGCACAGCCCCGATCACACCGACCAGAGGTGTGAAACAGGGCGACCCCCTTGCCAGCCTCCTCTTCTCACTGACTCTGCAGCCGGCTCTCGAAGCCGCCCAAGCCACCGCAGATCCCGCCGACGCAGCCCTCCTTGCCTATGCCGATGACTGCAGCATCCGCGGCACCGGCGCACCCATCATCAAGGCCTTCACCACCCTGGAGGAACACGCCCACCCGATCGGCCTCCGCATCGGCCGTGCGAAGAGTGCAGCCACATCCATCATTGATCGCGACGCGGCCCAGAATGTGGCCGACGCCACAGGCGTGCCGCTGCGCCCACACGGCGTCACCTGCGCAGGCACGCCCATCGGCCACACCCCTACGTCAAGGACTACTGCAACCGCCGCGCGACAACCGCATGTGCGAAGATTGATCGCCTCCTCTCTCTCCCCTGCCTGCCCAGGACAAGTTCCTGCTGCTCCGCGGCTCTGTGCAGCTTGCCCTCACCCACCTAGTCCGTGTCGTCGCGTGGGACTCGGTCAAAGACGCGGTGCAGCGGCTGCAAGACAGGGTAATGGCGGCGGCGCGGGAGATCATGCACCACCCGCAGATGCCCACCGTCGCCGAGGAGCAACTCCGCCTACCGCTGCGCCACGGCGGATTTGGCCTCATGGACGTCACGGAGCACGAGGCAGTGCAGCCTATCTGTCCAGCGCCGCGCTGGCGCATGACGCCATGCGCGATGGCCCCCGACTTCCGCCCATTCGCCGAAGGCGACGTTGCCACAGGGCCTACAAGAAAAATGGACAGCGCTGCGTGCCAGCAATGCCGCCGGAGGCAGACTGGGGCCAGAGGAGCTCGACAACGTCTTCATCGCCACTGGGCCTTTCCGGTGTGAGCAGAAAAGTGACCAGGGCAGTAGCGCAGACACGGCACGACGCGCTGCTGCAACAGCTGGGCAGCACCCCTGGTGGTGCAAAGGACCTTGCACGCATGCGCAGCTGCGCCTGTCGTGTTGCCTCACTGTTCCTGGATTCCCTCCCAACCAACCGCATGCTGACTCTGAATGATGGGGATTTTGTGCATGGGATGCGGTTCAGGGGTGGACTTTCCCCCCTGCCGCCGTTAGATGGGGAAGTGATATGTGATAGCAATGCTCGGGTGAAGCCCGGCGACGTAGATCATGCCATGACATATCGACACAATGCCGACTGCTGGACGTTGCGCCACAACATTGCCGTTACGGCTTGGCGCCGTCGAGTAAGAGCGGCAGGGGTGTCCACATCAATTGAGCCTGTGATGCGCAGCCTGGACAGACGCTACAGGGATGACAGTAGGGGGACATCCTAGCAAATGGTCCGGACGTGGACGTGTATGTACTAGATGTCAGCTTCATCCACCCATCTGGGGTGGCTGTGGTGGGGAAAGCATCGGGGGCACAGGGGCACGCGGCCGCCGTACGCGAACAGTTCAAACTCAACAAGTACAAAGAGAGTGTGCAGGGATCGTACAAGGTGGTGCCGGTTGTGCACGAGACATATGGCAGACTAGGGTCGCATGCCATGCAGTACCTCAACACGCTGGCAGTGTCGTTGGTTGGGCCGTTCGACAAGAGAGCAAAGGCTCGCTGGATTGAGAACTCCTTGCGGGAGTTCAGTGCGGCGACAGTGAAAGGAAACGGGTTTGTGATCAGAAAGACCATGTCCAGGGTAGCACGGCTCACGGGTGCGCAGTTTGTGCCAGGTGATCGCCTGGCCGGCTTGCATCTGCTGGGTAGCATGTGAGTCTAGAATCTAGTTGTACGTTCGCTTGGTGCACTGGATCGGAGCCCCTCGATGTAACTGTGCATATACACGTGTCATCGAGCGCGTAATCTCGGCTTGGGATCCATGCCTTGGCATGTTGCGGCCAGTTAATCTTCTCTCGCTCGAGGTGAAAGGGAACATGGTGCAATGAAGTGATCGCACAAAAAGAGATCATGGGCCCACCTACCACACAGTAGCTAGCTATATATATATAGGGTATACGTATGAGTATACGGTTGACTGTACGGTCGCGCGCCGGTCCTCCGAGTCAGGCCACCTGCCCACTCGTCCTGTACATGCTACGCACAAGCTTACAATTCATTAATTAATCAAGAGAGAGGCGTGCGCGCGCGTGCGATCGTCATGCCCCGCGAAGCGAGACTCTGCGGAAGGAAACAGGCTCCTTGCATGATACAGCGAAGAACTCTTCCGCAACTCAGTACCCACATGTGGAGGTCGATTCACGCATCAAGTGCCAGGCAGCGCACTGCATCCTACGTGCCGCAGAGGTGCTGTGGCGGATGCCCGTTGACGTCCGGGTGTGGCGTGATGTCCTTGTATATATTCCGGAATACACGGATCCGTGATGTCCGTGTATTCAAATAAAAACATATGCATGAGTGTTTAAATAAAAACATTTTGCCCCCAGCTTATCTGTTGTGATAGAATTTGTGACTTATCTGACGTCAGTCAGATAGATACGAGATACGAGTGACAACATACGAGAGATACGATAGGCGGTGAAGAAACTCAGGAAATGAAAAACAGAAAACATCGGCCATGAGCTGTAAGAAGGCCACCTCATGCACCGCGCCCGGGCATCTCCCTGCAGCATGGCTGCAACCAAACGCTGCTAGCTCTACTAGTAGTACAGCTGTGCCTGCGTGTGCCGCGCCACACCTGGCACCTGGCATCACGCGCGACTCGGAGTGGTTGCATGAGCCTACTAGCAGTACCCATGAGCCTACTAGCAGTACGTACTGTATGTTCACTGCTTGCAGCTGCAGTGGAGCCGAGCATCTCCGATCTGCACTGCAGATGCTGCCAGCTGCAGTGGCCACCAGCGACTGAGTATTACTCCTCAGTACTCCTCGCACTGCTAGTGCTAGCTGCCATTCCTACCTGGCAGCTGGCATTCCTACCTGGCAATGCTCCATCCACTGTGGCAGCATCACAGTGTTTGCCTGAGCTTCACACCATGATGTGATCACATTCACTCATGCAACACCCGCCAGCTCGCTGACCCTGCATATGCACCTTGCACCTTGCAATTGCACGCACGCATGCACCTACTTATACCAGCTCCCACTGTTTCTCACCGAGCCTCGAGCCTCTCACCCAACGTTTCATCTAGTCTCATCTACTCGCCTCAACCTCAACCACACTGTCCGCCCAACTACACAGTCTGACCGTCTAACCATCTAACCATCCTCCCTCTCTCCCTGCTACCGATCAACTCTTCCTTCTCCCACGCCCGCCGCTCTTTGTTCCTCTCCCGCGGCGCGCGCCCGCCCGCCCCTTCTTACCCCCTGTTCCTGTCCTCCTCCCTCCACTCCTTCCCACTGGCTTAAAAAGCCTCCTGGGGCCACCGCCTCGCGCCATCCCCCTGCCTCTCGCCGGTGCCGGCACACTGCTGGCCTCCTCTCCCGCTGCCGCTTTGGCCATAGAAACCGCCTCCTCCATCGTCTTACTACTGAGCGGTGGCGGCGGCGGCGGCGGCGGCGGCGGTGGCGGCGGCGGCCGCGGCGGCGGCCGCGGCGGCGGCGTTGGCAACGGCTGCGGAGGCGTTGTCAGCGCCGGTGTCGGTGTGGGCTGGACGGCTGCCTGGCCGCTCCAATCATCCTCTTCGCCCGTCCCGTTCTGGCTCCTCCGGAGGATGCTCCAGCGGTGGCAACGAGTGCTCCCCACTCGGCACATCACCCACGAACGATGCCCGCCGCAAAATCCTCTGGAAGATCGTAATCAACCAGATCCGCTGCGTAATCCTCTAAGCTGTAATCCCCCCCAAACTCCTCGTCGACGCTTGTAACCACAACAGCACCCGACTGCGCCTCATCCTCGGCGGCAAAACTCCTGAAAGCCCAGCCTGACAGTCACACTCTGCTCGCCATGCTGGACTACTTACCACGAATCGCGAAAGCAGATCAGACGCCTGAGACCCTCCAGGTCCCCGCGCTTGGTTTCACAGAACCGAGTCACCGTGTCGGCGGACCCTATGCTATACGCACATACACACGCGCCGACAGAGCTTGTGCGATCAAGCACGCACTCGCCTGCTACCTGGCCGTTCGACGTAACGAGGGAACCGCCATCGACACTCGGTCTGAGGTCCGATTCCGGCAGTACGCAGTCGGCGAAGGGCCTGGCACGCCACGTACGGCGCATCGGCAACAGCGGTGGTTGCTTGGATCCCGAGTGAGAATGCGGCCCGGCCGCCGTTCAAAGTGAAGCGGCGTGTTTTTGCAGGTGTACAGGCGGCCTTTGCGCTTGCAGTGGCCAGAGCATTGGGTCGGGCTGCTGCAGTGCACGGATGGCGCAGCGTCCGCACTTGGGGTACTTTTTGGGGTTCTGAGGGCCATGCAGTAGGCGGCGGCTGGCTGCGGGTACCTTGGTCGCCGGGGCGCTGGAGCGGGTATCCGGGCGCCGGGGCGGTGGAGCCGTGCGCATATTGCATGCGGCTGTGGAGATGAAAGCCATCGTTCACTGCTGCTAATCCGGTCACGATGGCCTCATCGACGATGAAAGGCGGCGTGGGGAAGCCACGGAGGGCTGGCGAGGGAGGGCGGGAGGGGGCTGCATGAGGGCGACGGCGGGGGCACTGTGCATGCATGCGAATGCGAGAATGGCGATCGCTGCGGAAGCCCAAGGCCTGGGGTTGGCTCGAGCCGGCTCTGCCAGGCTGGTGACTTCATGCATCAAAGATCTGCACATGTCCGCTGCTGCACGATCAATTGCAAGTGCGCCTGCAGATGAGTGACACTATATATATAGTTAGCTACTAGTGATGTACGTGGTAGAACTCGAAGGCTCTGGCCAGCTCAGGCTGGCTATGCTGGAATCGATTCCAGCATCCGGGCTCGGGATCGCCAGTCCGGCACTGGCGGCTGCGCTATTTGCACGATGGATGCTTTTACTGGTGCTGGCACCCGGCATGCATGCGCAGCGGCTGGCTAGCTTGCTGTACTATGAGCGCCTGTGCATACGTTGGCTGGAGAGATCCTGCAGGGACAGATATTTTGTTGAACGTGTGCACCTGACTGGGCCGTTGTTCGGACAAGACTATGGAGTGTACACTGCTAGTCACTGTCACACTGCATTGGACGGTGGACGTGCATGCATGCACGGTTGATGTGTACAAGGTGGTACCGAATCATGATGAAGGATGGGCACCGGCACTGCAAGCAGCGACATCAAGAACAGATGCAGGTAGATCCATATGGATCTATGCCTGCAGGCATATGTGTTACACAGTGATAGATCTACGACTCAGCAGCGCCGAGGCAACAGACCAGGCAACAAGCAAACAGACAGACCGGCCACCGCAAGCATATGTAGGCGTGTGGCATCATGATGGGGCCAGCTGCAGCGGCCTTGCTGAGACTGAAGCAGAACTAGTAACACTGAATTAATGTGTGACATCTGCAGCCTGAGTAAACGGCATACCCGGCGCCATGGCTGCAGCGTGTGCAAACTGCCTGATCATCACGCTTGGCACATATAGACTTGAATTAGACCTGCGCACCTTCACGTATCGACAGCTGCAACTGCAGTGCAGCTGCAGTTGCGTTGGGGGCTTAAATTTGGGGGGACTTGCAGGCAGGCAGCTTCAGGCGTTCCCTTCAAAGGAACTCCGAGGCCGAGCTGGTGAACTTTCAAAGTTGACCGTCTGCGAGTTGACTCTCAACTCAAACGGGCTGCAGGGTGCTTCCAGGTGGCAATGTACTGCAGCAGCTGTGCATGCGCGGGTTTGATATGCATCCAGATACGAGTACTGGCTGACCAACGTTATATCGCCAGACCGTCCCTGCCGCCTTGTTACCACTTAAAGCTCTTCGCCATGCTTGGTGTGTAGCGAACTCGCATTCGAGCTCGCAGTGGGTTTCCGTCACAATCGGGGTTGCGGAGCGCGCTCGGAGCGGTGCGAGCATGCATCATGCACGCCGCATGCATCATGCCACGCGTTGGAAACTACGCCCCAACGGCAGAGGGCCGTGTACATGTACACATTGAACTCATCAATGGCAATCAAACGCTCAATTCAGTAACACAAACATTTGCATTTATTGCTGAAGTCGAAACAACAAGCCTGTCAGACACAAGCGCCGCGAAGCAGGTTGGTGATTGTACCAAAATTCCGGATTAATCGATTGGTGGGAGGGCAGGGGCAACACAAATCTGACATCATGCCACACTGTGGCAGATCTAGGCTTTAGGCAACTGAGTGCAACCTAGTCGTTTGGTGTGGCCGCAGGTGCAGTGCAGCAATGCATGCATGAGACTGCGGGAGTAGGACGTTGATGCATAGATTTTGCATGGTGATCAGCAAGTTCGCTGTCACATATAGGACTGACTGCCAGTTTCACCAGTCGTTGTGTTTGACTGGCTGAAATGGCAGGTACGTGTCTCTTGGACTTTGCTTGCATACTGCTGTGAGTTGGCATTGATACCTAGGACATTGATTGTGCTGTGTGCGAAGTGCAGGCTTGTGACGTTGCATCTTGCTGCGGGCGAACATCGTAGACTCACAGTGCACATTCTGCCACACACACTGGACGGGCATCAGCTACAGCACCTTTGTGAGCAGGGCAGGAGAGGGACACCACGCCCATGTGTTGATGATTCTGGAGAGTGACTATCTACCAGAATCATCACATGAGACAGCAACAGGAGTGGGAACGCAGGCACCCCGGGCACACTGAGCCTGCACACCGCGCCCGCAACTGCGACCACGCGAGAAAACACAGTCTCCCACCTCCGCCGGTGCAGACGAACACACGTCAGACACTTGCGCAGCCACACCAGCAGCAGCCACACCAGCGACGAAAGCCGCCACCATGCGCACACACAGGGAGCACACACATGTACAGGGAGCAGACGGAGAGTGGGGCCTCGGAAAATCCCCATTCTCTCAACTAAACACCATGGAGGGTGGCCACACCAACTCAACACAAAACACTATGGAGGGTGGCCACAGGCAGGGCAGAGGAACTGGCCACCTCCAAACTGATGGCCTGGGGAGGTGTGCAGGTGATAGTTCGACAGGTGTGGGTAGTTTGTGGCATCAGCAGTTCATCAGGGGGCAAGTGTGAAAGTCCAGGCCGTACTCAGGCGTTTTGTGGCGTCCATTTGGTTAGCACCAACCACAGTGGTACATCGGGAGCAGTCACAAGGATCTTCGCTCAGTCGCGACTTCCACACAGAGCAAGGCATCCGTTTTTGCTGCCGGTTGTGGCGGGCACATGGGCGACATGGCAGCCACCTCCTGATGAGTCCCTGTTTTGGCACGCCATCTATAGCTGTATTTAGCCCCGAATGTCGAACAAAACCCAAAGCTCGATCGCGACCACGCAGATCTATCACTGTGTAAAACACACAGAGCAAGGCATCCGTTTTTTGCTGCCGGTTGTGGCGGGCACATGGGCGACATGGCAGCCACCTCCTGAATGAGTCCCTGGTTTTTGGCACGCCATCTATAGCTGTATTTAGCCCCGAATGTCGAACAAACCCAAAGCTCGATCGCGACCACGCAGCCGCGCTTTCTGCCGGACGTCACACAGCCACAGGTGAAACGCCGGCAGGCACTTTCGTTAGCCATAACAGCAATAGTTCACTGTCTTGCGTCTTGACCGTTGCAAAGGTCGTCATGTGCCGGCTAGTCACTGATCATGATGCAGCTCTGGATCCGGGGTCCTTCTCGTGAATCTGAATCGCCCGGTGCTCATTTCTAGAGTTCACCACAAAAGACTGCCACACGGCCTTCAGACTCTTATCTTGTCGGGTTCCGCTGCAGGCATGCCCCGCTGCAGGCATCCCAGGTGCAAGCTTCGGGTGTATGGCACACACACCGCGGATACATCGCATGAAGACGCATGCGTTTTACGCATGCGTTTTCTATCAGGAAGGCGCGATAATCTACAACATCCCCGCTATTCAAATGCTATCTGCTTCGAAGCTGCGTCCTGTTTGGCGCAGTCAATTGAAGTGGTCGCGGCCAAGCTGTGGTCCCCCAGGGGAGCCACGCACGTCATAGGTCTCAGGATGCTATCTCGACTTATGATGCTGTACTACCGCATCAGAACATACTGTAGTCACGCTTGTGACGAGAGGGCCTCAACGGTGGTGGCTAAGACTATATGTGCTGAGAGCGCTAACCTTACAACCACCTGATACCAATCCATATCGCAGTGCGTCACCTTGACCGAAGCAATCCAGCAATCTTAGTGCTGCAGGCGTCCTCCCAGTTTCCTGAAGTGGCATCATCTAGACGCGCAGCCGTTTTGCTCCCTGTATCTCTATCGTGCTGCAAGCGGTGGTTGGCTCCCTGGAGAGAACCTGTGCCACAACGAGGCTGTCACAGTGCACTGCAGTGCAGGTGACAGTGTTGAGCGCCCAACTTAGCAGTCCTTTGTTGCCCTTGGTTGCCCAGATCAGCTGTTGCGAAGCCAGTGCATTCAATCCTGCTTACGCATGCGGATGCAGCTCCGAATGCATCTGAACAGGAGCAAACTGAAGGCCTCAGGATTGCCTAGAAGCCCTGCTATTGCTGTGCTGCGTCACAGACTTGTTGGACGTTACCTGAACAGCGTGTCAGAATTGGATGCAGAAACAGTGAGTTCATGGAGCTCCACTGTGACAGAAAACACCAGTTGTCTACATTCGTATACAGGGAGCTCCCCAGCCCTCAGAGCACAGCACCATCTGCCAGTAAGCATTGACCATTTGCCCGGCCGGTCCTGGTTTAACAGGACGTGGCTAATAGGATGCCAGCACAGCAGGCCAGCACAGCAGACATCCAGTAGTTGGCCACTGTGATGGTGCTGGTAACACTGAGACAGAGCATTAATCTAGATCCGGTAGATGTACTGTGCAAGGATCCACAGCTACCAACAGCAGCTGTGGTCAGGGTCGCAATCGTGTGGCACATGCATGAGGTCCTATGTGTTGTGAAGGTCCGCAATTGTGCTCTCTCGGTGAGTTGAGGCCACCTCTGTGGCTGCGGGCAGCAGGCAATGTGGGCGTGTCAACACAGTGGCAGTGGGTGCTCTCACGGGAGGAGGGCATTCAATGTCGCCCTCAGACCCCAGCCCCGGTGTTGGACGCATGGTTAGGCATTTCCCTGGTTTGACCTAATACCATCGTTGCACTTAGCCATTATTGCACTGCCACAGTCATGGCTGCTGCACTCAGCCGGAACGGGGAGACTCCGGGGAGTGTGCCTGCAGCGTGGATGAGAACCGTGCTCGGGTGATGCTCGCTACGTCATCGAGCATGGTCTCAGCTGTTGTGGCAGATCTAGGCTTTAGGCAACTGAGTGCAAGCTAGTCGTTGGTGTGGCCGCAGGTGCAGTGCAGCAATGCATGCATGAGACTGCGGGAGTAGGACGTTGATGCATAGATTTGCATGGTGATCAGCAAGTTCGCTGTCACATATAGGACTGACTGCCAGTTCACCAGTCGTTGTGTTTGACTGGCTGAATGGCAGGTACGTGTCTCTTGGACTTTGTTTGCATACTGCTGTGAGTTGGCATTGATACCTAGGACATTGATTGTGCTGTGTGCGAAGTGCAGGCTGTGACGTTGCATGTTGCTGCGAGCGAACATCGTAGACTCACAGTGCACATTCTGCCACAGGTGAGATCCATACAGCTTAAGTAGTGTACAATATGTGAAGCTGTAACAGTTGTGTTTGACTGGCTGAATGGCAGGCTGTGACGTTGCATGTTGCTGCGGGCGAACATCGTAGACTCACAGTGCACATTCTGCCACAGGTTATGGGGCCCGTCACGAGAGTGTGAACCCGCTGCAGACAAATTCCGTAGTTGTGCCGTAACTGGGCAACAAATCCCGACGCAATACGTAACTGTTTGCGTGGCCAGGCCGTAACTGGGTGGCAATATGGGGGATGTCGGATTTGGCAGTGGCGTGGGTCGGATCCAGCAGTTGGGGCGGGACGGTAACTTCCGTCAGTGGTTCGCCCACATGGAGGCAGCCCTCACCATGAAGGGGTGGGAAAGATGGCTGACCGAGGAGCCAGCTGAGGATGATGACGCCGGGGTAGCCGAGGACAGGAAGGCTAGGGCGGTCATTAAGTTCGGTCTGAAAGAAGCGTTGTTGAGAACGGTTCAGGGCGCGCAAACAACGATGGCGGCGTGGCAGGCGCTGCATCATGAGCATGAAGGGAACCAATACATGCGCAGACACTCCCTGTTGCAGAAAGCAAACGACCTGCGACAAGGAGATAAGAGTGTCCAAAAGTACATTGATGAGGTCTTGATGCTCCGCGAGGACTTCGAGGACGCGGGCATGCAGGGTCAGGAAACTCTTCTTGTCAGTCAGTTTGTCAAGGGCATAAGACCGACATTGGGAAGTGTGGTTGGGCCACAACTGGGCGCGGATGTGCGGCGTGGAGCGTCATTGGAGGTCATCTGCGATACCTTCAAGGATCTCGTAACATTTCTGCCAGAGCGAAAGTTAACAGGGCATGCGGCCGCGGCGCGGGCTCCGACGCAGGGGCCATGCCACTACTGTGGTAAGGATGGCCACAGATGGCGAGCATGCAGAAAGAGGAAAGATGACATGTCTGCGGGTCGGGAAATGAAGTGGTTCCGGGATCAGCAGCGTGAAGGGCAGGTGGTAAGGAGAGTTCTCAGCCCGGAAAAGCACTGTCGGTCAGGGCAGATGCAAGAGTCGCAGCGGCGACTGTAACGGTCCGTGCAGATAGGCCGGACATGCTAGTGTTCGACACAGGCGCGACTCACAACTTTGTGAGTGACCTGAGCTTGGTCCACGACAAGGAGGACACGCCGGTTGACATTGTGACTCTAGCCGGGAAGGAAGAGCACGTGGTGGCATGCGCGGGCAAGGCGTTGCTGGAGATGGAAATGGGTCAACTGTGACGCTGAAGCATGTGCTATGCGTGCCGAGCATGGACATGAATCTGCTGTCAGGTGGCTACGTGAACTCCGTCAACGGTTCATGGGAAGGCAGACGAGGTCAGCTGACAGTTCGTGATTCCGATGAAGATGTGGTGCTGACGGAACACTGAACAGTGCGGGACGGGTATGATACTATATGAACTGTCACATGGTACCAGAAACGTCAGCCAATCGTCATCCAGCCCACGCGTACGTGGCCAAGCAGGCGGAGCTGTGGCACAGACGCTACAGCCATGTGGGCATGCAGAATCTGCGACGCGCCGAGAAGGTGGTGACCGGCATGGGCGAGGTGAAGTGGCCAGCCGATGATGCCAAGGCATGTGAGATTTGTCCTCTGGCGAAGCAGCCGCGGGCACACTACCCCCGCTCAGACTCAGAGGCAGAGGCGCCGCTACAGCTTGTGCACACGGATATGATGGAGATCCGGGTGCCGGGGCTGAAAGGAGAGAGATATGCAGTGACGCTGCTGGACGACTACAGCCGCTATGCTGAAGTCATCTGTGTGCGCACAAAGGATCAGGTCGCAGAAGCATTGGTGACGCGCCTGAAAGAGTGGGAGAGGCAGCTGCAGACACCGCAGAAGCCTGTAATGTGGGTGAAAATTATTCGCTCGGACAACGGCACTGAGTTCAAGGGCGAGCTGAAGTGGTGGTGCAGCAAGCGGGGCATCATCATGCAGCACAGTGTGGCAAGAAGACCGCAGCAGAACGGCAGAGCAGAGCGGATCAACCGAACGCTGTCTGAGAGGACGCGTGCGATGCTGAAGGATGCGGGTCTGCCGAAGCGGCTTTGGCCACAAGCAATGGACACGGCAGCATATACTCGCAACCTGGTGCCGACAGAAGGCCAGAACAAGACTCCGCATGAGCTGTTCTGGGAGAAGGTGCCAGATGTGTCACACCTGAGGGTGTTCGGGAGCAAGGCGACGGAGCACATTCCGTCAGAGCTGCGCAGCAAGCTGGACGATGTCAGCAGAGACGTGATCTTCGTCGGCTACCCCAGACACATGAAGGCCTGGACAGTGATGCACAAAGCGAAGGGTGTGTGGAAGCTGTCGGACAGTGCGGATGTCTCGTTCCGTGAGGACGAGAAGCTGCAGCAGCCCAGAGAGCCAGAAGAGGCGCTGCCGGAGACAGAGTACGATGAACTCATCCTGTTTGATGACGAAGCAGGTGATGAGGACGCAGACCACGTGACTCTGGAGGACAGTGATGAGTGGTCACTGAGTGACGATGATTCAGATGCAGCATGGGACGGCCAGGGTGAGGACCCGGGGCCGGTGCTGATGCTGAGGGGAACCCTGATGATGGTTCCGGTGACGATGGGCAGGATGAGCCCATGCATGATGATGGAGGCGGAGGGGCCGCTGGGGCAGGTGGCCAGAGGCGCTACCCGGCGCGTGCCAGAAATCCGCCGAATCTGCCGTACCAGGCTCAGCTGTTTGTGGCTGAGGGGTGCAGACTGCAAGTGATGAAGACCTGCTGGTCGCACCGAAGTCGTATCAGGAGGCGATGAAGCGACCAGACAGGGAGGTCTGGGTGAGTGCCAAAGATGAAGAGTATGGCTCACTCAGGGGCAAGGGCGTGATCGAGGAATGTGATCTGCCGCCGGTCAGAAGGCGCTCCCGTCGAAGGGGTGTGCGATCTGAAGTTTGATGAGAAAGGCAACCTTGTGAGGCACAAGTACCGGCTCGTCGCAATGGGCAACCTTCAGCAGGAGGGGGAGTACGGCGATCTGTTCGCGCCGACGGCCCAGAGCGCAACCTTCAGGCTGATGCTGGCTCTGAAAGCGGCAGATCCCAAGCTGAAGCTGCGGCAGGTGGACGTGAAGACAGCGTTTCTGCATGCGGACCTGAAGGAGGTGGTGTACGTGCGCCCGCCGCCCGAGCTGCGGCAAGGCAACAAGGTGTGGAGGCTGCGGAAAGCTCTGTATGGGCTGAAGCAGGCGCCGCGAGCCTGGAATGAAGAGCTGACAAAGGCGATGATCAGCGACAAGTACACGGAGTCAGAGCATGATCCGTGCTTGTTCATTCGAGGGACTGGACGCGACAGGGTGTATTTCCTGGTCCATGTCGACGATGCTGCCATCCTGGCAGCTGAGGGGGAAGATGACAAGGCAGTTGCGGACCTCAGCAAGCACTTTGAAGTGAAAGACCTGGGCGAGCTGAGCTACTTTCTGGGGCAGGAGGTGGCAGAAGTGAAGGGCCAGGGGGTGATGCTGAGTCAGGGGCAGTACGCCAAGCGCATGCTGGAGAAGGCAGGCATGTGGGACTGCAAGGCGACGCCGATGGAGATGGAAGGAAGACACAAACTGCAGAAGACGTCTGGCTCGCCACTGACGGATGATGACCAGCGCAAGGCGGGCTACTCAGAATCGGTGGGTGCACTGCTGTACCTCTCCACTCACACACGGCCAGATCTCGCATATCCTGTGGGGTGCTGAGTCGATTCATGTCGAGCCCCACAGATGTGCATTTCGCGGCAATGAAACGTGTGCTTAGATACGTGCGAGGGACCTGGGACTGGGGGCTGATGTACCAGTACAGTCCTCCACGTGGAGAGCAGGGGGTGCGGGCATACACTGAGGCGGACTTCAAGGAGCTGGGCATGCCACGAGAGGCGGTGATGCGGCTCTACTCAGATGCAGACCTGGCAGGAGAGCTTGATGGTCGGAAGAGCACTTCAGGGATGCTGATGACGATGAACGGAGGGCCGATTCTGTGGGCATCCAAGCTGCAGACGGTGACGTCTACGAGTGAAGCGGAGTACATCTCAGCAGCAATGGCTGTGAAGGAAGCACTGTGGGTGAGGAAGCTGCTGAGTGATGTCTACGGTAAGGTTCAGTGCATGCCATTGTACTGTGACAACCAGAGTGCGCTTCAGCTGATGAAGCAGAGGACTGCTGGAGTAGCTGGCAGGTCCAAGCACATTGATGTGCAGTACCATTTCATTAGGAACAGGTACTTGCGTGGTGAGGTGTCGGTGGAATTTGTGTCTACTGAGGAGCAGAAGGCTGACATGCTGACAAAGGCATTGTCCGGGCCTATGCTGACCAATGCAATGATATTTGAAGCCACCACCAAGCGACAGTGCTTGAGGGGGTGTGTGGCAGATCTAGGCTTTAGGCAACTGAGTGCAAGCTAGTCGTTGGTGTGGCCGCAGGTGCAGTGCAGCAATGCATGCATGAGACGCGGGAGTAGGACGTTGATGCATAGATTTGCATGGTGATCAGCAAGTTCGCTGTCACATATAGGACTGACTGCCAGTTCACCAGTCGTTGTGTTTGACTGGCTGAATGGCAGGTACGTGTCTCTTGGACTTTGTTTGCATACTGCTGTGAGTTGGCATTGATACCTAGGACATTGATTGTGCTGTGTGCGAAGTGCAGGCTGTGACGTTGCATGTTGCTGCGGGCGAACATCGTAGACTCACAGTGCACATTCTGCCACAGGTGAGATCCATACAGCTTAAGTAGTGTACAATATGTGAAGCTGTAACAGTTGTGTTTGACTGGCTGAATGGCAGGCTGTGACGTTGCATGTTGCTGCGAGCGAACATCGTAGACTCACAGTGCACATTCTGCCAGCAGGGGAAAAAATATAGCAGCAGTATGCGCGAATGTAATTATAATACGCATTCACACGTACTGGCTGGAAAACGGCAGACCGTCGACGCGCGTGTCAAAATGTAAAAGCTTCGCATTGCTGGGTATCCAGCGTACGCGTGCCACATGCATATGAACAGTGTTCACTCGTAGTCGTGCACGAACATCAGCCGCGCGTTGTGCCTTCGAATGCACAGTGTCGGGACAGTCAAAGGTAGGTATACCTACCGGTAGCTATAGGGTGGTATGCATGGCAGAGCCCTGACAATGTGCACGATGTATCATCCGGCCGGCCCGGCTAGCGAGCGCTCGAGCGATTGCATCCTCGAGCAAGGCGAGGCACATCGCATGCATATACACGTGTCCTGCACCGCGTACATGCATATACACGTGCGCGCCCCACAGCTCCTCCATACGCCATATGGCCAACACAGCACCAACCCAGCACCACGTCATAGCGCCCCACCAGGCACAGCCCCGATCACCACCGACCAGAGGTGTGAAACAGGCGACCCCCTTGCCAGCCTCCTCTTCTCACTGACTCTGCAGCCGGCTCTCGAAGCCGCCCAAGCCACCGCAGATCCCGCCGACGCAGCCCTCCTTGCCTATGCCGATGACTGCAGCATCCGCGGCACCGGCGCACCCATCATCAAGGCCTTCACCACCCTGGAGGAACACGCCCACCCAGTCGGCCTCCGCATCGGCCGTGCGAAGAGTGCAGCCACATCCATCATTGATCGCGACGCGGCCCAGAATGTGGCCGACGCCACAGGCGTGCCGCTGCGCCCACACGGCGTCACCTGCGCAGGCACGCCCATCGGCCACACCCCCTACGTCAAGGACTACTGCAACCGCCGCGCGACAACCGCATGTGCGAAGATTGATCGCCTCCTCTCTCCCCCTGCCTGCCCAGGACAAGTTCCTGCTGCTCCGCGGCTCTGTGCAGCTTGCCCTCACCCACCTAGTCCGTGTCGTCGCGTGGGACTCGGTCAAAGACGCGGTGCAGCGGCTGCAAGACAGGGTAATGGCGGCGGCGCGGGAGATCATGCACCACCCGCAGATGCCCACCGTCGCCGAGGAGCAACTCCGCCTACCGCTGCGCCACGGCGGATTTGGCCTCATGGACGTCACGGAGCACGAGGCAGATGCAGCCTATCTGTCCAGCGCCGCGCTGGCGCATGACGCCATGCGCGATGGCCCCCCGACTTCCGCCCATTCGCCGAAGGCGACGTTGCCACAGGCCTACAAGAAAAATGGACAGCGCTGCGTGCAGCAATGCCGCCGGAGGCAGACTGGGGCCAGAGGAGCTCGACAACGTCTTCATCGCCACTGGCCTTCCCGGTGTGAGCAGAAAAGTGACCAGGGCAGTAGCGCAGACACGGCACGACGCGCTGCTGCAACAGCTGGGCAGCACCCTGGTGGTGCAAAGGACCTTGCACGCATGCGCAGCTGCGCCTGTCGTGTTGCCTCACTGTTCCTGGATTCCCTCCCAACCAACCGCATGCTGACTCTGAATGATGGGGATTTTGTGCATGGGATGCGGTTCAGGGGTGGACTTTCCCCCCTGCCGCCGTTAGATGGGGAAGTGATATGTGATAGCAATGCTCGGGTGAAGCCCGGCGACGTAGATCATGCCATGACATATCGACACAATGCCGACTGCTGGACGTTGCGCCACAACATTGCCGTTACGGCTTGGCGCCGTCGAGTAAGAGCGGCAGGGGTGTCCACATCAATTGAGCCTGTGATGCGCAGCCTGGACAGACGCTACAGGGATGACAGTAGGGGGACATCCTAGCAAATGGTCCGGACGTGGACGTGTATGTACTAGATGTCAGCTTCATCCACCCATCTGGGGTGGCTGTGGTGGGGAAAGCATCGGGGCACAGGGGCACGCGGCCGCCGTACGCGAACAGTTCAAACTCAACAAGTACAAAGAGAGTGTGCAGGGATCGTACAAGGTGGTGCCGGTTGTGCACGAGACATATGGCAGACTAGGGTCGCATGCCATGCAGTACCTCAACACGCTGGCAGTGTCGTTGGTTGGGCCGTTCGACAAGAGAGCAAAGGCTCGCTGGATTGAGAACTCCTTGCGGGAGTTCAGTGCGGCGACAGTGAAAGGAAACGGGTTTGTGATCAGAAAGACCATGTCCAGGTAGCACGGCTCACGGGTGCGCAGTTTGTGCCAGGTGATCGCCTGGCCGGCTTGCATCTGCTGGGTAGCATGTGAGTCTAGAATCTAGTTGTACGTTCGCTTGGTGCACTGGATCGGAGCCCCTCGATGTAACTGTGCATATACACGTGTCATCGAGCGCGTAATCTCGGCTGGGATCCATGCCTTGGCATGTTGCGGCCAGTTAATCTTCTCTCGCTCGAGGTGAAAGGGAACATGGTGCAATGAAGTGATCGCACAAAAAGAGATCATGGGCCCACCTACCACACAGTAGCTAGCTATATATATATAGGGTATACGTATGAGTATACGGTTGACTGTACGGTCGCGCGCCGGTCCTCCGAGTCAGGCCACCTGCCCACTCGTCCTGTACATGCTACGCACAAGCTTACAATTCATTAATTAATCAAGAGAGAGGCGTGCGCGCGCGTGCGATCGTCATGCCCCGCGAAGCGAGACTCTGCGGAAGGAAACAGGCTCCTTGCATGATACAGCGAAGAACTCTTCCGCAACTCAGTACCCACATGTGGAGGTCGATTCACGCATCAAGTGCCAGGCAGCGCACTGCATCCTACGTGCCGCAGAGGTGCTGTGGCGGATGCCCGTTGACGTCCGGGTGTGGCGTGATGTCCTTGTATATATTCCGGAATACACGGATCCGTGATGTCCGTGTATTCAAATAAAACATATGCATGAGTGTTTAAATAAAAACATTTTGCCCCCAGCTTATCTGTTGTGATAGAATTTGTGACTTATCTGACGTCAGTCAGATAGATACGAGATACGAGTGACAACATACGAGAGATACGATAGGCGGTGAAGAAACTCAGGAAATGAAAAACAGAAAACATCGGCCATGAGCTGTAAGAAGGCCACCTCATGCACCGCGCCCGGGCATCTCCCTGCAGCATGGCTGCAACCAAACGCTGCTAGCTCTACTAGTAGTACAGCTGTGCCTGCGTGTGCCGCGCCACACCTGGCACCTGCATCACGCGCGACTCGGAGTGGGTTGCATGAGCCTACTAGCAGTACCCATGAGCCTACTAGCAGTACGTACTGTATGTTCACTGCTTGCAGCTGCAGTGGAGCCGAGCATCTCCGATCTGCACTGCAGATGCTGCCAGCTGCACAGTGGCCACCAGCGACTGAGTATTTACTCCTCAGTACTCCTCGCACTGCTAGTGCTAGCTGCATTCCTACCTGGCAGCTGGCATTCCTACCTGGCAATGCTCCATCCACTGTGGCAGCATCACAGTGTTTGCCTGAGCTTCACACCATGATGTGATCACATTCACTCATGCAACACCCGCCAGCTCGCTGACCCTGCATATGCACCTTGCACCTTGCAATTGCACGCACGCATGCACCTACTTATACCAGCTCCCACTGTTTCTCACCGAGCCTCGAGCCTCTCACCCAACGTTTCATCTAGTCTCATCTACTCGCCTCAACCTCAACCACACTGTCCGCCCAACTACACAGTCTGACCGTCTAACCATCTAACCATCCTCCTCTCTCCCCTGCTACCGATCAACTCTTCCTTCTCCCACGCCCGCCGCTCTTTGTTCCTCTCCCGCGGCGCGCGCCCGCCCGCCCCTTCTTACCCCCTGTTCCTGTCCTCCTCCCTCCACTCCTTCCCACTGGCTTAAAAAGCCTCCTGGGGCCACCGCCTCGCGCCATCCCCCTGCCTCTCGCCGGTGCCGGCACACTGCTGGCCCTCTCCCGCTGCCGCTTTGGCCATAGAAACCGCCTCCTCCATCGTCTTACTACTGAGCGGTGGCGGCGGCGCGGCGGCGGCGGCGGTGGCGGCGGCGGGCCGCGGCGGCGGCCGCGGCGGCGGCGTGGCAACGGCTGCGGAGGCGTTGTCAGCGCCGGTGTCGGTGTGGGCTGGACGGGCTGCCTGGCCGCTCCAATCATCCTCTTCGCCCGTCCCGTCTGGCTCCTCCGGAGGATGCTTCCAGCGGTGGCAACGAGTGCTCCCCACTCGGCACATCACCCACGAACGATGCCCGCCGCAAATCCTCTGGAAGATCGTAATCAACCAGATCCGCTGCGTAATCGCTAAACGTGTAATCCCCCCCAAACTCTCGTCGACGCTTGTAACCACAACAGCACCCGACTGCGCCTCATCCTCGGCGGCAAACTCCTGAAAGCCCAGCCTGACAGTCCACACCTGCTCGCCATGCTGGACTCTTACCACGAATCGCGAAAGCAGATCAGACGCCTGAGACCCTCCGGTCCCGCGCTGGTTTCACAGAACCGGAGTCACCGTGTCGGCGGACCCCTATAGCATACGCACATACACACGCGCCGACAGAGCTTGTGCGATCAAAGCACGCACTTCCGCCTGCTACCTGGCCGTTCGACGTAACGAGGAACCGCCATCGACACTCGGTCTGAGGTCCGATTCCGGCAGTACGCAGTCGGGCGAAGGCCTGGCACGCCACGTACGGCGCATCGGCAACAGCGGTGGTTGCTTGGATCCCGAGTGAGAATGCGGCCCGGCCGCCGTTCAAAGTGAAGCGGCGTGTTTTGCAGGTGTACAGGCGGCCTTTGCGCTTGCAGTGGCCAGAGCATTGGGGTCGGGCTGCTGCAGTGCACGATGGCGCAGCGTCCGCACTTGGGTACTTTTTGGTGGTTCTGAGGGCCATGCAGCTAGGCGGCGGCTTGGCTGCGGGTACCTGGTCGCCGGGGCGCTGGAGCGGGTATCCGGGCGCCGGGGCGGTGGAGCCGTGCGCATATGCATGCGGCTGTGGAAGATTGAAAGCCATCGTTCACTGCTGCTAATTCCGGTCACGATGGCCTCATCGACGATGAAAGGCGGCGTGGGGAAGCCACGGGGGGCTGCGAGGGAGGGCGGGAGGGGCTGCTCATGAGGGCGACGGCGGGGGCACTGTGCATGCATGCGAATGCGAGAATGGCGGATCGGCTGCGGAGCCCCCAAGGCCTGGGGTTGGCTCGAAGCCGGCTCTGCCAGGCTGGTGACTTCATGCATCAAAGATCTGCACATGTCCGCTGCTGCACGATCAATTGCAAGTGCGCCTGCAGATGAGTGACACTATATATATATAGTTAGCTACTAGTTGATGTACGTGGTAGAACTCGAAGGCTCTGGCCAGCTCAGGCTGGCTATGCTGGAATCGATTCCAGCATCCGGGCTCGGGATCGCCAGTTCCGGCACTGGCGGCTGCGCTATTTGCACGATGGATGCTTTTACTGGTGCTGGCACCGGCATGCATGCGCAGCGGCTGGCTAGCTTGCTGTACTATGAGCGCCTGTTGCATACGTTGGCTGGAGAGATCCTGCAGGACAGATATTTTGTTGAACGTGTGCACCTGACTGGGCCGTTTGTCGGACAAGACTATGGAGTGTACACTGCTAGTCACTGTCACACTGCATTGGACGGTGGACGTGCATGCATGCACGGTTGATGTGTACAGGGTGGTACCGAATCATGATGAAGGATGGGCACCGGCACTGCAAGCAGCGACATCAAGAACAGATGCAGGTAGATCCATATGGATCTATTGCTGCAGGCATATGTGTTACACAGTGATAGATCTACGACTCAGCAGCGCCGAGGCAACAGACCAGGCAACAAGCAAACAGACAGACCGGCCACCGCAAGCATATGTAGGCGTGTGGCATCATGATGGGGCCAGCTGCAGCGGCCTTGCTTGAGACTGAAAGCAGAACTAGTAACACTGAATTAATGTGTGACATCTGCAGCCTGAGTAAACGGCATACCCGGCGCCATGGCTGCAGCGTGTGCAAACTGCCTGATCATCACGCTTGGCACATATAGACTTGAATTAGACTGCGCACCTTCACGTATCGACAGCTGCAACTGCAGTTGCAGCTGCAGTTGCGTTGGGCGGCTTAATTTTGGGGGACTTGCAGGCAGGCAGCTTTCCAGGCGTTCCCTTCAAAGAACTCCGAGGCCGAGCTGGTGAACTTTCAAAGTTTGACCGTCTCGAGTTGACTCTCAACTCAAACGGGCTGCAGGGTGCTTTCCAGGTTGCAATGTACTGCAAGCAGCTGTGCTATGCGCGGGTTTGGTATGCATCCAGATACGAGTACTGGGCTGACCAACGTTATATCGCCAGACCGTCCCTGCCGCCTTGTTACACTTAAAGCTCTTCGCATTGCTTGGTGTGTAGCGAACTCGCATTCGAGCTCGCAGTGGGTTTCCGTCACAATCGGGGTTGCGGAGCGCGCTCGAGCGGTGCGAGCATGCATCATGCCCACGCCGCATGCATCATGCCACGCGTTGGAACTACGCCCAACGGCAGAGGGCCGTGTACATGTACACATTGAACTCATCAATGGCAATCAAACGCTCAATCAGTAACAAAACATTTGCATGTTATTGCTGAAGTCGAAACAACAAGCCTGTCAGACACAAGCGCCGCGAAGCAGGTTGGTGATTGTACCAAATTCCGGATTAATCGATTGGTGGGGAGGGCAGGGGGCAACACAAATCTGACATCATGCCACACTGTGGCAGATCTAGGCTTTAGGCAACTGAGTGCAACCTAGTCGTTGGTGTGGCCGCAGGTGCAGTGCAGCAATGCATGCATGAGACTGCGGGAGTAGGACGTTGATGCATAGATTTGCATGGTGATCAGCAAGTTCGCTGTCACATATAGGACTGACTGCCAGTTCACCAGTCGTTGTGTTTGACTGGCTGAATGGCAGGTACGTGTCTCTTGGACTTTGTTTGCATACTGCTGTGAGTTGGCATTGATACCTAGGACATTGATTGTGCTGTGTGCGAAGTGCAGGCTGTGACGTTGCATCTTGCTGCGGGCGAACATCGTAGACTCACAGTGCACATTCTGCCACACACACTGGACGGGCATCAGCTACAGCACCTTTGTGAGCAGGGGCAGGAGAGGGACACCACGCCCATGTGTGATGATTCTGGTAGAGTGACTATCTACCAGAATCATCACATGAGACAGCAACAGGAGTGGGAACGCAGGCACCCCGGGCACACTGAGCCTGCACACCGCGCCCGCAACTGCGACCACGCGAGAAAACACAGTCTCCCACCTCCGCCGGTGCAGACGAACACACGTCAGACACTTGCGCAGCCACACCAGCAGCAGCCACACCAGCGACGAAAGCCGCCACCATGCGCACACACAGGGAGCACACACATGTACAGGGAGCAGACGGAGAGTGGGGCCTCGGAAAATCCCCATTCTCTCAACTAAACACCATGGAGGGTGGCCACACCAACTCAACACAAAACACTATGGAGGGTGGCCACAGGCAGGGCAGAGGAACTGGCCACCTCCAAAACTGATGGCCTGGGGAGGTGTGCAGGTGATAGTTCGACAGGTGTGGGTAGTTTGTGGCATCAGCAGTTCATCAGGGGGCAAGTGTGGAAAGTCCAGGCGTACTCAGGCGTTTTGTGGCGTCCATTTGGGTAGCACCAACCACAGTGGTACATCGGGAGCAGTCACAAGGATCTTCGCTCAGTCGCGACTTCCACACAGAGCAAGGCATCCGTTTTTGCTGCCGGTTGTGGCGGGCACATGGGCGACATGGCAGCCACCTCCTGAATGAGTCCCTGGTTTTGGCACGCCATCTATAGCTGTATTTAGCCCGAATGTCGAACAAACCCAAAGCTCGATCGCGACCACGCAGATCTATCACTGTGTAAAACACACAGAGCAAGGCATCCGTTTTTGCTGCCGGTTGTGGCGGGCACATGGGCGACATGGCAGCCACCTCCTGAATGAGTCCCTGGTTTTGGCACGCCATCTATAGCTGTATTTAGCCCCGAATGTCGAACAAACCCAAAGCTCGATCGCGACCACGCAGCCGCGCTTTCTGCCGGACGTCACACAGCCACAGGTGAACGCCGGCAGGCACTTTCGTTAGCCATAACAGCAATAGTTCACTGTCTTGCGTCTTGACCGTTGCAAAGGTCGTCATGTGCCGGCTAGTCACTGATCATGATGCAGCTCTGGATCCGGGTCCTTCTCGTGAATCTGAATCGCCCGGTGCTCATTTCTAGAGTTCACCACAAAGACTGCCACACGGCCTTCAGACTCTTATCTTGTCGGGTTCCGCTGCAGGCATGCCCCGCTGCAGGCATCCCAGGTGCAAGCTTCGGGTGTATGGCACACACACCGCGGATACATCGCATGAAGACGCATGCGTTTTACGCATGCGTTTTCTATCAGGAAGGCGCGATAATCTACAACATCCCCGCTATTCAAATGCTATCTGTTCGAAGCTGCGTCCTGTTTGGCGCAGTCAATTGAAGTGGTCGCGGCCAAGCTGTGGTCCCCCAGGGGGAGCCACGCACGTCATGGTCTCAGGATGTATCTCGACTTATGATGCTGTACTACCGCATCAGAACATACTGTAGTCACGCTTGTGACGAGAGGGCCTCAACGGTGGTGGCTAAGACTATATGTGCTGAGAGCGCTAACCTTACAACCACCTGATACCAATCCATATCGCAGTGCGTCACCTTGACCGAAGCAATCCAGCAATCTTAGTGCTGCAGGCGTCCTCCCAGTTTCCTGAAGTGGCATCATCTAGACGCGCAGCCGTTTTGCTCCCTGTATACTCTATCGTGCTGCAAGCGGTGGTTGGCTCCCTGGAGAGAACCTGTGCCACAACGAGGCTGTCACAGTGCACTGCAGTGCAGGTGACAGTGTTGAGCGCCCAACTTAGCAGTCCTTTGTTGCCCTTGGTTGCCCAGATCAGCTGTTGCGAAGCCAGTGCATTCAATCCTGCTTACGCATGCGGATGCAGCTCCGAATGCATCTGAACAGGAGCAACTGAAGGCCTCAGGATTGCCTAGAAGCCCTGCTATTGCTGTGCTGCGTCACAGACTTGTTTGGACGTTACCTGAACAGCGTGTCAGAATTGGATGCAGAAACAGTGAGTTCATGGAGCTCCACTGTGACAGAAAACACCAGTTGTCTACATTCGTATACAGGGAGCTCCCCAGCCCTCAGAGCACAGCACCATCTGCCAGTAAGCATTGACCATTTGCCCGGCGGTCCTGTTTAACAGGACGTGCTAATAGGATGCCAGCACAGCAGGCCAGCACAGCAGACATCCAGTAGTTGGCCACTGTGATGGTGCTGGTAACACTGAGACAGAGCATAATCTAGATCCGGTAGATGTACTGTGCAAGGATCCACAGCTACCAACAGCAGCTGTGGTCAGGGTCGCAATCGTGTGGCACATGCATGAGGTCCTATGTGTTGTGAAGGGTCCGCAATTGTGCTCTCTCGGTGAGTTGAGGCCACCTCTGTGGCTGCGGGCAGCAGGCAATGTGGGCGTGTCAACACAGTGGCAGTGGGTGCTCTCACGGGAGGAGGGCATTCAATGTCGCCCTCAGACCCCAGCCCCGGTGTTGGACGCATGGTTAGCATTTCCCTGGTTTGACCTAATACCATCGTTGCACTTAGCCATTATTGCACTGCCACAGTCATGGCTGCTGCACTCAGCCGGAACGGGGAGACTCCGGGGAGTGTGCCTGCAGCGTGGATGAGAACCGTGCTCGGGTGATGCTCGCTACGTCTCGAGCATGGTCTCAGCTGTTGTGGCAGATCTAGGCTTTAGGCAACTGAGTGCAAGCTAGTCGTTGGTGTGGCCGCAGGTGCAGTGCAGCAATGCATGCATGAGACTGCGGGAGTAGGACGTTGATGCATAGATTTGCATGGTGATCAGCAAGTTCGCTGTCACATATAGGACTGACTGCCAGTTCACCAGTCGTTGTGTTTGACTGGCTGAATGGCAGGTACGTGTCTCTTGGACTTTGTTTGCATACTGCTGTGAGTTGGCATTGATACCTAGGACATTGATTGTGCTGTGTGCGAAGTGCAGGCTGTGACGTTGCATGTTGCTGCGAGCGAACATCGTAGACTCACAGTGCACATTCTGCCACAGGTGAGATCCATACGGCTTAAGTAGTGTACAATATGTGAAGCTGTAACAGTTGTGTTTGACTGGCTGAATGGCAGGCTGTGACGTTGCATGTTGCTGCGAGCGAACATCGTAGACTCACAGTGCACATTCTGCCACAGGTTATGGGGCCCGTCACGAGAGTGTGAACCCGCTGCAGACAAATTCCGTAGTTGTGCCGTAACTGGGCAACAAATCCCGACGCAATACGTAACTGTTTGCGTGGCCAGGCCGTAACTGGGTGGCAATATGGGGGATGTCGGATTTGGCAGTGGCGTGGGTCGGATCCAGCAGTTGGGGCGGGACGGTAACTTCCGTCAGTGGTTCGCCCACATGGAGGCAGCCCTCACCATGAAGGGGTGGGAAAGATGGCTGACCGAGGAGCCAGCTGAGGATGATGACGCCGGGGTAGCCGAGGACAGGAAGGCTAGGGCGGTCATTAAGTTCGGTCTGAAAGAAGCGTTGTTGAGAACGGTTCAGGGCGCGCAAACAACGATGGCGGCGTGGCAGGCGCTGCATCATGAGCATGAAGGGAACCAATACATGCGCAGACACTCCCTGTTGCAGAAAGCAAACGACCTGCGACAAGGAGATAAGAGTGTCCAAAAGTACATTGATGAGGTCTTGATGCTCCGCGAGGACTTCGAGGACGCGGGCATGCAGGGTCAGGAAACTCTTCTTGTCAGTCAGTTTGTCAAGGGCATAAGACCGACATTGGGAAGTGTGGTTGGGCCACAACTGGGCGCGGATGTGCGGCGTGGAGCGTCATTGGAGGTCATCTGCGATACCTTCAAGGATCTCGTAACATTTCTGCCAGAGCGAAAGTTAACAGGGCATGCGGCCGCGGCGCGGGCTCCGACGCAGGGGCCATGCCACTACTGTGGTAAGGATGGCCACAGATGGCGAGCATGCAGAAAGAGGAAAGATGACATGTCTGCGGGTCGGGAAATGAAGTGGTTCCGGGATCAGCAGCGTGAAGGGCCAGGTGGTAAGGAGAGTTCTCAGCCCGGAAAAGCACTGTCGGTCAGGGCAGATGCAAGAGTCGCAGCGGCGACTGTAACGGTCCGTGCAGATAGGCCGGACATGCTAGTGTTCGACACAGGCGCGACTCACAACTTTGTGAGTGACCTGAGCTTGGTCCACGACAAGGAGGACACGCCGGTTGACATTGTGACTCTAGCCGGGAAGGAAGAGCACGTGGTGGCATGCGCGGGCAAGGCGTTGCTGGAGATGGAAAATGGGTCAACTGTGACGCTGAAGCATGTGCTATGCGTGCCGAGCATGGACATGAATCTGCTGTCAGGTGGCTACGTGAACTCCGTCAACGGTTCATGGGAAGGCAGACGAGGTCAGCTGACAGTTCGTGATTCCGATGAAGATGTGGTGCTGACGGGAACACTGCGGGCGAACATCGTAGACTCACAGTGCACATTCTGCCACAGGTTATGGGCCCATCACGCTACCACTGCGCGTGGTATCGGACGGGCTGTACTATATGAACTGTCACATGGTACCAGAAACGTCAGCCAATCGTCATCCAGCCCACGCGTACGTGGCCAAGCAGGCGGAGCTGTGGCACAGACGCTACAGCCATGTGGGCATGCAGAATCTGCGACGCGCCGAGAAGGTGGTGACCGGCATGGGCGAGGTGAAGTGGCCAGCCGATGATGCCAAGGCATGTGAGATTTGTCCTCTGGCGAAGCAGCCGCGGGCACACTACCCCCGCTCAGACTCAGAGGCAGAGGCGCCGCTACAGCTTGTGCACACGGATATGATGGAGATCCGGGTGCCGGGGCTGAAAGGAGAGAGATATGCAGTGACGCTGCTGGACGACTACAGCCGCTATGCTGAAGTCATCTGTGTGCGCACAAAGGATCAGGTCGCAGAAGCATTGGTGACGCGCCTGAAAGAGTGGGAGAGGCAGCTGCAGACACCGCAGAAGCCTGTAATGTGGGTGAAAATTATTCGCTCGGACAACGGCACTGAGTTCAAGGGCGAGCTGAAGTGGTGGTGCAGCAAGCGGGGCATCATCATGCAGCACAGTGTGGCAAGAAGACCGCAGCAGAACGGCAGAGCAGAGCGGATCAACCGAACGCTGTCTGAGAGGACGCGTGCGATGCTGAAGGATGCGGGTCTGCCGAAGCGGCTTTGGCCACAAGCAATGGACACGGCAGCATATACTCGCAACCTGGTGCCGACAGAAGGCCAGAACAAGACTCCGCATGAGCTGTTCTGGGAGAAGGTGCCAGATGTGTCACACCTGAGGGTGTTCGGGAGCAAGGCGACGGAGCACATTCCGTCAGAGCTGCGCAGCAAGCTGGACGATGTCAGCAGAGACGTGATCTTCGTCGGCTACCCCAGACACATGAAGGCCTGGACAGTGATGCACAAAGCGAAGGGTGTGTGGAAGCTGTCGGACAGTGCGGATGTCTCGTTCCGTGAGGACGAGAAGCTGCAGCAGCCCAGAGAGCCAGAAGAGGCGCTGCCGGAGACAGAGTACGATGAACTCATCCTGTTTGATGACGAAGCAGGTGATGAGGACGCAGACCACGTGACTCTGGAGGACAGTGATGAGTGGTCACTGAGTGACGATGATTCAGATGCAGCATGGGACGGCCAGGGTGAGGACCCGGGGGCCGGTGCTGATGCTGAGGGGAACCCTGATGATGGTTCCGGTGACGATGGGCAGGATGAGCCCATGCATGATGATGGAGGCGGAGGGGCCGCTGGGGCAGGTGGCCAGAGGCGCTACCCGGCGCGTGCCAGAAATCCGCCGAATCTGCCGTACCAGGCTCAGCTGTTTGTGGCTGAGGGGGTGCAGACTGCAAGTGATGAAGACCTGCTGGTCGCACCGAAGTCGTATCAGGAGGCGATGAAGCGACCAGACAGGGAGGTCTGGGTGAGTGCCAAAGATGAAGAGTATGGCTCACTCAGGGGCAAGGGCGTGATCGAGGAATGTGATCTGCCGCCCGGTCAGAAGGCGCTCCCGTCGAAGGGGGTGTGCGATCTGAAGTTTGATGAGAAAGGCAACCTTGTGAGGCACAAGTACCGGCTCGTCGCAATGGGCAACCTTCAGCAGGAGGGGGAGTACGGCGATCTGTTCGCGCCGACGGCCCAGAGCGCAACCTTCAGGCTGATGCTGGCTCTGAAAGCGGCAGATCCCAAGCTGAAGCTGCGGCAGGTGGACGTGAAGACAGCGTTTCTGCATGCGGACCTGAAGGAGGTGGTGTACGTGCGCCCGCCGCCCGAGCTGCGGCAAGGCAACAAGGTGTGGAGGCTGCGGAAAGCTCTGTATGGGCTGAAGCAGGCGCCGCGAGCCTGGAATGAAGAGCTGACAAAGGCGATGATCAGCGACAAGTACACGGAGTCAGATCATGATCCGTGCTTGTTCATTCGAGGGACTGGACGCGACAGGGTGTATTTCCTGGTCCATGTCGACGATGCTGCCATCCTGGCAGCTGAGGGGGAAGATGACAAGGCAGTTGCGGACCTCAGCAAGCACTTTGAAGTGAAAGACCTGGGCGAGCTGAGCTACTTTCTGGGGCAGGAGGTGGCAGAAGTGAAGGGCCAGGGGGTGATGCTGAGTCAGGGGCAGTACGCCAAGCGCATGCTGGAGAAGGCAGGCATGTGGGACTGCAAGCCCAAGGCGACGCCGATGGAGGAAAGACACAAACTGCAGAAGACGTCTGGCTCGCCACTGACGGATGATGACCAGCGCAAGGCGGGCTACTCAGAATCGGTGGGTGCACTGCTGTACCTCTCCACTCACACACGGCCAGATCTCGCATATCCTGTGGGGGTGCTGAGTCGATTCATGTCGAGCCCCACAGATGTGCATTTCGCGGCAATGAAACGTGTGCTTAGATACGTGCGAGGGATCTGGGACTGGGGGCTGATGTACCAGTACAGTCCTCCACGTGGAGAGCAGGGGTGCGGGCATACACTGAGGCGGACTTCAAGGAGCTGGGCATGCCACGAGAGGCGGTGATGCGGCTCTACTCAGATGCAGACCTGGCAGGAGAGCTTGATGGTCGGAAGAGCACTTCAGGGATGCTGATGACGATGAACGGAGGGCCGATTCTGTGGGCATCCAAGCTGCAGACGGTGGTGGCGACGTCTACGAGTGAAGCGGAGTACATCTCAGCAGCAATGGCTGTGAAGGAAGCACTGTGGGTGAGGAAGCTGCTGAGTGATGTCTACGGTAAGGTTCAGTGCATGCCATTGTACTGTGACAACCAGAGTGCGCTTCAGCTGATGAAGCAGAGGACTGCTGGAGTAGCTGGCAGGTCCAAGCACATTGATGTGCAGTACCATTTCATTAGGAACAGGTACTTGCGTGGTGAGGTGTCGGTGGAATTTGTGTCTACTGAGGAGCAGAAGGCTGACATGCTGACAAAGGCATTGTCCGGGCCTATGCTGACCAATGCAATTGCTGGGTATTTGAAGCCACCACCAAGCGACAGTGCTTGAGGGGGTGTGTGGCAGATCTAGGCTTTAGGCAACTGAGTGCAAGCTAGTCGTTGGTGTGGCCGCAGGTGCAGTGCAGCAATGCATGCATGAGACTGCGGGAGTAGGACGTTGATGCATAGATTTGCATGGTGATCAGCAAGTTCGCTGTCACATATAGGACTGACTGCCAGTTCACCAGTCGTTGTGTTTGACTGGCTGAATGGCAGGTACGTGTCTCTTGGACTTTGTTTGCATACTGCTGTGAGTTGGCATTGATACCTAGGACATTGATTGTGCTGTGTGCGAAGTGCAGGCTGTGACGTTGCATGTTGCTGCGAGCGAACATCGTAGACTCACAGTGCACATTCTGCCACAGGTGAGATCCATACGGCTTAAGTAGTGTACAATATGTGAAGCTGTAACAGTTGTGTTTGACTGGCTGAATGGCAGGCTGTGACGTTGCATGTTGCTGCGAGCGAACATCGTAGACTCACAGTGCACATTCTGCCACAGCTGTCCTTCTGGTGCAGTCGATGCAATCGCAGCAGTGCGGCCGATTGAATGTTCCACAGCACAGCATGCCGCAGCACAGCAAATGTTTGTGGAGGTGGCATGCCCCTGGAGATAGCCTGAACGGCAACATTGCGGGACTGCTGTGCATCAGAGTACTGTGTATGAGACTGCTGTGCATGAGGCTACAATGCATGCCTCCAGCGGAACCTGCATCATTACATTCTGGTGTACACGGTCTGGCTGAGTGGCGCTCTGCCCCCAAACAAACATCACGCACAATTATGACGTGCTGTATGTTGCGTGCTGCAATATCACACGCAGCTTGCAAAACCTCTCCACAAGCCACGCTGACTACGCGCTTGCCTCGCATGCATGCCTGCGCCATGAGTGCTGTGGCGTTCAAACACGGCTGCACATATCCGGACTGCCGCAGCACGCAGCACGATGTGCACCCCTCCCCCCCCCATCCCACAACCCTGTGCCTCAAATCGCCTTCGAGTGCGTGCACCTCCCTCCGTCACCGCAGCACGCAGCAGCATGCAGCACCATGTGAATTTCGAGTGCGTGCACCTCCCTCCGTCACCGCAGCACGCAGCAGCATGCAGCACGCAGCAGGCAGCACCATGTGAATTTCGAGTGCGTGCACCTCCCTCCGTCACCGCAGCACGCAGCAGCATGCAGCACGCAGCACCATGTGAATTTCGAGTCCGTGCACCTCCCTCCGTCGTTGAGGCTGCACACTCACTCGATGTTGCACACTCATGCCACATGCAGATTCTCACACGCGGCCCCAGAAGCTTGACAGATCAGGCCTGATCCCGGACACCACATTCTCACACGCGGTGCCACACCGAGACCTTCCGGATGCATCCCACAGAGGGAGCCCCTGCACATAGCATACGCGCACAAAGCATATGCGGCGCATGGTGGCCCGCGCACGTGCACGCTGTGCCTCACTCGGATCCCATGCATGGTGCCACATGCATCGCACATGCACCCCACACACGGACCCCCTGCACACCCAGCGCATGGTGGCACGCGCGGTGCCTCACCTGGATCCCATGTGCATCCCACACATGCATTATAATGTTGCCACTCGGATCCCACACACGGACTCCCTGCAGCGCATGGCCGCACACGCCGAGCCTCACTCAGATTCTGCATCACTCTGCCAGGCACCGTGTTTGTGCTGCAGTCTCCTGCTCCGCCACTGAACCAAGAGCACGCACGGATTCCGCACCTCCATGCTGGCAAGCTGTGAACCATGCCCTGCGCAGCACACAGCATGCAGCACGCAGCAAGTACCGCTTTCGTCAAGATCCCTGGAAGCTGTGGCCCATCCGGTGACTCACCAAACATAACCTGCTATGCACAGCACAGCACAGCATGAGCCCTCCAGCGCTCTGGTGGAAGCGACAAATCCAGCCGGGGGGGTTTGCATGGGGGTATGTGTGCCAGAGCCCGGGCAGCATGCATGACTCTTGTGAGGTGCCGCAGCGCGCCGCAGCACGGTGGCCTCACGCCCCGCTCTGCAAGCCGGCGAAGGGTGTCATGGGCTCATCGTCGTCCACGAGCGGCATGTCCGTGTCTGCAGCTGACATCTTCTTCGAGGTGATGTCCCAGATCCTCTGCCAGAGGTCCGCATTCTCCTCGGCCTCTAGCAGCTTCGTCATGGCATCTCTTCCCTGCTCACACACACAGACACACCGGTCTTATGACGCCATCTCGAAGAACATAACCGGTTGCTGAGTTGTCAGGTCGTGCGTCGGATGTGCTACTGGCGTGGCAAACGCATAACGCCACTCGGTAACCACACACTGGTGTTACATACACCATTCTGAGCGCATGTGCAATGCAGCATCGGCGGCAGCACGCACAGCACAACCATATTCGACCATGCGCCAAGCATGCAGTCCATTCCTCACAGACTCGAGCCAAGCACAGGACACAGTACATCAGTGCTTTCTGTCACAGCATCTTGGTGATTCCCGGTGAGCCCGGTGATCTGTCACGGCATACCGGGTGATAAAATGGCCAAACTGGTTGACAAACCAGAATATGCTGACATCATCCAGAGCATGCACAGCACGCAAAGTATGTACAGCACACAAATCATGCACAGCATACACAGCATACACATCACGCAAAGCATGCACAGCATGCACGGCATGCACGGCACGTACAGCATGTGCAGCGCACCTGTGCGAAGCTCTTCTTTGCGTCCTCGGGGTCGTCCGTCACGTCCTCTGTGAGGTAGTAAAACGCGCCGCGCTTCTCGAGCACGCCCCACTGCACGGCGGCGTCGATGAGAGACGCTGTGCGGTCGAGGCCGCGGTCAAAGTAGAGGTCGAAGATGGCCTGGCCGTGGGGCGGCGCGACCTTGTTCTTGACGACCTTGGCGCGCACGCGGATGCCGCGCGCCGGGCCCTCCTTGATGGGGCCGGGGATGACCTCCTTGCGGCGCACATCGATGCGCTGGCTCGCGTAGTAGAGCAGGGCCATGCCGCCCGAGGTGGTCTGCATGGCGCGCATGCATGTGGTTTTACAGGTGTGCATGCATGCATGCGTGGGTGTGGGTGGGTGGGCCACATGTGCAACGTCAATGCGGTGGCTCGCATAGCAGAGCAGCGCCATTCTGCCGGAGCTCTGCGGAGGTGCAGGTGTCCACATGCATGCGTTGTGTTGCAGGCATGCATGATGATGTCAAAGGCCGGACTGGCCAGTACTGATGCCAAGCAAAACAGACGCAACTACGAGCGAATCAGCAACCAGGCAGGCGCTGCCTGCTGTGGCGGCGTTTCCTGACGCAGCTGTCTGGATTTTTGTGCCTGGTGCCTCCCGCCATAGATGCTCGCCGCTTGGCTGGCCACGACACTCACCCACAGCACGGACTGTGATGAAGCTTTTGCACTCACACAGCACTCGTCGCAGCCCGGCACGACCACAGCACAGCCAGCACATGCGTACAGCGGCCGAAACCTGTTCTGACTCGGCCACGCCAACCCTGCTCAGCCCGTCGCACAACCGCTTCTGTCGCAGCAGTCCACACCAACACCGTTCAACACAGCACAGCGCAGCGCTAAACAGACTCAGCACAAAGCGCAGCACATAGAGTGGCAAATATCGCAGCACACAGCACCGCACAGCACAGCTGCGAGCGTAAAAAACACCACAACGTATCGCAGCACAATGCAGAGCGCAGCACATCACAGGGCCCAGCGCGACGAAGCGCAGCACAGAGCGCAGCACACACAGCACAGCGCAGAACACACAGCAGCAACAATCGCAGCTCTATGCGTCGCAGCACAGATCGATGCAAAGCACAGCACAGCGCAGCACAGCACGAAAGCACAGCGCAGCGCACCTCGGGGTTGCCGAAGATGATGCCGACCTTCATGCGGAGCTGGTTGATGAAGAGCACGGCGACATTGTGCTTGTTGGCATTGGCGGCGATGCGGCGCAGGTGGTTGCTCATCAGGCGTGCCTGCGCGCCGATTTGGGGGTCGCCGGCCTCCCGAGCCATCTCGGATGCCGGCTGCAGCGCCGCAACGGAGTCCACGACGATGATCGACACCGAGCCACTGCGTATCATCTCCTCGACGGTCTGCATGCATCAAGTGCAGGTATGCGTCAAGTACCGGTATGCGTCAAGTCCAGGTATGTGTTACGTGCAGCACAAGTCAAAACGTGGTTGTTTGGGGCTCACCCATCCATGCCATGGTTTATTTGCATGTATTTGATTGGAGTGGGAACCTGGAAAAGCAGTGCACGGCTGCGCGCAGCTGCGGCTTGTGCACGCTGCTCGAACACGCTGCCGCAGGCGGCTGGAGTCGATCACAGTTTATAGGTTGCCGCATCACTGCTCACGCGTGCTGCTCACGCATGCTGCTCATGCGTGCTGCCGCAGGCGGCCGGATTTGTAGATCTGACGGATTCAATCACAGGTGTAGGTCTGGCCGGAACGAGTTGCTCGCAGAACAGCTGCATGCTCACAGAACAGGTGCCTCAGCTTTGTCATGCATGTGAAGCGGGTGGCACATCAGCGGGCAGGGGGCAGAGGAGCGGCCGGCTCTGGAGGCGTCACGGGTCGGCGAAAATGCCACTGGAGGCATATATCATATGATATGTGCCACTGTAAATTAAGCCAAACTGTTCAGTTGCAAAAATCTGTTTTTGGGGTACCCAGCCCGGGTGCCTCCGAGGCGTGTGCCAACTCCACGTCGTTGACGGCAACCATATCAATTGTGTGAGTCGTGCGACTGGTGAAAATGCTACACATCGCAGTGCGATGCCCAGCCATATGGTGGCATCGCAGCAAAACAGGCGTCGCCGGAACCTGACAAGACACATGGTGTGACATTCCTGCAAGTTGACCACCAACGCAATGATAGCTGCTTGCACGCAAGGGGTGACCTCCCACCACAAGGGCCTGATCAGCGCCGGAGTCTGGCAGACTATGGTAGAAGCGGTCGTGCCCGGTGCCACCATGCATGCTGCAGTAGATGCGGGCCGCTCTATAGGTTGTGCGCAAGGTGTGAAACGCTCCACTGCGATGATGGGGGCCCACCATCGCCATGACGCCTCAGCCAGGCAGCCGTTTATGGAACAGGACCAGACATGCTCATGGCGCAACACAATTAACCATGCATCTTCGCGACAATGTGTACAAAGCATCGATGCCGCACTGCCGCAATGCCGGGTGCGGTACTGCCGGGCTGCCGCACTGGCCGCACTGCAGCAATGCCGGGAGCGCACCATGAGGGCCTGGTCGCCGGAGTCCGGCTGGCTGTAGTAGAAGCGGTCGCTCTTCAGCCCAGCTTCTCGCCGTATGCCCTGTCGTACGCATGCTCCACGTCGATCAGCACCGCGCAGTCCGTCGGGTACTGCTTCAGAGCCTGCATGCACGACACTGCATGCTGTGCTGTGCTGTGTTGTGTGCATGCTGTGCGGCCATGCATATGGGCTTGCTAAGATACGCCAGGGCTCACCTCGTTCGCTGAGGGCTGACCCGGTGATGAGCGTGTGCGGTGGCATGACATGTGGGGGGGGGCCGGCATGACATGTGGGGGGGGCCGGGACTGAGGGTTGGCACGTGCAGTAGGCCTGTGGAGACAAGTCGGCAGTCGGCCGGCGCTCCTGCCGCTCGCCGCTGGCCGCACGTGTGCAACGGGTTTAAACAGGGCACCTGAGTTTTACGCAGAGGAGAAAGCAGCGCCGCGGCTGTGAGGCGTGAGGCTGCGAGCGGAAGTCTGGCGGAAGGCAGGGGGAGGGGGGGGGACCTTGACAGGGACATAAGAACTTCTTGAACATCTTGAACGGATAAGGTGTCAAGGAGAAAACTACTAGGAGCAGGCCGCAGCGAGTGTCCTGCCAGCCATGCCGCAGCCGATGCGGCAGTGTGACATGGTCAACACACAGACATGCTGTCTGCATGCATGGCGCACTGCATGACCCGCGCCCGGACCCTTTGCATTCCAATGCATGCAGGCGGGCGTGGCTCGGTTGAGCGGGCGGTATCGTATACCACTCTATGTGGAGTATGTGCAACGATGGCTAATTACATGGACGCGTGAGAGCATTGCGGCAGGTGGCACCGGTTACGACCAGAGGTGGGATCCCGCACCTGGGCCATGATGCCTGGAGCAGCGAGGGTTGGTTTTTTGCCGCTGGGACTCGGGGCCAAACACCTCAATGACGCGGCCCCGTGGGATGCCGCCCCCAGCACGGCACTACAGTCAGGCACCCCGTGGAGATTGCGGTTCTGGCACCAGCAGAATCCCAGATCAGATTCCGTCAGGCTTTACCTCCTCGGTCGGTGGCGTAGCTTGAGCAGGGACGTGCAGTGACTCTGTGGCTGGCGCTGGGTCCCAACTCAGGACTCCGCCTGCAATTTGTTTCAGTAATATCCGCCCGCTCGTGCGTGGGCGGCCCGTTGATTTGCAGAGATATCATGACACTTTGTACCGATGTCAAGAACCCCAATTGGGGCTTCTGGCGCACATGTCTTTGAATGACCCCGCGGCTCCCGTCCATCGCCATGAGAGTGTTGGGGCCAAACTGCTTGTTGAGGCGCCCCGATGCTGGCCTGGAGAGCGGACTTCTGCACACCACACACGATGGAATGCACAGCTGCTGTAGATGTGTGCTGTGGTGGTTTCCGAAAGTGAGGCGCACACCACCGTCGCGTCTGTCTGCGTATCGATACTGAGGACGCAACTAGGCGTTGAAGAATTCGAAGAGGCATAGACACGCGGGTGCACACTGGCATCCCAGATCAGGACCATTATAGTCACATGTATAGTATATATGTTGAAACTGCATGCCGACTGGCAGGCTGCGCGAAGGATGTCATGCCTATGCCTCGTCCGTGCTCGTACACATGCACATGTCCGCAACCCGCAAGCAGCTTTCTCGGCCCACCTGAATTAGATAGAGCCAGAAGGATGGATCATACCTTCTGTTTCGCCTCTGTGGCCTCTGCTGCGCTCATCCCTGGGCGGATGGTCGGGAGCGGGACCGGCTTCCGCTGGGCCGGGGTCCGCTGGCGCTTTAGCAGATGCTGCATTCTTCTTTGACAGCGTCCGCAGCTTTCGCACAGGAGTAGTGTCGCTGGGGATTGCAGACACATCGCTCCCGCCACTGACAGCATGTACACGGACTCTGCCGTGCAAGTTCCGAAGCGCCGAGGGCAGACGCACAACACGGGGAGTCGGAGAAACAAACATGGGACAAGCTGTAGACAATGACGATGCGATTGCGCTGCCAGTCACCGCCGATAGCGGATACAAACGTTGCGCGCTGGCCACGACAGACCAATTGGCAACAGCTGACCGGAGCATAGAGCAAGCCAAGGACCCCAGGAGATAACACCCGTCATAGGCGTGACTCCCACGCGACTATGTGTAGCGAGCCCAGCGACGCCGCTTCTCACTGGACTGCAGGCAAAGCACGGCTCCATGCTGGGGATGCTGCGAGATCAATAGTCTCCCGCTGTGTCGTCCAGGGCTTGCGTGTGCAGTCAACCGCGCGTGCCTGCTCGTTTGCGATGCCGTGCTATGTCTTGGAACAGCAACTATCGTGAAAACTCCTCAAATCAAGAACTGTGTGAATGGATGAAACCCGCGAGTGAGGAGCAGACCGGTTGTGCCATCCTATAGGATTCCTCAGCGCTCTCGCAAGCAGTTGTACAGCTGTATATCGGCCAATATACAGTCACGACGCCTGTACAGCACATTGAGTTTGGTCAAGTCTTGTGGACCCATGTGCATGCCGCGTGCCACATGCGCGACTTGATGCAGCTCCACGGTCGCCGAAAGTATTCGAAACAGACGACATGCTCTATTGGCCCGCCTTTCGTCTTGCCAACATCGATCTATTCATGGGAGTCAGACTGGGGTCCCTCTGGAATGCCAGTGGGGCCATTCGTGGCTCCCAATTTGCCCCAGAGCTCGCTGTTGTGGCTGCAACAGACGCATGCGGTCCCATTCTTGTGGCTGAGTGCATTCTGTGGATCCGGTGTGTTGTCTGATCTGGGGCTGTTCCCCTGTATCGTGGCCTATCTTGTGTTCTCAATCCGCTAAATCCGTAGCCAGCTCTGGCCATGGTCATGGCTCAATCTCTGCAGGAGCAACTCCTTGCAAACCCACAGCAGCTGAGCTCCTGACCGTTGACACACCAACACACTGCGACAGCGCTTGAACACGGCTCGCTCTTGAAAGTTATGGCATAGCTGTGGCTGTTTCTGCCTGCGTGCAGAGCTGCACCCGTCGCATGTGAACAGATTGTCAACCTGTGCCCCGTTTTGGGCCGGCGATGCTGCAGGTGGCCAATATGTCGTATGACGTCGTGACCGTCATGATGTATGAGTCCTGCCGGTGTACGGTAGGGCATGCCAGTGAACGAGGTACGCAGGTGCATCCGTCCAGGCAACAGGTACACTGGCGCAACAATCGAGGGTTGCAGTACAAGCATGTGCACTGAACTTGACCCGAACAACCCAGGATACTCAAAGCAACCGCTGAAAGGCAGTCTGGCCAAGAGATGGCCGGCCTGCGTGTCTTGGACGATACTGATCGCGGATTCAGTCCTCAGGTGCAGACAGGCAAAATCAGACAGACCACCGGTGGCACCACACTGAACTCACCACATCAGGCCTTGCTCCTTGAAAATTGCTGCACCACATGGGTAGAGACATTGTCCACGACATAGGCCAGTCCTGGATTTGAAGCTGAGTGAAGGAGTGGAGTAGGCACCAGGCGCCAGTGACCGAGGGACTGAAGCTCGCCGGGGGCCTCTGTCAGCCTGATACCACTCAGCTGCACATGGACGGAAATTTCAAGAATGCTGTCCAGCTAGACAAGTAGGCATGCGGCCCTGCCAGCCTGATCCCACTCAGCTGTGCAGCAACATGAACTCCACAACCAACTCGTCACTGGTCACGGCGATGCTTTCATGTTTCGGGCTTACGAATTCACACGGTGATTGTATGTTGGGTGACGACCAAGGGTAGTTGTATTGTGTCAACCTCGCGTAGACACACTGGCTTTTCAACCGCTGTGATCGTGCGCATCAGCTGTTTTAGCGGCGCTTCAACCAGGTACCCCCACAATGGCTCAGTCGGTAGGCACAAGAGCCGGTAAATACAGCATAACGATACCGATCATGCGTATGTACTGTGCAGTAAAGGACAGCGGACGCTATCCTGGCTGCTGTCGACGACGACGACGCTGCAGCGCGCGGAAGCCCAATGGCTCTCGGCTGACGAAGCAGCGGGAATCAGCTGTGTCAACGATGCCCGAGCCCAACATCATCATACCATACGTCATAGTCGATGCCCGCTGCTCAGACCGGCCGTTGGCGATCATGATGAAAGAGCAACAACACATGGCTGAGCCTGGGTCAACTACGGGGTCCGCACACCGCAGAAGAGTTCTCAGTTTACTAGATGTCTAGCTGCACTACGATGCTGCGGAATCTGCATGCAGCGTGGCCGGCTGCGCTGTGCTCATGCACCTCGGTGGAGGACATACCACATCCCCCGGAAATGTCCCTCGTATCGCCGAAAAAGCACCTGATGTTCCCGACAGATCGCCTCATGTCGCATGCCGCTGACCGTCGCCAGTGCGCACGTTTTTGCGCGGGCCCGGGTCCGTCACCGGAAGTAATTGCCATCGCATGTGAAAGCCGGTCGTGCCATGGCACGGTCCATCAGCAACGGCCGGGACGCCTTGATGCTCTGCGTTTGCCAATTTTGCAACAGCTGCACGTCCTGGATTCAGGACCACACCCATCGTACCCACTCCAGCGCATGCACGTGGCCATTCATGCCTACCGCGGGTGTGCAGGCCAGCTACACTGTGAAGTTCTGCCATGCGGCATGGACACGTTTCTCAGTTCTGCCATGCAGCATGAACAGCACTGCTACCATGCAAGATAAGCCAGCCCTGCACAACTTGAAACTGGAACCCCTGCAGGCACATCCACCTGTGTTACACAGTGATAGATCTAGGACTCAGCCATCCACTTGTGCAGCACATCCACCTGTGCATATATTTGTCATGCTGCTGTGGAGAGGACTGTATGCACAACTAGTCCCTAGACTGTATGTATGTACCACTAGTCCCTAGACTCATGTTCACACGCCAGCCAGATCACCTGGCATGGATCACCTGGTGCAAACTGCACAGCCACAGCTGGCTTGTTGCCTGGTCTGTTGCCTCTGGCGCTGCTGAGTCCTAGATCTATCACTGTGTAACACAGCCACAGCTGCTGTGCTTGCAGGGCATGGTCTTTCTTATCACGAGTCCGTGTCACACGAATCCGTTTATTTCCTTGGAATGTGTGTGGTTTGTACTGCAATATGTTGGCACGGCCATGGACGCCTGTGCAGTTCAGATTGCTGGGTCCACAGCACCAGTACTCAGTCTGACTAGTACTAGACTCTAGCTGCTACAGTATCAAAAACCACAAGCGACAGCACGCACCAGAGCATTGATTCTGGGCTGTGCATGTCCCACACGGGCAGTCCATGTCATCTTTGCAGCAATTGGATCCGTCAGGGAAGGAATCTGCAGGAATGCCATGGTTGACCGTGGCTGCTGGGAGGCTCGCGTTGCAATGCACTGCGCGGATCAGGGGCACACAGTCGAGAGCTACAGACAGACCACACCCTTCACAGTGCAAGTTTCTGTGCCTCCTGAGTCCAAAGAGCAGGTCTGACAGGTGGCCGAGCAGGTCGTGGACGTCGATGCGCAATCGCAGGTTGCAGGACCTGCATACCATGCATTGGATTGCGACCAGCTTGGGCTGCAGGGCAGAGGGAACACCAACGCATGCACAGGAACTCAACGTGTCCAGTGGGGCATGGCATGGTCACATGAGTGCGCAGGGCAGGAGAGGGGAATGGACTGCTTCAGCATGGTACAGGCGAGCGACAGCACGCACCAGAGCATTGATTCTGGGCTGTGCATGTCCCACACGGGCAGTCCATGTCATCTTTGCAGCAATTGGATCCGTCAGGGAAGGAATCTGCAGGAATGCCATGGTTGACCGTGGCTGCTGGGAGGCTCGCGTTGCAATGCACTGCGCGGATCAGGGGCACACAGTCGAGAGCTACAGACAGACCACACCCTTCACAGTGCAAGTTTCTGTGCTCCTGAGTCCAAAGAGCAGGTCTGACAGGTGGCGAGCAGGTCGTGGACGTCGATGCGCAATCGCAGGTTGCAGGACCTGCATACCATGCATTGGATTGCGACCAGCTTGGGCTGCAGGGCAGAGGGAACACCAACGCATGCACAGGAACTCAACGTGTCCCAGTGGGCATGGCATGGTCACATGAGTGCGGCAGGGCAGGAGAGGGGAATGGACTGCTTCAGCATGGTACAGGCGAGCGACAGCACGCACCAAAGCATTGATTCTGGGCTGTGCATGTCCCACACGGGCAGTCCATGTCATCTTTGCAGCAATTGGATCCGTCAGGGAAGGAATCTGCAGGAATGCATGGTTGACCGTGGCTGCTGGGAGGCTCGCGTTGCAATGCACTGCGCGGATCAGGGGCACACAGTCGAGAGCTACAGACAGACCACACCCTTCACAGTGCAAGTTTCTGTGCTCCTGAGTCCAAAGAGCAGGTCTGACAGTGCCGAGCAGGGTCGTGGACGTCGATGCGCAATCGCAGGTTGCAGGACCTGCATACCATAGCATTGGATTGCGACCAGCTTGGGCTGCAGGGCAGAGGGAACACAACGCATGCACAGGAACTCAACGTGTCCAGTGGGGCATGGCATGGTCACATGAGTGCGCAGGGCAGGAGAGGGGAATGGACTGCTTCAGCATGGTACAGGCGAGCGACAGCACGCACCAGAGCATTGATTCTGGCTGTGCATGTCCCACACGGGGCAGTCCATGTCATCTTTGCAGCAATTGGATCCGTCAGGGAAGGAATCTGCAGGAATGCCATGGTTGACCGTGGCTGCTGGGAGGCTCGCGTTGCAATGCACTGCGCGGATCAGGGCACACAGTCGAGAGCTACAGACAGACCACACCCTTCACAGTGCAAGTTTCTGTGCTCCTGAGTCCAAAGAGCAGTCTGACAGGTGGCCGAGCAGGTCGTGGACGTCGATGCGCAAATCGCAGGTTGCAGGACCTGCATACCATGCATTGGATTGCGACCAGCTTGGGCTGCAGGGCAGAGGGAAACCCAACGCATGCACAGGAACTCAACGTGTCCAGTTGGGGCATGGCATGGTCACATGAGTGCGCAGGGCAGGAGAGGGAATGGACTGCTTCAGCATGGTACAGGCGAGCGACAGCAGCACCAGAGCATTGATTCTGGGCTGTGCATGTCCCACACGGGCAGTCCATGTCATCTTTGCAACAATTGGATCCAGTCAGGGAAGAAATCTGCAGGAATGCCATGGTTGACCGTGGCTGCTGGGAGGCTCGCGTTGCAATGCACTGCGCGGATCAGGGGCACACAGTCGAGAGCTACAGACAGACCACACCCTTCACAGTGCAAGTTTCTGTGCCTCCTGAGTCCAAAGAGCAGGTCTGACAGGTGGCGAGCAGGTCGTGGACGTCGATGCGCAATCGCAGGTTGCAGGACCTGCATACCATGCATTGGATTGCGACAGCTTGGGCTGCAGGGCAGAGGGAACACCAACGCATGCACAGGAACTCAACGTGTCCAGTGGGGCATGGCATGGTCACATGAGTGCGCAGGGCAGGAGAGGGGAATGGACTGCCTTCAGCATGGTACAGGCGAGCGACAGCACGCACCAGAGCATTGATTCTGGGCTGTGCATGTCCCACACGGGCAGTCCATGTCATCTTTGCAGCAATTGGATCCGTCAGGGAAGGAATCTGCAGGAATGCCATGGTTGACCGTGGCTGCTGGGAGGCTCGCGTTGCAATGCACTGCGCGGATCAGGGGCACACAGTCGAGAGCTACAGACAGACCACACCCTTCACAGTGCAAGTTTCTGTGCCTCCTGAGTCCAAAGAGCAGGTCTGACAGGTGGCCGAGCAGGTCGTGGACGTCGATGCGCAATCGCAGGTTGCAGGACCTGCATACCATGCATTGGATTGCGACCAGCTTGGGCTGCAGGGCAGAGGGAACACCAACGCATGCACAGGAACTCAACGTGTCCAGTGGGGCATGGCATGGTCACATGAGTGCGCAGGGCAGGAGAGGGGAATGGACTGCTTCAGCATGGTACAGGCGAGCGACAGCACGCACCAGAGCATTGATTCTGGGCTGTGCATGTCCCACACGGGCAGTCCATGTCATCTTTGCAACAATTGGATCCGTCAGGGAAGGAATCTGCAGGAATACCATGGTTGACCGTGGCTGCTGGGAGGCTCGCGTTGCAATGCACTGCGCGGATCAGGGGCACGCAGTCGAGAGCTACTGACAGACCACACCCTTCGCAGTGCAAGTTTCTGTGCCTCCTGAGTCCAAAGAGCAGGTCTGACATGTGGCCGAGCAGGTCGTGGACGTCGATGCGCAATCGCAGGTTGCAGGACCTGCATACCATGCATTGGATTGCGACCAGCTTGGGCTGCAGGGCAGAGGGAACACCAACGCATGCACAGGAACTCAACGTGTCCAGTGGGGCATGGCATGGTCACATGAGTGCGCAGGGCAGGAGAGGGGAATGGACTGCTTCAGCATGGTACAGGCGAGCGACAGCACGCACCAGAGCATTGATTCTGGGCTGTGCATGTCCCACACGGGCAGTCCATGTCATCTTTGCAACAATTGGATCCGTCAGGGAAGGAATCTGCAGGAATGCCATGGTTGACCGTGGCTGCTGGGAGGCTCGCGTTGCAATGCACTGCGCGGATCAGGGGCACGCAGTCGAGAGCTACTGACAGACCACACCCTTCGCAGTGCAAGTTTCTGTGCCTCCTGAGTCCAAAGAGCAGGTCTGACATGTGGCCGAGCAGGTCGTGGACGTCGATGCGCAATCGCAGGTTGCAGGACCTGCATACCATGCATTGGATTGCGACCAGCTTGGGCTGCAGGGCAGAGGGAACACCAACGCATGCACAGGAACTCAACGTGTCCAGTGGGGCATGGCATGGTCACATTAGTGCGCAGGGCAGGAGAGGGGAATGGACTGCTTCAGCATGGTACAGGCGAGCGACAGCACGCACCAAAGCATTGATTCTGGGCTGTGCATGTCCCACACGGGCAGTCCATGTCATCTTTGCAGCAATTGGATCCGTCAGGGAAGGAATCTGCAGGAATGCCATGGTTGACCGTGGCTGCTGGGAGGCTCGCGTTGCAATGCACTGCGCGGATCAGGGGCACACAGTCGAGAGCTACAGACAGACCACACCCTTCACAGTGCAAGTTTCTGTGCCTCCTGAGTCCAAAGAGCAGGTCTGACAGGTGGCCGAGCAGGTCGTGGACGTCGATGCGCAATCGCAGGTTGCAGGACCTGCATACCATGCATTGGATTGCGACCAGCTTGGGCTGCAGGGCAGAGGGAACACCAACGCATGCACAGGAACTCAACGTGTCCAGTGGGGCATGGCATGGTCACATGAGTGCGCAGGGCAGGAGAGGGGAATGGACTGCTTCAGCATGGTACAGGCGAGCGACAGCACGCACCAGAGCATTGATTCTGGGCTGTGCATGTCCCACACGGGCAGTCCATGTCATCTTTGCAGCAATTGGATCCGTCAGGGAAGGAATCTGCAGGAATGCCATGGTTGACCGTGGCTGCTGGGAGGCTCGCGTTGCAATGCACTGCGCGGATCAGGGGCACACAGTCGAGAGCTACAGACAGACCACACCCTTCACAGTGCAAGTTTCTGTGCCTCCTGAGTCCAAAGAGCAGGTCTGACAGGTGGCCGAGCAGGTCGTGGACGTCGATGCGCAATCGCAGGTTGCAGGACCTGCATACCATGCATTGGATTGCGACCAGCTTGGGCTGCAGGGCAGAGGGAACACCAACGCATGCACAGGAACTCAACGTGTCCAGTGGGGCATGGCATGGTCACATGAGTGCGCAGGGCAGGAGAGGGGAATGGACTGCTTCAGCATGGTACAGGCGAGCGACAGCACGCACCAGAGCATTGATTCTGGGCTGTGCATGTCCCACACGGGCAGTCCATGTCATCTTTGCAGCAATTGGATCCGTCAGGGAAGGAATCTGCAGGAATGCCATGGTTGACCGTGGCTGCTGGGAGGCTCGCGTTGCAATGCACTGCGCGGATCAGGGGCACACAGTCGAGAGCTACAGACAGACCACACCCTTCACAGTGCAAGTTTCTGTGCCTCCTGAGTCCAAAGAGCAGGTCTGACAGGTGGCCGAGCAGGTCGTGGACGTCGATGCGCAATCGCAGGTTGCAGGACCTGCATACCATGCATTGGATTGCGACCAGCTTGGGCTGCAGGGCAGAGGGAACACCAACGCATGCACAGGAACTCAACGTGTCCAGTGGGGCATGGCATGGTCACATGAGTGCGCAGGGCAGGAGAGGGGAATGGACTGCTTCAGCATGGTACAGGCGAGCGACAGCACGCACCAGAGCATTGATTCTGGGCTGTGCATGTCCCACACGGGCAGTCCATGTCATCTTTGCAGCAATTGGATCCGTCAGGGAAGGAATCTGCAGGAATGCCATGGTTGACCGTGGCTGCTGGGAGGCTCGCGTTGCAATGCACTGCGCGGATCAGGGGCACACAGTCGAGAGCTACAGACAGACCACACCCTTCACAGTGCAAGTTTCTGTGCCTCCTGAGTCCAAAGAGCAGGTCTGACAGGTGGCCGAGCAGGTCGTGGACGTCGATGCGCAATCGCAGGTTGCAGGACCTGCATACCATGCATTGGATTGCGACCAGCTTGGGCTGCAGGGCAGAGGGAACACCAACGCATGCACAGGAACTCAACGTGTCCAGTGGGGCATGGCATGGTCACATGAGTGCGCAGGGCAGGAGAGGGGAATGGACTGCTTCAGCATGGTACAGGCGAGCGACAGCACGCACCAGAGCATTGATTCTGGGCTGTGCATGTCCCACACGGGCAGTCCATGTCATCTTTGCAACAATTGGATCCGTCAGGGAAGGAATCTGCAGGAATGCCATGGTTGACCGTGGCTGCTGGGAGGCTCGCGTTGCAATGCACTGCGCGGATCAGGGGCACGCAGTCGAGAGCTACTGACAGACCACACCCTTCGCAGTGCAAGTTTCTGTGCCTCCTGAGTCCAAAGAGCAGGTCTGACATGTGGCCGAGCAGGTCGTGGACGTCGATGCGCAATCGCAGGTTGCAGGACCTGCATACCATGCATTGGATTGCGACCAGCTTGGGCTGCAGGGCAGAGGGAACACCAACGCATGCACAGGAACTCAACGTGTCCAGTGGGGCATGGCATGGTCACATGAGTGCGCAGGGCAGGAGAGGGGAATGGACTGCTTCAGCATGGTACAGGCGAGCGACAGCACGCACCAGAGCATTGATTCTGGGCTGTGCATGTCCCACACGGGCAGTCCATGTCATCTTTGCAACAATTGGATCCGTCAGGGAAGGAATCTGCAGGAATGCCATGGTTGACCGTGGCTGCTGGGAGGCTCGCGTTGCAATGCACTGCGCGGATCAGGGGCACGCAGTCGAGAGCTACTGACAGACCACACCCTTCGCAGTGCAAGTTTCTGTGCCTCCTGAGTCCAAAGAGCAGGTCTGACATGTGGCCGAGCAGGTCGTGGACGTCGATGCGCAATCGCAGGTTGCAGGACCTGCATACCATGCATTGGATTGCGACCAGCTTGGGCTGCAGGGCAGAGGGAACACCAACGCATGCACAGGAACTCAACGTGTCCAGTGGGGCATGGCATGGTCACATGAGTGCGCAGGGCAGGAGAGGGGAATGGACTGCTTCAGCATGGTACAGGCGAGCGACAGCACGCACCAGAGCCTCACTTGACGGAACTGGAGCACTGGTGCTGCAGGCACAAGCTACGGATCCATCGGATGCAGACGTTTTAGCGGATGTTTTCAGAGCTGCCACGGCAACCAAGCTCTTCTACTTCTCGTTTGCTAAACCCACGGGAACCGCCAAAGAGTACAAAGCCGCGATGAAGAACATCACCAACAACAACTCATTCTACCGAAAAGGCAAGCTGCAGAAGGTAGTCGCAAAAGAGGACCAGGGCTCGTTGCCAAGCATATGGAGAGCGCGCTGCTTAGAGAGCTCAACATCGGTATGCACGGCCCCACTGGCAGACATATGTGTGCTGGTAGAATGCCATCAACGCGTGATATCAACATTGCGCTCACTTCGATCTCTTCTTGATTGCACTTGGATATCCATGCACGATAGCCGAGGCCACATGTCTCACTATGACGGCATGCACGTCGATACTTGGCAGCTAAGCAGTCCGATTGTCGAGGTCAAGTACCATGCCTGCGTCCTCGTATTACGAGAAATCTGCTGATGTGTGCATGCTGTGGGTCGGTCATCTGTCAGAACGTCTGCAAGTAGCACTCAAATCGAATGATGTCCAGCCGGTTGGTCTTGCAACTACGTTGGCCACCGGTGCATGCCTATGCTCACCGCCATCTCGTGCGTGCCGTGCAGGTGAGGATTAATGATCAAGGCGAGCCAGGTCACGGAAACACTTACAAGCTTCGTAAAGATCATCTTCGGGCTGGCGTTGTCCCCGCCCCGCTCTTCAGCCTCGCTGCACCGAATCCGTCCGAACCAAGCGGCCCCAGCTCGGCCACTCGCACCACCGTCGACCAGGCTCGGTCTTCACCCGGCAACAAGCGAAAGCGTCCGGAAAGCGTCGATAGCGCGGTAGACGGCGATGATGGCGCTGCTGACCCGGTGCGCATTCAACAGGGGGCGAGCTCCCTCATATGCAATGGTTCGGTGATCATGAAGTACAAACGCAGTTACGAACGCAAGTACCAGTATACTGTGTGGCTTGCAGCATGCATCAACGCACATGCAATGATACCAGCTTTCCTGCTCATATTCAACGTAGACTTGCGTATGGCCAACGTTTCATACTGATGGCTTTGGCTATGCAGTAATTGGAGAGATCCGATATTCAAACACGTGGGATGCATAGTCGACCATGTTTTTATATGAGCCCGTTCAGTGTAGACACCTGTACATGTAGCTACATGGTAGCACTATGCTGCGCGGATGTGTACACCACATACATGTACGTACACCATGAGGTTTCAGCCAGCCCTGAATGGGTTTCCAACTGCAGGAAGTGGCATACAACGACCCAGTGCCGTCGGGTGTTCCCATCCGCGTCCTTGTGGAGCGAGGCGTGATGAAGTTTAGGAAGAAGAAGGGGCAGAAGACCAAGACAGCCGCTCCTGAAGTTGAGGACAGCGACCATTCAGACCCAAGCGGGTTTGAGCGGCAAGATGACTACGACAGCCCGAATCCAATAGTCTCTGAGCAGCATGAGGCGGCTGAAGAGGCAGATGACCGAGGCGACTTGCTCCGCCAATTTTTGCCAGGCGAGGACGTGCTTGGATCCGGCAACGGCAGTAGCACTGCGGCCAGCGGCACGGCAGCACGTACCGTGCAGCCAGCTGTCCACACAAACCCGGCTAAGGGGATGGCAGCAAGGGAGTCGACGAAGCCAACATCTGGCTCTGCAGCTGGCGGCCGCAAAAGTGCAAGATTGAACAGGGCTGCTGCTCCCGCGGCCGTTGCAGATGGGCAGCCCGCACCACAGATGACCAAGACGCTCCAGGCGGTTTTTGGCGACGCAACGTATGCTGAATATGCTAATACAGCAGGTGAGACGACTTCCCCTTGCAGCGCACGCTCAACTCCGGATCCTTACATGTGCGCCATCTGCGCATCGTGCGAGTTGTGTGTTCCAATTGTGTGTTCCAATTGCAAGCTATGTGAGCCGTACATGTAACTGTCGTTGCATTGGCATATTTCCAGCTCTGTTCATTTGTACTCCTATAAAGTTGGCCAATCTGAGCATTGACAGCGCTGCAGGAGTGACACTTCAGGATCCATTCATTCAGCTTCTTAACTCAGCGGCAGATATGAAGGAGGCAACGGCGGGCAGCCGAGCAGGCGCAGGCCATGCGAGCCTGAGAGGTGACAAAGCCAAGGAAGGATTAAAGCAAATCCAGGTGTGCCGCCGTGGTGCCCATCCTCTCAGTGTATTTTATATTCTCAGCTTTGTACATGGTGCACGGGATCCATCACTCGACGCGCTTCAGTTGCTTTGTTCTGTGTCTCCACTTGACAGTACGAGTCCCTCCTCTTCCATGTATTTTATGCTGCATGTGGCCATATATAGATGCGCCGCTGCTTTTAAGGCATGCATCAAACATGCAGCTGGCAAGGCCAGCAAATCTAGCCGAATCTGAACATGAACTGATGAACCTGAACTCTAGATGAACACCATCCCAAATTGAATGTACAGGGTAGTGTGAAAGAGTATTTGGAGGTGCAATCAAGAATTGTGCAGCTCGAGCAAGAAGCGAAGACTACCAAGCGTGACGTTGCGCTTAAGCGGAAAAGATCAACGTTGAAGAACGTGTACGAGGAGGCAGGAGATGGCTACGAGCTTGATGTCAGCGATTTACTTCAGCAGGTAGAAGGAACGATGTAGGACCTTAGCTCCAGCTGAGCTAGCCCACTTCAAGGCTTGCCGGCCTGCTGCCGGTGCTGGTGCTGGTCTGATCAGGCGTGCAAGTGCTTGCGCGATTGGACGCAGCTGTGTCCGCTGCAGTGCACATTGATTATCATGGCCAACTGCATCCTGCAGCTGGTAGCAATGATGCTGATCCAGATGTTACTCGACCATATTATATTGCGGTGCTGTGGGATTTCATGCTTTTATTTCAATTGTAACGATTTGTCACTTCACGGCTGGACCATCTCTAGCCTTGTGCAAGCATTGCGTGTGCAAATGAACCTTACTAGTGCCTAGCCTCGATGCAGGTTCTTGCCTGAGCTAAACACAGTCAAAGCACTATGCACACCTACTCAACACCTTGTGTCATCCTTACATGACCCTTTCGCTGCCGCCACACGCCTTAGTGGATCCAAAGCCAAGCACTATGTACACCTTCTCATGTCCCCAAGTTATCCTTGAATGACCCGTGTGGTGTCCTTACATGCCCCTCATGCCGCCCTTGCATGGCATCATATAGTCCTCATGCATGCCTTATGCATGCACTATACCGGGCCTCACAGGAACCTTGGCTGTGCCTTACATAATAGTTGCCACCAGCCTTGGGCAGGCCTTAACTCTGAAACCTTAGTGGAGCCCACCTACATAAGGCTCATTCGAGTTTTCCCTTATCCAGCCCTAGCCTTAGCATTGGATCAGGTCCACCTAAGGCATGGCTTGCCTTACACGGGCCTCGTGTGGACCTTACACATGCCTTACTCAGTATAACAGGCCCCGATAAAGCCTGGCTAAGGCCTGGCTAAGGTTCACTCGGTGCTGCTAGTGGCATCATACAGCTGCAGCTGGCAGACAGGTGTCGTAATTCAGTAGACCGTAGCCCGTAGGCTCTGTGGGATCTAAGCATGGCGTAGCCATGCGCAGGGGGTCGCGCTGTCACATACCTGGCTGGTGTACAGGCCTCCGCTGTGACAGTGCGCTCTCAGTCTTGGATTATAGCACGTGAGTCTTTGGCAGAGTAGAGTGATTACACTTTGATCAGTAGAGCCTATATAAGCGTTCAACCAAACGTCTCATACGGATACGATCAGAATCATTGTCTGCGGCACGCAATCTAGCATGCATTGCTCGTGCATATGGTAAGCCATCGGTGCATGGCGTCCCATAGCCACTCCGGATCAGCACCGTGCATCCACTCCATGCATGGTCACCGTAGTCCTGTGCATGGCTGGATCACGACAACAGGGAGACTGCAGTTCTCACGCACTTTGGATCAAGTTGACATCATACTACAGTTCAGATGGCATCCATGCGCAGCACAAGCAGCACAAACAACTGGCTGTGGCAGCTAAAACAGGTCAATGAGTCACACCTTCCCATGCTTGCATTCTTTGCAGATCGAAGGTGTGCATGTGCCGTCACCATCGCCGCCGCCGTTGTGATAGTTGTGCGAATGGTCCGGATGATTGGCCGGGGTGCCAGGCACATGAGGCCGGCCACCACCACGACCAGAGAGCAAGCTCCAGATATTGGCGCTTGCACCTACGACACATATGCAATTTCAGCACTTTTGTCACATGGCTGTCTCTTTTGACAAGCGCCCGGCTCCTGTTCAGGGCTAGCAAAGCTGCGCAGGCGTTGGACAGCGCACACTGGCCACGCCCTGCAAGTGAACAAGCGTTTGGCTAATACAGGTTGTATATGTGTCCATGCTTGCAAGCAGTTCCGCAGCAATGCAGCAATATGCAGCAATGCAACCGCGGTAAGCCTGTGATGGACACAGCAGATGTGATGGACACAGCAGATGTGATGGACACAGCAGATGTGATGGACACAGCAGATGTAATGGACACAGCAGATGTGATGGACACAGCAGATGTAATGGACACAGCAGATGTGATGGACACAGCAGATGTAATGGACATCTGCCTCAGCCATGTGCATACCTGGCATGCACAGCAGAGCCAACAAAGCCAGCATCAGGGCTGAACGCTTCATCATCACAAGCTGCACATCCACAACGCTGTAACTGATGCTGGCACAGACTCCAATTACCGGTGTACTTCAAAGAGCTGAGCTGAGACACAGCCGTCAGCATGGCCCATGCAAGCAACTTTGGCGAACTTGGCCTGTGCCCCACTTGCCTCCAGACCACAGCACCTTCTCCAGCACCCCCTCGGGACACTGATCATGACCACCAACCCTGTTTGGTATTTAAATACAAAACAAAAACCAGACACGCATCCTGCAGTGGAGATGGAGCCACGAATGTGCACAACAAGCACAGCACACAGAAGGAGGCAAGGTAGCAGTCACGCCAACACGCATGGCATCTTCTGCAGCTGGCTGCATCATGCAGCCTGCCAGATTGCTGCACTTGTACACGAGGTGACTAGGGACATGCATGCATGAAAACAACCACATGTGTGCATCATGATGCACCACTGCAGGTGCTGCCAGCTGCAGTTGGAACAGCGCCGTGGAGAGTGGATAATGGATCTAAAACAAATGGTTCTCTTGGAGCCGCAGCGTTGAAGCAACATGATATGTGCATGACCAATACGCGCACGCATGGCGCCCACCAACGAGCTAGCGATCGCAGAGCCACGCGTGCACGCCGTCTCAATCTCCGGACACAGTCCTGTTGCAACGTACGATATGGTCGTGCACGTGGACGTGTTGACAAATGATCTCTGTCGTTACAGAAGAAACATAAGTGAATACCTCAATGATGTGCAAGCCCTTATATAGGTACAGGCACCTGGCAGAATCAATGTCCTACTGCACACATTGCACTTGTCTTGTGCTCTGCGTGTCTCCAGAGAGTTCTCCGCGTCACGAACTCTCCAGACCACATGTCCTAGTCACTTCCATTGTGACGTAATCATGCACACAAGTGATCCTAGATCCTCCTGGAATGAACCAGATACTTCCAGATACTTCTAGATGTTGACTCAGTTCCAACACTCCCCCTGATTCAATATCTAGGGTGTATCAGAATTGTCAACCTCATAGATCTCAACCAGACCTAACTTGCTACGATGCTTGTCAAACTGCGGCTTTGGAAGAGCCTTTGTCATGACATCAGCAATCATGTTTGCAGTCGGCACAAACTAGTTGAGATACGTTACAGATGTATGCTCCACAAGGTGGTAGAACACAGAGGCACGATTCATGGCAAAGCACCAAAAAAGTCGGCACAAACTCAACATCAATCTCACCCCTAGCCACCCTCTCTTGCAGAAAATGGTGGCACACATCAATGTGCTTTGCACGCTGGTGATGCGTAGGATTGCGCATCAGTGTCAGAGCAGCTTGATTGTCGCACTTGAGAGTGATGCACGCAGCTCCGTCATCTTGCATCGTTGCCTTCAGCTTGCGCACCCACAGCGCTGTCTTCGCTGCTGCTGCGGCCGCCATGTACTCGGCCTCCATGGTTGAAGTCGCCACAGTTGGCAGGAACTTTGAGCTCCAGTCGATTGCTCCCCCGGCCAGCAGAAACACAGAACCCCCCGTGCTCCGCCGCTTGTCGGGATCCGCAGCATAGTCTGAGTCTGAGAAACCCTCAAACTCCAGTTTCCCGGTGCTGCCATACTCAAGCCCCAGCGCCTTCGTCTTCTTGAGGTACTGAAGAAGCCATTTGACACACTGCCAGTGCCTCACACGTGGCTGTGCCATGAACCGCGCCAGCAGTCCCACAGCATGAGCAATGTCAGGGCGTGTGCATGTCGACAGATAGAGCAACATACCCACAGTCTCAGCATACTTCGTCGTATCAGCGAAGTAGTCGTCGCCCTCGAGCTCCTTGCTCAACTTCAGGTTCGCCTCCATGGGAATTGACTTCGGCTTGGCTTCAGTCATTCCGGTCTTCCGCAGAATCTTCTCAGCATACTTCTGTTGACTGATGGTAATTGTCTTGGCTTCTCGGTCTCTTTTGATCTCCATCGCGAGAAAGAAAGCTGCTGCTCCGAGCTTGCGAATGTCAAACTCTTCAGCTATGATGTCAATCACTTCAGCCACTTCTGCCTTGTGCCCGATGATCAACCCATCATCGACGTATATCAGCAGAAATGTGCGCTTGCCAGCTTTGTCGAACAGGAAGAGGCATGGATCCGCACATGACACTTCAAACTCATGCGCCTCCAGGACCCGCTTCAGCTCAAGCTGCCAGGCCCGCGCAGCTTGCTTGAGCCCATACAGCGCCTTCTGTAGCTTCAGCACCTTGCCTTCTCCAAAATCACATCCTTCAGGCACCTCGATGTAGAGCTCCTCATCAAGTGGCCCGTTGAGAAATGCTGTCTTCACATCGATCTGCTCGATCTCGTAGTCCATCACAGCTGCCAGCGCCAGCATGGCGCGAACTGTGGCATGCTTGACCACGGATGCAAAGACTTCATCGTAGTCCACCCCTTTCCTCTGAGTGAACCCCTTAGCCACCAGCCTGGCTTTGTACCGCTCGATCAGCCCCTCCCGAGTCCTCTTGCGCTTCTGAACCCACTTGGTCTTCAGCACCGTCACTCCTTTGGGCTTATCAACGGCTTTGATGACACCCATTTTGACGAGAGACTGCACCTCACTGCCTCTTGCATCCCGCCAGATTTCAGCATCCGGCTGGTTCTCAGACTCCTCCATGGTGGGCTCATCAGGTAGCCCATCATCATGCACTTGAGCCGCATGTGCATAGCCATCCTTCAGTCTGCTGGACGGCGCACGTGTGCGCTGTGGCAGCTGCCTCGTCGGCGCCTCTGCCGATGGCTGCCTAAACCTGACCTTCTTCTTGGGTGGCTTGGGTGCGTCAGCTTCTTCGGATGATGTCTCATCAGCTTCCCCACGCCCCAGCTCCCCAGGTCGTTGCCCAGCTCCCCCAGACCCCCGGTCTTCAGGTGGCTTCTCCGCTCTTTCCGACCCCTGGTCCGCAGGTCGCTGCATCTCCGTGCCGTGTGGCACATTGAGAGGCTCAGCAGCCTCAGAATGGTTATCATCATCATCATCATCATCATCATCATCATCATCTCCCCCCGCTGCTGTGCCCTCAACAAACTTTACATGGCAGCGCACAACTGTCGTGCCATCCGGTAGCAGAACACGCCATCCCTTGGTGCCCGGTTCATACCCCAGAAACTGCCCCTGTTCACTCCAGGCAGACAGCTTCTTTCGCTCTTTTGAGTTGAGCTGGCAGAACACTTTGCACCCGAATGTCCGCAAATGACTGATATCCGGTTTTGTGCCCCAGAACAGCTCATGCGGAGTGATCTTCTGCTTCATTTTGGGCGAGACATTATAGACAGGCGTTGCAGTCGCAAATGCATCAGCCCAATATTTCTTTGCCATGCCAGATTGCAGCAACATCACTCTAGCTTTCTGGGTGACCGTGCGATTGAACCTCTCAGCACGACCATTTTGCTGAGGGGTGTAAGCAGTAGATCGATCACGATAGATGCCTTCAGACTCGCACCAGGCATCGAACTTCTTATATTCCGTGCCTCGATCTGTCCGTACAGTCTTCACCTCGCGCCCAAGTTGGCGCGCCCAGCCCAGTAGGATGTTTTTCAGCCGCGTGCTGGCTTCACTCTTGTACTTTAATGGCACCACAGCCGCATAGCCGCTATAGTCATCTATCGCCGTTAGTACATACTCATTGCCGCCCACTGATGCAGGCCTCACCGGCCCCATCAGGTCCGAGTGCACCAGCTCCAGCGGTGCTGTCGCTCGGGACCCTGACGCCGGGTGTGAGTCCGCCACATGCTTCGCCTTGACACACAGATCGCATGTGTCCTCTAGCTTGGCGCGGACCTCTGTCTCTGTCACGTTCATTCCCGTGACCGACTCATTCCTGATCATCCTTAGGATGGTTCCATAGCTCAAGTGCCCCAACCGCTCATGCCATAGCTCCGCCTTATCCCGACTCGCTATCAGCGCTGGCACTATCTTGCTATTGCCAGTTCTCATGGCCTGATATCCAATGCCTTTCTCTGGCATCTGCCCCACTGTTCTCAAAACAGCTTGTCCGTTCTCCGGGGTAGCCACGCCTATCACTCTTCCACCTTTCCGCAGCAAAATTTTCCCGCTGCTGGCTTTTCCCTCAATATCGACACCTTTTGCCATCGCAGCCGTGCCCGAGAACAAATTGCTCGGCGCCTGTGGCATCAACAGGACGTCGGAGAGGGCCCATGCGACTTGCCTCCCCCCGACCCACGCCGTCAAATCTACTCTGCACTTTGCAGCTGCCTTCACGCGGCTACCATCTGCCACTGTGACCGACACATCACATGGCTGAACATCCCTGGCAAGATCGACATCCCTGAGTATGTGATAGCTAGCCCCCGTATCGAACACCCACTTGATGATGTTGCCATCATCTCTGTGGAACCCTGCCTTGCCGGCAGCCGACACGTCTGCAACGTGTCGCTTCTGAGCACTGAAGTCACCATGACCTGCCTTAGCTGATACCGTCATGGCCACCGCGCCCGCTTGACCGTGCCTGCCGTTGCCTCTGTTTCCCCGCTGCTTCTTCGGACAATCCTTCCTGAAATGTCCGTACTCCTGACATCTGTAGCACTGAATCTTGGACATATTCTTCCTCACCGCGGCCTTCAGAACAGCCGCCTCTGAGCTCAGCTTGCTCTCAAGCCTGCTCTCGGCCGACCTCAGGTGTTGAATCAGGTCTTCCATGCTGAGATTCGTCTGCAACAGCAGCGTCTCCCGCACATACTCGTACTCCTCTGACCCCGCGTAGAATGGCCCGCTTGATTCGCTGGTCCGACACAGGCTCATCCGGCGTCTGTAACTGTAGCCAGAGCCTCAGTGCACGATTGATGTACTCCTCCATGCACTCTGTCTTCTCCTTCTTCAGCTGGGTCATCTTTTCTTCGAGCGTCGCCCGCGCAGCCTCTAGGCTGTTCTTGTACATATGGACGAGTGCATCCCAAGCTCCCTTTGCTGTATGATGTACCACCACCATTGGCAACAGCGTAGAGCTGACGTGGCTCAGTATGAGGACCAGAGCCTTCCGGTCGCGCTGAACCTCGGGATCTTCCGGAGGCAGTGTGCGCGCATCCCGGTAGATACAATCCCCCAAGCCTTTGTACACAAGGAGACCTTCCATCCGAATAGACCAATCCCAGAAGTTGTCGGCTGTAAGCCTCTCTACTTCTATGTCTTTGCCCATCTTGATATCGAAGTGCTACTGTCGAACGCGGAACTACTGAAACTTGCAAACGGCTAACTTGCACGCAGTTCTACACGCTATAGGGTAGCGCAGGACCCATAACCTGTTGACAAATGATCTCTGTCGTTACAGAAGAAACATAAGTGAATACCTCAATGATGTGCAAGCCCTTATATAGGTACAGGCACCTGGCAGAATCAATGTCCTACTGCACACATTGCACTTGTCTTGTGCTCTGCGTGTCTCCAGAGAGTTCTCCGCGTCACGAACTCTCCAGACCACATGTCCTAGTCACTTCCATTGTGACGTAATCATGCACACAGGTGATCCTAGATCCTCCTGGAATGAACCAGATACTTCCAGATACTTCTAGATGTTGACTCAGTTCCAACAGAACGGCACCGTCGCGATCCGATGTGTGGCCAAGGCTGGTCTGTGGACTTGGAATTACTGTCACAGTACTACTGCAAAAGCCCGCAACATAGCATACACATGATGTTGACAGACATCATGTAGCTGGCCGGTACATCATCTAATCATTACGTGGCATGCATGACGTGGCCTCTCGGACACCCACCATGGTGCACCAGTGGGCATACGTTTCGGCAGCAACAGTAACAGGTCGCTATGACCGGAATTTCGAGTAAAAAAGCACGGCTGCTGAAAAATGTCTTCCGGCCGGTGCATGTTTGAGCACTACGCCACCAGCCGCATTCGGCCCAGCTGCAGCGCTGCAGCGTCTGTCTGCCTCGAGCTCACACGTGACACACAGCTTCACCTCGTCAGCATGATTCAATAAGTTACGCAGATTCGATGAGGGTGGGCATATCTCGAGATAGGTGCGCGAATGTACGTGTATAGCATCTAGTCGTAAATTCGCTTGGTGCACTAGTACTAGTACTAGTACTGGATCAGAGCCCCTCGAGGTCGATGTAAGAGTACGTGCGACGAAGAGATGCTGCACTAGGATTGATGGCAGATCTCTGCAAGGTGTTCCTGACGTTTGGTGATGGTGTGCACGTGGTGGTGGCAGTTAACGCAAAGTCGGATTGCAGGGCTACCAGTATCGCGCCGAAATGTTACGCCGAAATGTTACGCCGAAATGTTACGCCGAAATGTTACGCCGAAATGTTACGCCGAAATGTCACACATACTGGCCCGACTGCATGCATTTTGCAACTTGTACTAACAAAAAACACATGTACACACACAGAATCACGCATCACGCCAGACCCAATCGGGCATCGGCCACAGCATGCGCACCCCTACGGATAGGACAGGAAGGAGGACTCAGTTTCAGAGAGCTCAAATGTGTCGATAGGAAACGGTGGGTAGGCCGGAATAGGGTCACACATCAACCAAGCTTAAGCACGCGTGACCACGGGGGCACTCGCATGCTACGCGTTTCAGGGGAGCCATCGTGCCAGCCACCCACAAGCCGCGAGACACAGTGAGCCACGTCGACTAAAGAATGTGAAAAAGGTCGCGGGGGGTCCATCCCTAAGCATATGCACCACCGGCCGCGGCGCAAGCGGTTGAAATACCTCCTCGAGGTCGACAGCCTCGCAGCCAATGCAACGAATTGTAGACGAGGTGTTGAAGGACTTGGTCCCACTCGAGGGATGGCGACGGGTCAGCGCATTGTGCGCGCAACTTGTTAATGATCTCTTTGTTGAAGGCTTCTGCTTGACCGTTCCCCCATGGGCGGTAAGCGGTGGTAAGGCGATGTGTTGTGCCTTGGAGACTGGAGAGGAGAAGGAAAAACTCATTGTCGATTCGGGGGTCTCTATCTGAGATGATCACTTGGGGGACCCCGAACCGGCAATAGATGTGCTCAAAGAGGGCATGAGCGAGTTGGGTCTTCGATATGGTGGTCTTGCAGGGGATGGAAACGGCGAACTTCGTGAGGCGGTCTGTGACGTTGAGCAGGAAATCGTGGCCGTTGGCGGTCTCTGGCAGAGGTCCGACGAAGTCGAGAGCAATCTCTTGGAATGGAATCTTCGGGATTGGAAAGGTCATCTGTGGGGCTGCTGGCTTGACGGACGGTTTGATCAGCTGGCATTCGCGGCAGGAGCGAACGTAGTCCGAGATGTCATCACGCATGCGGGGCCAATAGTAGTGGCGTTGGAGAGTCTGCTGCATGCGCTGGACGCCAGGATGTCCGGAGGCTGGGGCTGCGTGCGCGTCATGGAGGATCGCGGCTTTGAGGTCGAGGGAGTTGGGAATGTAGAGCCTGTACGCCGAGCGGTCGACGAAGAACAGGAGGTTGTTGATGACACGGTAGGCCGGGTTGGCACCAGTCATGGATGGGGTCTGTTGGGATTGAAGGAGTTGGGTGGCAACTGGGTCTGAGGGGAATGCCTTGCGGACTTGGTGGAGAAAGTCTGGGTCTGGAAGGGGTTGCGAGTTGAACATCGCGCACAGCACGATCTTGAGGTCTGGCCGACGGGAGAGCGCGTCGGGGACAATGTTCTCACGACCTGGCTTGTATTGAATGTCCAGGTCGAAGGACTGGAACAGCTCAGTCCATCTCATCTGTCGCTGGGAGAGTTTGGGTTGGCGATGGAAGTATCGCAGGGTGACGTGGTCCGTGAGAACTTTGATCGTGTGCTTGGCACCTTGGAGGTGATGGCGCCACGTGCGAACAGCATGCACGATCGCGAGCAACTCTTTCAACGTCACCACACCGGGATTGTCAATCTCAGCCAGATCTCGTTGCTTGTGCGAGATGCAACGTTGATATCCTTCGACGCAACTGATTGATATCATGAAGCATGTGAGCAGAGCAAGGCAGGTTGCCGGCTGTGCAGACAGTCCGGCGCTATTGCCCCGCCCACAAGTTTGCTCTGACAGGCTGAATGGACAATCTGGGGCAGCTCAGATCCGGGTCTGCGAATAATTAAATCGTTCGATGGTGCACAATGGTGTCCATGATCGTAAACGATGTTGTCTGCCAGTGAGCAGTGGTCATGCTTCAGTGTGTGTTTGGTTCGGTCATGTTGTGGGAACAGGTACTTTGTGCTTGCAGGGAATGCATGACTGGCATTGCCTGCATCTAACATGTTATAACACATGGATCAGCCATGGTGGCAGAACATAAGTGAATATTTTGCATGGCATACGTATGGACAGCTAGTAGTCATTTGATCATCAAGGACAAGCATATTGGAGCAGTATGGCCTTCAAAAATGGCACATTTACGGGTGTGAAGCAACATGTGCGCACGAAGCAAGCACGAAGCAATATGTGCGCAGCATTCGCACTCAGCAGCACAGGCAAATCTAAAATGTGACAATAGCAAACACTACTGCTATGCATATCACGCAGCTATGCATATCTATGTGCTGTTTGTGGCTGGAGGTGTACAGCAGCATGCATGCAGTTTAGTCAACTTGGGTGCACAAACCCGGCACGGCATCAGGAACAGGCGCAGCGCCCTTCCGAATACGCCCTACTCGAAACCACGGCCGCACCCACGCAAACTTGCACTCACTCCACTCTTTCTGTGTGTACGTCAACAGCATAAATACAGTGTCTGCCGCCGCGTTCAGCAGCACACTCCACAGCAGCAAACCCGCGACCCAACCGCATGCGATCGGCAGCAGAAACATGTATGAGATCAGCTGTGATTATGACACCACAACGTGGGAGACGACAGAATTTTACACGATTCGACTGACGGCCAGTGACTACCACAGCAACAAGCCACCACCAAGATGCGCACCCGCTCAAGATGTGCACCCGCTCGACGTCCCCATGCACACCATTGATAACTGTCTCCTCAGGCGCGGGGGGCGCAGGCCGGCGGTAGCGGGCAAGCTATGACTGCCCACAGCGCTGCTCAGCCTGCTTTCCACAACTGACGTGTAATACCCTGGCCGCACGGCCTGATCATTTGTGACATCCGCGGCCACGAAGCCATGCACGCTCAGGTCCGTTTGCAGCACAGTTCCAGCCCGCACCATCCCGCAGTCGCCATGCACCACAGGTTTTAGCTGCACTGTTTGAGCAGTGCCTTGGCGTTGCGAAGGTGAGGCAGGACTCTCTCCTGCAGCCGTCTCTTCTTAAAACACTCACGACGAGGCAGTGAAAGCAGGTGTTTAACGCAGGATGAGGTGCTGTCTGAACCACAATCACACCAAACCTTCCTGGCATACACTGTTGATCAGCTGCTACATCAGCGCTAGCTGTCGCTGCATCTGCTGCCTGTCACATCTAGCAACCCTAGATGCGGCTACAGTAGAGCATGCCGATAACGTCTGTTGCAGTTATCGGCCACGTTCAGTGCCCTGGAATGTCAACGGTTGTGCTGTAGAGCAGCTTGCTGTTTTCACAAGAGCACATGCACATGCCCTGGAGGACCACAATCAGCAGAATCGGCCCAATTCGAGTACAGGCATACTGAAGTGACAGCTTATTGGTCTATGCACGATGTATGGGATCCTGGAGGCGGTTGAGGTGGAGTAGCAGCACTCGCCCAAACACGCACTTGCACGGGGGCATCTGAACTTGAGACCACTTGAGCCTGGATATCGAACAGAAATTATTAACTATTGTCCCAGGGTACGACGGAACAGCGATATAGGCTTCCAGATGATGCCCTTCGACCTCGAGTCTGCGCTTCGGAGCGGTTCCAGATGACTGCGCATTGACACCAGCTCTCAACATGCTCGACAATATATGAGATTGAAGTTTATAATGTTCTAGGCAGCCGCTCACGAAGCACCTCAGCGATATTGTTGACCTGTCAATGTCGCAATGTTGATGCTGTCATTTATGACACAAACAAAGCATACGTAGAGAATTCACATAGTTGGTTCTTCGTGCTCGCAACTTTGTTGCATTGCTCGCCTGTTGAGGGAGCTGCAACAACAGGGCGCACTCGCACCTCCGACTGTCGACCGGCGCGTGGCGGTAGCCCTCACCAGCAGTGTCACCTGTGGACACTATTTCGCTTGTCCAACCGCCCAGCTGAGCTGAGCTCAGTAGCTGCCACTGCAGTCCCCACAGGTCATGGTGCTTACAGCATTGCTTGATCCATGCGTCGACCAACGACCGCATTGCACAGCAATGCGCTCACCTCTGTCCAACTCTGGTCACTCGAGAGTCACTGCTGCCTGTGCACCACATGGTCCCTGTGTTGAGAGCATCCTCATGTTTCTCCTCTTTTCACGAGAAGTTCTGTCACCGCACACCACGCACCACACACCAGGGCCGTGGCTGGCCCTCTGCTGCCAATCATGCCTTGCTCACATCATCACAGACACACCACCAGACAGGGGACGGCTGTAGACCAAGCCTGTGATATTCTATCTGTAGTCGGTATCAGGGCCCCATTGAATCCAGACTTGAGGTGGATGTGCCCCTTATCAAGCCATCTTTGCTTGGCTTTCCTGGATGTGTCACCAAAAATGCGCTGGCAGCATTATCTAAGTCGTTGCTGATCTCCATCCATGCTTGTGATTGTCACGTGACTGGTCTGCCAAGCTCCGTTCAGTTTGTGCTGCATGAATATTGATTCACGGCCAAGGAGTCCACTCACCTAGGGCATCATTCACGCACAGCCGCGATCACCATGGCCAGCCTTCAAGCACCTGCGAGCCCCTCCAGCCTCTAATTGGCCTGCCACACTGCTTGTAAGTGATCCTACAGCCACAGAGCCGACACCATGACATTGAAAGAGCCATGCCAGGCTGCAGGATGCAAAAGCCGTCCAATGATGGCATGGCCATGGCCGTCCATTGCACGGTGGCGCAAAACGGACCCAAGTTCCGGGACCCAACGTACAATCTGGACCTTCATGCCACTGTTGCGCTGATTGGCCACTTGCTCGCTGACTCCATGTCCAGGCTGTATTTACTGATTAATATCAAGCCCAGTGACGATGTGAACTCTGCAAGCCATGGTCCATTCCCCGCCGTATCTGTAAACTACCGCCACGTTACGGCCGCAATAGTCCTGGTGACACTAGACCACATAGGATTTGCCAGGCACAGCACAAGCGCCACCAGTGCATGCCCATGTGGCTTCAGGGGCTACACGGCCTCCTCACTAGAGTCACTGTTTCAGCCTGCCTCAGTGTTGCTATGCAAGTCGTATGGAATTCACATCTGCATGGCTGCGTGCATCAACTGCAGGCGCATGCATGTGGCTGCGGCTCCGCCGGATGCCGCTGTGTGCTATGGCTCCTGGTCCGCACTGCGCTGTGGAGGGCATGCTGTGTGCGGCAAGCATGGCATGCAGAGATGGTGGTATCAATCAGAGCGGACTTTAGGGAAGGCGGTTACAGTGGTGAACATCACAGCAAGTATGTGTGCATTCCCTGATCCATGCGGCAGCTGCTGTGGATGTACAGCACGTCATGGTGTCGGCAGCGACGTTGGCGGCGCACGTAGCCAGCCATGGTGGCGGCAGCGGACGTGCGGAGACGAGGCTGCAGTCCTGGGATTGTCGCCGGCACAGCCAGGAGGGACGCGAAGCGGCGGTGTGCGGCGAGGTGTGCCCGAGGAACGCTGCAGCACAGCGGGGACGGAAGGGGTGGTGTGCAGGGCGCCACGGCTGAGGAGTGCCGCCGTGCGGCATGGCGGGCCGGGGAGCTCGGATGCACAGCGCAGCGTGCTCGAGGAGGCCTGATATCGATACACAGCGCAGCGTTTGCCTGGAAGTGCTGGTCTGCACCGCAGCATGTCCGAGAGTGCCGTAGTGCCGCTCGGCAGGGACGAGGAGCGCCGACATGCATTGCAGCACGGCCGGGGAGCCCCAACGCGCATCGCAGCACGGCCGGGGAGCGCCAACGCACAGCGCGATGGGGCCGTGAAGTGCCCAAGCGAACCACGGCAGGGCCGAGGAAACCCGCTGCGCAGCACGCCTGGACTGGGAGCGCCGTAGCGCGGCGCAGCGTCGCCCTGGAGCGCCATCGCACAGCACGGGGGGATCAGGGAGGGTCGATGCGCAGCGCAGCGTGGCCGAGGGGAGCAAACACGCAGCGTATCAGGGCCGCAGAGGGCCGTAGCGCAGTGCAGCGAAGCCATGGAGTGCTATCATGCTGCACTACCGGGCTGTTACACAGCGCACCGTTTGCCTGGGAGCGCTGATGCTCACCGCAGCATGGCCGAGAAGCGCCAACGCACAGCGCGGTGGGGCCGTGACGTGTCGAAGCGAGTCACGGCAGGGCCGAGGAAACCCGCTGCGCAACACGGGGGACCACGGAGGGTCGATGCGCAGCACAGCGTGGCCGAGCAGCGCGAACACGCAGCGCATCAGTGCCGCGGAGCACCGAAGCGCAGCGACCAGCAGCCGTGGAGTGCTATCATGCTGCAAAGCCGGGCTGGGGAGCACGATCGCATAGCATTGTGGGGCCCGGCAGCACCTGCACACAGCGCAACGGGGCCTGGGAAGGCTGATGTGTGGCACAGCATGGCCAGAGACGTGCCTTCATGTAGCGAATGGCCAGGTGTTGCTGTTGCGACGCACAGGAGGACCGAGAAGCCCCGACATGTAGCGCATCGTGACCGAGCAGCGCCGTCACTTAGCACAGCATGGCCGGGAAGTGCCATCGCGCAGCGCAGCGTGGGTGAGCGGCGCCGTTGCGCAGCGCAGCGTGGGTGAGCGGCGCCGTTGCGCAGCGCAGCATGGCTCGGGAACACTGTCACGCAGCACAGCGTGTCTAAGCAGCACATTTGCACAACGCAGCATGGCCCGGGAGCGCCGGCACGCAGCGCAGCGTGTCTGGGGAGTGCCATAGGTTAGTTGGCCCATGCCGCTTCGCAGCGGGGCCGAGCAGCGGCGTTGCGCAGCACAGCTCAGACTGTCGCAAGCTTGGGATGTTTGGATATATACCGGCCTGCAGCCAGTGAAGGTCAGGCATTGAGTGGCCGCCCTTCGCCACCCCAGCCGTCATTCGCCACCATGACCTGGTGTGGCCGCCCAGCAGCTGCACAGCAGAGCGCACAGCGCAGCGGCGGCTACTGGGGGTGGCCACTCCTTGAGGGGATTAGTGCAGCCCTCAGCCCCAGCTGGCCGATGGCTCCTGTCATCTTGGCGGCTGCTGTGTGTACCTGGTTGTTGGGTGGCTGCTGTCGGCTACTAGGAGCTGCCCCCCCTGAGGCCTGAAGGAATGAAAGGCTGGCAGCGGCATCGGAGCAGAGAGGAGTGATCGGGCCCGGACAGCCTTGCAGTGGTGCTGCGCTGTGGGTGGTGCGCTGTGGGAGACGGCGCGTGACGAGGCGGCGGGATGCATCGGCAGCGCCGCGGAGCCAAGGCGGGGGATGGGGGTAGGACGGTCGGGTGATGTGGCGGCCGTGCAGGTGGTAGCGCGCAGCGGAGGGCAGCGCGCAGCGGAGGGCAGCGCGCAGCGGAGGGCAGCGCGCAGCGGAGGGCAGCGCGCAGCGGAGGGCAGCGCGCAGCGGAGGGCAGCGCGCAGCGGAGGGCAGCGCGCAGCGGAGGGCAGCGCGCAGCGGAGGGCAGCGCGCAGCGGAGGGCAGCGCGCAGCGGAGATTGAGGGCTGGGACAGCGCGCAGTGGTGATAGGGGGCCGGGACGGCAGAGCACTGTGGATGGGAGACTCGTCGTCAAGCGCTTGTGTGCTGGTGCTGATCTGGCAGCCAGCAGCGAGTGGTGAGCGGCACGCAGCGGCGCGCGCGGCCGGAACGGCTGACAGCGGCAGGACAGAGTAGGTCTGCGCTATGCACGGCACCTCCGCCGGTCGACAGGATGGCTGCGCAGAGCACGGCAGGGAGCGACGTCAGGTGCAGGCCACAGCAGGGTGCAGTAGGGTACATACGGATGCCGGACCAGCAGGAGGGCAGCGGCGGACAGCACCAGACGTTAGTCGTGGGCCGAGATGGCACGCAGCAGCAGGTGGGGCCTGGGTGCAGCGGTTCAGGCGCAGAATGGCACAGGGGGGCCACGACAGCAGGCAGCCGCAGACGGGGTGCAGCGGCGAATGGCATCTGTGCGGGTGAGCACGCATGGCACACCGCCAGGCATGGAGAGGGCTGCACCTTGTCGGGGAGGCCTCGGAGGCCGGTGCGGCGGTTCAGGCGCTGCATGGCCACGGTGTGCGCTGCGGCGGCGAGCGCCGGCGAGACCGAGTGCAGCGGCTCGGCCAGCTGCGACGATCACGCCGCGCCCTGCACGGCGGCGGCGGAGGCCCGGAAGGCCGAGCCCAGCTCGTGCCAGGGTGCGGCTCGTGCCAGGGTGCAGCGGGGGATGGCACGGAACAGCGGACGGGGGCCGCAATGGCGGTCTGCGGACGGTCGGCAGGATGGTCGCCAGTTACCCAGGTGCGCCGGGACGGCCGTCAGTGGCGCGGCAACGGCGCGGCCGCGGCGCGGATGGCAAGAGCCTGCGGACGGGCTCCACGGCAGGGAGCAGCGAGTGGTCAGAGATACGTTACAGATGTGCTCCACAAGGTGGTAGAACACAGAGGCACGATACAACAGCGAGGGGTAGGCGGTCGTGCCAGCTTGTAGCGCAGCATGCATGCGGCCAGATTGTAGCGCGGAGCGCTCTCCGATGCAGTTTGCAGCGGGGGACGGTGTGCACGCCAGCGTGTGTGTCGGCAGGCAAGCCGGCATGCACACAGTGGCGGAAGCGGCGCATTGCGGGTCAGCCGGGCAGACACGGGTGCGGCATGTAGTGAAGTGCGCCAATGCCAGCGGCAGGGGTACAGGCCCCGTTATCCTGGCAGTGGGACTGGCAGGAGGAGGTACCCGAGCGAGCCGGTGCGCAACGGAGGAGAAGCATACATGCAGACACGACGCGCACCGGCACAGCCCGCGCACGTCTGCAACAGCAGATGTGGCGACTGTCGCGAGCAGTGGAGCGGCGGCATAAGGAATTTGCTGCAGCCGCGCGTTATAAGCTCCGCTTCGGTCCAGAGCTTGGTCAACCAGGGGCAGTGCCAGCTTGAGTGTGTCAAGGTGACACGCGCCGGCAACACGATCTATGCGCAGCTAAATTATACTGAAAGTCATTCACGACTGTGCTTAGGGCCTTGGTCAGTTGTGCTGTAGGACGTGCTGGATCGTGCCCTAGGCCCTGCATTCATGCATAATAGCACACAGCAGCCATCAACGCATGCCCCACATGTGATTCTTGAGTGGGGTATATTTTGAGTTCAGGGGCGACAACGTACGCGTCAGCCAATTTCGTAACTTGTTGGTTGAATGGGCAATTGCATGGCTCGAGGCATCAGCTGTGGCATACGGGTGCCTGAGCTGAATTGGCTGCCTTATCTGAGAACAACAGCAAAAGGCTGTACTCCATTGTTTGCGGCTGTACTTGAATATGAAGAGATGCATGGTGACAAGTCTGTCTCGAGGAGTTCTGTCTGAGCGAGTGTGGAGCCCTGCAAGTTGAATTGTTGACCTGCAGTCAACGCCTGAATCAGGATGATACAGCAGCACTGCGGTGGGAGGCGCCACAGTGTACGTAGCAAGGTGTACGTGAGCTGCGCTAATGCTGATTTGGACTGCGCAGACCCGCGCCACGCATGTACGAGGCTCGTACAACGAGCGTTTGTTGGGTGGATCAGACCGTTAGCGTGTGAGACGCTTCCGCAACCGCAGCTGAGAACTGTGGCTAGCCCGTACTTATTTGTGTATCCATGCCTTCGTTTCAGGTATGCAGAACGGCGACCCTGCAAACATCTGCGTTCCAACGCCGTGAATTACAGACGGCCCAGACTGCGTCGTGTAACGCGGACAGCACAGTTTGAAGGATGCAGACACCAAGGCGGACGCCTATACTGAAAACTAGACACTGATACCTTTGAAAGTGGTTACATGTACCACATCTTGGCTGAAGTAAGCATTCACGCCAGGTAGCGCAAAGGCAGCCGGCAAGTCGGAATATGGAACGTTGCAAAACCTAGCTGCAGCAAACAAGACCTGAACACGTGTTGAACATATGGCAAGGTAATCATTCTTCTGTTGTTGCCTGTTGATTGGATCCGCCCACTAACATGCACCGGAAGTCGTGATGAAGAGAACATGATTCGCACAGCTAACACACAGACGACCCTGCGACTCTGCTCCGTTGGTTTCGTCTTTTGTGATGTATTGCCAAAGGTCAATTAGTCCTGGGCCAGCTGGGTCACAAGGAATTAAAGTGCATATATGACATGCGACAGCGTGTCTTCCGGGGCCAATCAAGCAAGGTGTCTCCCATTCCCGCGCCAAAGCATGCGCACAGTAAGAGAGAGAGCATGCAGATGTCAAAGGTTGTTTGGCGGGTTTCCGGTTGCTGCCGCTGCGTGGCCGTACGGAGCGAGGCTCTTGTGTGACTCAAGTTGTGTCTCAACTACTAGGTACTACTAGTTAGTAAGACTTGGACTGGATGTCAAGGCCTACAAATGATGGCTCGCATGCACAAACAAAATCTGGATGATAGTAACTGTGTATGAAGGCGAATCAGAACGCAGCAGCCGCTCGCTATGTTCAGGATTCATGATCAGCATCTTCTGGTTTGGTCATGCAAGCCACAAACCATGCCCCATTTCACGGAGCCACCTGCATTCCAGCCAATGCTATCCCGGAACACAATCACTGATATCTAGAGGACTATTTGATTCATCTTCTGCTTCGTTCTGCATAGCCGCAGTAGGGCACATTTAGCTGCATAGCCACAGTCTTTACCCACGTTCAAGGATCGCATCCACGAGCACCGTCAGCTCAATCGCGTTGATATCTAAAGGGCTATTTGATCCATCTTCTGCTTCTTTCTGCATAGCCGCAGTAGGGCACTTTCAAGGATCGCATCCAGGGGTACCACCAGCTCAACTGCCACGCCTCGAAATGGCCACACATTGAGACACAGTGATCGCGCTCTCACTGCTGAAGTCCATCTACTGCTGAAGTAGGGCACATGCATGGGCCACTGTGCTGTCCTCTGCTGTGCTGACCTCTGCTGTGCTGTGCCATGCCGTGGGAGCCAGTTGGCACAAGGCATTTTGATTCCAGGAACACCGACTGTACAGCTTTGCTGCTGTGCTGTGCTGCTGCTGTGCTGTGCTGCTGCCGTGATGCCTCGACATAAGGCTTGGTCTGTGTCACATGAGCTGGGTGCCCTGTGCTGCGTCCCCTTTGCAGCCACACCTGTTTGAGCCGCACTGGCCTGCTGTGCTGCCTGCTATGCTGCCTGCTGCGCTGCTTGCTGTGCCTCCTGCTGTGCCGGCTGCTAGTCCCACCCAATCCTGCAGGAAGAATAGCCCGGTCCTGTGGTGGGGAGGCTTGTGGGGCACCGTATGCGACAGAATCGGTATGATTTCATAGATGAGAGCCGGCTGGCATGGTTTACTTGCTGCATCAGTTCATCGATGGAGGGGACCTCATGCAGACGACAGAAGCGGACCTCATGCATGGAGGGGACCTCGTGCAGACGTCAGGCTCTGATCCCATTCCAGCGAGAGCAGCTTGTACAAGCAGCATGTGGGTGCTCTCGCTGCAGTGGCTTCAGCTCACGCGCCTAACCCAGGCTTGTGTGGCATGTGCAACACCTGGTGTGTCTCATCCCGGCGGTGGGTGCAGTCCTCCGACGTCCTCTCTGTTTCGCATGAACAATCAACTACTCGTGTGGACCATCAAGTACGTGGACCCAGTTCGTTTGCTCGATGCCGAACACGCGCAGCCTGGAGTGTCCTCAACCAGGACGTTGCGGCAGTGCTGTTGTGCTGCGTGCTGTGTATGCCATGGCGTGTGCTGCTGTGGAGGGGGCAGCTGAAAGAGCCAGCAGGCATGCAGATGGACTACTGGGCGGTTTCGATTTGGTTCTGCAGTGGTCCTGCAGCATCTAGCATTCTGCAATGGGACATGATGTGGGTGGAAGACGGGCTTGTGTGCCTGCAATGCACGATGCTGGGTGCCCGCTGGCTGGCTGTGGATCGTGTGGCCGTCCAGAGATGTTGGGGCAGGCACGCTGTGCTACATGTAGACACACTGTGCGACGAGTAGACACACTGTGCGACTATTAGACACACTGTTGGTTGGAGCAACATCGAGCAGACACCAGTTGCAGGCAGACACACTGCTGGCAGGATCACACCAGGAAACACCAGATGCTCCATCTCTGAATGGACAAAAGTGCACGGACGAAAGTCCACGTTTTCTGCAGGTGCATGCACTGTTTGGATGGTTGCAGTGCACTGCAGTGGTCTGCAGCATCTAGAATTCTTCAGGTGCATGTGAAGAATTGTGTGTCAGAGCGGTGCTGGAGAACAGCTCGTTGTCCGTGTTGCATGGTCCACATGGGCCAGGTACACCCGGATCAGAACCAACTGCAGAATGACCGATGGCATGGCCGATAGCAAAGCCGTGGCACAGTTTATGGTGGAGACTAGGTGGCACATGCAGGATGATAATGCTCTTCAGGATCGGTGCACGTGCAGGAGGACCGTGCTGAGTAGTCTGCACTGTCAGCCACGCCAGTGCCTCCAAATTGCAGATTCATTGAAAATGCAGCCATGGCAGAGTGCAACCAGAGTGCAGGTTGCAGCCACGGCAGAGTGTGGAGAGACTGCCGAGTGCAAGTGCGGAGAGATTTCAGAGTGCAGCACAACAGAGTGTACTAGATTCTCTCTGGTGGAAAGAGTGGGCTGTCGTGGCAACAGCATGCGCTCAGGGCACATCATGATTCAAGGCGATTTGGCGACTGTTGGATTGGCAAGCTCATCTATTCAGGAGCAGTTCATCAGAGCATGCGAGTAAGATCATACATCCTGTGCCACTGGCGACGGGGAACAGCTGTCTGTTGGATTGACAGATGATGATGAGCACATTACAGCTCATCCGCATGCTGGTCAGCTTTGCCTGAAGTGGCAGAGAAGGACGGATCGTAGGACTGAAATTCTGCATGTTTTACATACTTGGGCCAAGAGTCTGCCCGGACGTGAACCCATGGGACACCGTTGCCTGCTGTACTCAGCCAAACGGGCTCAGAGCCAGCCTTGGCCAAACTGCCCTGCATCACCTCGCCAACTTTTCTCCAGAAAACGGACTGCTGCTTGCTGGGTGCTTTACGCACAAAAGCTGCCAGGTGGCCGTACGCATCGGCTGGCACGTCATCCAGTTGGGCAGGTACGACGAGATTGGCATCTCGACCCAGGTTGGGAAAGGAAACCACAGCATCTCTTGCTTGGTTCAGATGATTAGAGAACGCATCGGAGCACGGTTGGGACCTGTTCAGACTGCCCCGTGCGTCAAGAACGACGAAGTCGAAGGGCTGCGTCGCTGCTGTTCTCAACGACACTGGCCTGCATTCCCAGAACAGATCAGGATACGCTGTGTCCGCCAGTAGCTTCGACATCTGCTGACTGACCTCATCTTCATTTTCCAGCTTGCTTAGCATGGTCGCCCAGCTGCATGGCGCGGTCAGGGCACTGTTCTCGTGGACGCGGACGTGGATGCCACTGCGGGCGCCTACTAGCTGCGACACGCTGAAGAAGAGGCCTCCAAGCTGCGATGGCATAGTGTGCGCGTGGATTCTTGGAGTGGAGGTTCAGGAAACAGGCGCAATTGCAACGGGTCACACGCGCTGCTGCTACATATCACGGACTGTGACACGACACAGGGAGTTTGCGACGAGGAACGTTCTACGTAGGGCAGCAGGAGCAACAAATTGTCCTCTAATGGCACTTTGGCCGCGGCAGCAGCGAGGACCTTGCGACCTTGGAACTAAACATGCGCCGGAAGGCACCGTGGTCCAAGCAGGCCTGCTAAGGTCGCATCGACACGCTACCGATGAGTGCCGTTGAATTTGCGAACGGTCAACGTTTTGCGTCGTTTTCTCCGGGGACAATGGCTTGCAAGATGTTCACCTGTATCGTCCACTCGGATGGTGGCCCATACGAACTCCCGACGAATCGAGTACCGAACGGAGCGTGCAAGCGCAGATCTTTTTGGACGGTGTGCGTGTACATGCTTTCAAAGACTGACTGACAGTTGATGGCTACTGAAGCTATAGGCTACAGGGCTTGCCAGAATCACTCAGAACTGATACACATCTGCGATAGCTGCGATGCAGATGCCCAAGACATACCAGTCCACGAACCACTGACCTCGTCAACTGTTGTGTTCGGTCTGCCAAGAGCAGTGGGACACCGTGCCGCCGCTACTCTACAGCTTTCACAATGAACAGACCACAACAGGGCAGACAGGGATGTCTTCAACTGAGGCAGGGCACTGAAAAATTTGCTACCACCAACAGTTCCTGCACGGAGTACTTGTGCTACAATGTTGGAATATCTGATGTTACAATATCAAGGCCAGTGTCATTGATCCTCGGGAGAATGTGTTCCACTCCACACATCTGTCTGCAACAGATGTTGCCACAAGTTGCCTGGTCTGTTGCCCCGGCGCTGCTGGGTCCTAGATCTATCACTGTGTAACACATCTGTCTGCAACAGATCTCACCACGATCACGATGATTCGCACAACCAAGTGGCAGAACGAGCTGGCGACCAGCCCCTCTTTCACCGTCTGCCTGTCTCATAACACAACATGTATCAGTCTGTGCACCACTCTACACTGTTGAAGGGGGGGAATGGGCCTGGATTGCAGTTCCAGCAAGGAAGACGCACACGGCAGAACATACAGACAGCTCGACAGCCGCCACCAAGCAGTATCAGCAGGTTTTGGAGCCCGGGCAAGTGCTCAGTCACTGCATTGGTAGTATATATAGCGGTAGTATGCATGGGTGGTACCATGATATGTAGCGATAATCAACCACAGTCTGCACCTGCGGCTTGCAAGCGCCCGGTGGTGCTGGTGCGGCTTGCAAGCGACAACGCGGGGCTGGCATGACTGCATGAGGCGTGACGGCAGTGATGGGTGCTGGGAGCGGCAGACCGCGCTTGGAGGCTGCAGGCGGCACCGGAGGGTGGCGGCTAGGGTGGGAGGCTCCTGCAGGTGGGATTCGAACGGTTTTGCCACGCGGCAAACGGCCGCATGGGCAACGGCACGCGTGGTGCCTGCATCGGCGCATGCATGTCACTGGCCTCGTCGATCTGTGACATGCCGGTCCATGCAGATAGTGGTGCACTGCACAAATGACACGGTGAGTGCCGCCCACCTCAACACTTGTGGATCCCATGTTGACCTTCATGCGCTGTGCGTTGTGCGCTGTGCGCTGTGTCGCCACTGTTATGCTGCAGCAGGGTCGATGGTGCTACGTGCTGCTGCGCGAATTCAAGGGAGCTGCCGGGCGCAGCACACAGCGCAGCAGCGCGGAGCGGCTGGACTGGCGTGCAGTGCTGAGCGGTGGGGGCAGCCTGAGTGCGACTGTGCGGTGGCGGACTGGGGTCACGTCGGCCTGCGCTGGCAGCCAGGGCTAGGGCGGGCGGAGGCTGGCACGAAGGACAGCGGCAAAATCTTTGAGGGTGGGAGCCTCAACAGGGTGCAGGCAGCGGGGCAGCTTGGCCTCAATACATGGAACGACGGACAGTACCACCGACGGCCAGTACCAATGCGGGGCACTAGCGAGATGCAGTCATGCTGATGCGGGCCTGGACGTGCGAGCTTGCAAATGACAGGTCTGGAGTTGGAGTCTGTGCTAGATGCGCAGCACACAGCGCAGGTCTTGCGGAACCCGTGCCTGGTGGCCATGCCTGCACCTTATGCATGACATTGGTGGCCATGCCAGCACCTCATGCATGGAGATGAAGATGCAGAAGCCTGATCAGCCTGAATCGCACGTGGTGGACCGCTCACGCCTGGTTGACGGTGCCGTTCCTGGTGGTGGCAGAGAAGGGCGGAGCCTGCTTGACGGTGCCGCGCCTCCAGCAGTCCACCACGACCCCGCATGACGTGTGCTGCGCCTGTGCTATGTGCTACCTGACGATGCCGTGCTTGCACGGCCTGGTGGGCAGAGAAGGACGTCCAGAGGTAGGTCGGTGCTGCCCGGGTTGTCGTTCTCCGAAAGCGGTTTGCAGGCGGCTTGGGGCAGCAGGGAGCGGGCAAGGAGGAAGCCTACAGCAGACCACGCCCGGCCGCGGCCGCTGCCGGCAGTCACGTGCAACAGTGCGGCGTAGGTACACGCGGCGGAGGGTCAGAGGCGCAGACTACTCGGTTGCGGGCCTTGACTGGTCTACCGTGCTCCTGGGCTTGGTAGACTGTGCGCAAGGCCTTGATCCATGTGCCGTGCACCTGCACTCGGCCACACTGTCAGCAAAGCATGACGATCCGGAAGGGGCAACCCTCGAAGCAGGACTCAAGATGCCCCGACTGCCAAAGGCCGCTTCAGATCCAGTATAAAACTGACATGCCATAAATCTGCATATCACAGTGTAGAACGGCGCGCCGGAGCCAAACAGACAAACATCACGTGTTTACAAGAGCGGCAGGGCCGTTGTCGTTTGGAGCGGTGCCGCAAGCGGCCTGGTATAACACCTGGCTTGGTGGCTTGGCTGTGTACTTGGGAGGGGACTTGGCTAGCTATGTAATGGTTTGAGTCGCATCATGGGATGGCCGCAGGTGCACAGGAGGCTGGGCCGAGGTGCCTTCTGAACACTACCCGAATATTCCGAATGCTGCAGCAGAAGGGGGCAGTCGCACTGGGATCGAAGCATCAGATTTCTTCGGTATCACGCTGACAAGCGACGCTGCCAAGCCTGTCCCGAGGAAGTTTTCCCTCGCAGGTGTGCAATGAGCTGAACTAACGACTGCAGTACGTCCCCTACTCAAGCGTGGCACAGCAGCACTGAATTTTGCGGTGCATCAGATGACTTATCAAGGTCTGCAACACTGGTGTCACTGACACAGGGCCTGGACGGTTCCTTCAGTGCGCAGGAGGGCTGCTCGTTGGGCACATGATCATGTCCCAGTGAATCATCATTACTCGATGGGCACATAATGATCCACGCAGCTACTCGTTGAGCACATGCTGAACTCATTCTGCTGAGTTGAAGCACAGGCACAGGCCCTTTAGCCCCGCTGTCCTGTGTTGGGCTGTACTGACGCGGTTGACTGCTGGCAACCTGGTGCCAGATGTGCGCAGTTGAGAAAGTGGGTTGACATTGTGCGATTGTGATGCCATGTTTTGACAGTGTGTGCTATCCGCTGTGCTGCCTGCTGTATATACCGTGGGGCATGCTGTGGGGCATGCTGCGCTGAATGCATTGTATTGCTGCATGCATTGTCTTGCACTGCGATGGATGGCAGCCCCTGTGCCACTGAAGGGACAGTCACATCAACGCGTTCAATTATACTCACCGCAAGCACAGCTTTTGTCAAGCATAAACGTCAGGCTGACGCAGTATCCAAATGTGGATGCCCACGGATGCTGGTCAAATCATTTGACCCCAAAAAATTCGCGCTGGGGCTACAGTAGCTGTGGATCCCAGCACACAGGCACGACACACATATGCTCCAGGCGGAGAATTGGCGCCACGCAGCAGAAGCAGGCCAATTTCGACTGTCACACAGTCATATATATGCAGGTGAACATGGTGCATATGCAGGTGAACATGGTACATTTTACCCTTATAGGCCAACAGTCTTTCTAGATGTGAATCCCTGAAGCACCAAGTTGGCTGGCCTTGTCTGGTCTGCAGTGCGTGTGTGACAGGGTTTTCCAGAGCAGATCCTATTACAATGTTGGGCGCTTGTACCTGGGAATCGAGCAAGATTTCCCAGGTCAAGTAAGATGGATGCAGGCGGTACAGTCATAACGGCCTGCTGGGATGATTGGGACTGAGCACACATTGTACACGGTAGACAAGGTCCTAAGGATCCTGGTGTCTTTGCGGGCAACGATTGGCTTAAATATGGACTGCGTGCTGTAAAATAGCAGCGTAGATAATGGTCATCGCCACCAACCTTGGCACGAACATCCAGTAGATTACAACATCAACAGCAATGACAAATCATCAATAATTCCGCAGTCTGAAAATGTCGCAAAATTATCGCCAACATCCCTTGCCGTATGAACCAAGGACTAGCATTGAGTTGCCTGCTAGATCGTATGATAACACGCTGCACCCATTCAACACGCTTTGCATCACATGGCCATCCCAGTAAATATATGAGGGATGGACCGGGCCGGGAACTCGTTGCCACAAAGAAGACTTTATCTGTGGCACATGCCCTGACCTTCACCCAATACTCAGTTATGGCTAGGGACAACCAGCAGTGCATTGACAGCACGGCCCAGTGTCGATAATACCGCCGAACGGCGAGGCGGCGTTTCTGCACGTGCATCCTCCAACACTGTTGCATTGAGGGTTCTCAACTGGTGCGCCGCAGATGAATTGACAGAGGGTGGCGCAGTTGTTGCCGCAGTTGGTGCCTCTGCTTGGCGTGCTCTCCTCCACCACACACGAGGTCGCCACATTGTCCTCGCAGGTACCCGCACAAGGTGAGAAACACACTGTGCACTGCCCATTAGCATCACAGCCGCAGATCGCATCAGGTGCAAGCGGGTTGGCACATTCTTGCCCCTCAGCAATCTGCACGCAATACATGTAGTTATGCATCATGCATCATGATGCTGCAAAGTTTTGGATTCCAATGCAAAACATCCAGGACCAATATGCCTACATTGGCGCTGGTGTGAATGTACCCTACAAGACGCATCAATGCCGCACAACAGGATGCGCATGAGTTAAGCAAGAGTCAATCACAGCATTGAACAGATGCATACAACGAATTTGGCCACAGTTGGTTCGGAGTAGCATGCCGTTGCACATGTTGAGCAAGAATCCGTAAATGAGAGAAAACTACATGCAGAACCTACAGTACTCTTCAACCCTTTCCATGGAACACAGTTCAAATTGTCATGCTGCCCAGGTACGCATATGAACAAACACAGCCCCACAGGGCAATATCATGCCTCCTCTCATGCAAATACAAGCAAATATCCTCCACCCAAGGCCTTGCAATTTACTGCCACCCAGTCTACCGTTACATCGAGGGGCTCCGATCCAGTGCACCAAGCGAACGTACATTTAGAGTCTAGACTCACATGCTACCCAGTAGATGCGAGCCGGCCAGGCGATCACCTGGCACAAACTGCGCACCCAGTCTACAGCATGTATTAATGCTGTGTTACACAGTGATAGATCTAGGACTCAAGCAGCGCCGAGGCAACAGACCAGGCAACAAGCAAACAGACAGACCGGCCGCCACAAGCACTAAGGCCCCGCGCCGCACGAGCAAATGCCAGAACAAACAAACGCCATCGCGAAAGGTATTAATGTTGTGTATTAATGTATTGTTACATCGAGGGGCTCCGTTGTGTATTAATGTATTAATGTTGTATTAATGTTGTGCAGTATTAATGTTGTGCAGTCCCATCCTTTGTCACCTTCCATGGGAAACATTCTATGGTCGGGACATCTAGGATATAGGTGAGCAGCTGGTGTTGCAGACCACACAGAGCAGTAGTGGGCACTACCCTCATAAGCAGCACAGGCCAGGCGAGGCGGGTGTAGTACTGAGACACGTTACAGTGGCGGGTGTGGTAGTGGGCGAAGGTTGAAACAATTGCAAGAATATGGTTGAATCATACATGCAGGTTGGAACAACGCAAACACAGCACTGAAAGTTATAGCAACGCGTGGATGTTGGCATCTCACTTCCATGTGGCAGATACCAGGGACATGCATGAAGGCGGTCGCATGATGCCGTGCACCCCTATTCAACTCCATGGCAAGTTACTTGCCACACACGCAGAGTAACAAGAATGATCATGAATGACAGCAGCCAATCCGTAACACGGTATATGACTTTGATGTGTACGCGCACGCCGCCTCAGGCCACATCTGCTCAATCGTACAAGGTATGCATGCATGCACTGCACATGCCCACTTTCCTAGGCAGCTCATCACTGAGGAAAAGTACCACACGAGGGAAGCATGCAAACCGACGACACTCTTGCCAGTCAGAAATGGATGCGCAGTAACCGAGGCACTGCGCTCGCAAGCAGTTATACTTGTGGTCTGCGCTTTGCAGTACAGTCTGCAGGTTGTAGCAAAGAGAATGGATTGCTAAACACACTGAGAGCAGGCACGCACCTCACAACCGTTATCGCCACAGGTCTCGCATTCGTTGCAATCGCTCAAGCACGTGCCATCTGCGCCACAGGTCTCGCAGGCTGAGCAACCGCCCCCGCACATGCCATCATCGCCGCAGGTCTCGCAGTTGATGCAGTTGTCTGCGCATACGCCATCAGCGCCGCAGGTCTCACAGTCAAGGCAACCGCCCGTGCACACGCCATCAGTGCCGCAGGTCTCGCAGGCGGTGCAACCGCCCGTGCACACGCCATCAGCGCCGCAGGTCTCGCAAGCGGTGCAACCGCCCATGCACATACCATCATCGCCGCACGTCTCGCAGGCGGTGCAACCGCCCGTGCACACGCCATCAGTGCCGCAGGTCTCGCAAGCGGTGCAACCGCCCGTGCACACGCCATCAGTGCCGCAGGTCTCGCAAGCGGTGCAACCGCCCATGCACATACCATCATCGCCGCACGTCTCGCAAGCGGTGCAACCGCCCATGCACATACCATCATCGCCGCACGTCTCGCAGGCGGTGCAACCGCCCGTGCACACGCCATCAGTGCCGCAGGTCTCGCAAGCGGTGCAACCGCCCGTGCACACGCCATCAGTGCCGCAGGTCTCGCAAGCGGTGCAACCGCCCATGCACATGCCATCATCACCGCAGGTCTCACAGGCGGTGCAACCGCCCGTGCACACGCCATCAGCGCCGCAGGTCTCGCAAGCACTGCAGCCGTCCTTGCATACACCATCAGCGCCGCAGGTCTCGCAAGCACTGCAGCCGTCCTTGCATACACCATCAGCGCCGCAGGTCTCGCAAGCACTGCAGCCGTCCTTGCATACACCATCAGTGCCGCAGGTCTCGCAAGCAGTGCAACCGCCCATGCACATGCCATCATCACCGCAGGTCTCACAGGCGGTGCAACCGCCCGTGCACACGCCATCAGCGCCGCAGGTCTCACAAGCACTGCAGCCGTCTTTGCATACACCATCAGCGCCACAGGTCTCGCAAGCGGTGCAGCCGTCCTTGCAAACGCCATCAGCGCCGCAGGTCTCACAAGCACTGCAGCCGTCTTTGCATACACCATCAGCGCCACAGGTCTCGCAAGCGGTGCAGCCGTCCTTGCAAACGCCATCAGCGCCGCAGGTCTCACAAGCACTGCAGCCGTCTTTGCATACACCATCAGCGCCACAGGTCTCGCAAGCACTGCAGCCGTCCTTGCATACACCATCAGTGCCGCAGGTCTCGCAAGCGGTGCAGCCGTCCTTGCATACACCATCAGTGCCGCAGGTCTCGCAAGCGGTGCAGCCGTCCTTGCATACACCATCAGCGCCGCAGGTCTCGCAAGCACTGCAGCCGTCCTTGCATACACCATCAGCGCCGCAGGTCTCGCAAGCACTGCAGCCGTCTTTGCATACACCATCAGCGCCACAGGTCTCGCAAGCACTGCAGCCGTCCTTGCATACACCATCAGTGCCGCAGGTCTCGCAAGCGGTGCAGCCGTCCTTGCATACACCATCAGTGCCGCAGGTCTCGCAAGCGGTGCAGCCGTCCTTGCATACACCATCAGCGCCGCAGGTCTCGCAAGCACTGCAGCCGTCCTTGCATACACCATCAGCGCCGCAGGTCTCGCAAGCACTGCAGCCGTCCTTGCATACACCATCAGCGCCGCAGGTCTCGCAAGCACTGCAGCCGTCCTTGCATACACCATCAGTGCCGCAGGTCTCGCAAGCAGTGCAACCGCCCATGCACATGCCATCATCACCGCAGGTCTCACAGGCGGTGCAACCGCCCGTGCACACGCCATCAGCGCCGCAGGTCTCACAAGCACTGCAGCCGTCTTTGCATACACCATCAGCGCCACAGGTCTCGCAAGCGGTGCAGCCGTCCTTGCAAACGCCATCAGCGCCGCAGGTCTCACAAGCACTGCAGCCGCCTGAGCACGTGCCGTCATCGCCGCAGGTCTTGCAATTGGAGCAGCCTCCTGAGCACGTGCCGTCATCGCCGCAGGTCTTGCAATTGGTGCAGACGTCGATGCCGACGCACACTCCCGCGGCGTCACACCGGTCTAAGGTCGTGCAGGCCTTGCCGTCATCGCATGCTGCGTGCTCCTTCGCCGGGTCAGGCACACAGCTGCCACTGACGCACTTGTCGCAAGGCCCACACCCAGCAGCACACACATCCGGATCCGGCGCACAGTTGCCTGCGGCATCACACTTCTTCCCTACCGGGCAGGACTCTGTGCCGACGCACACTCCCGCGGCGTCACACCGGTCTAAGGTCGTGCAGGCCTTGCCGTCATCGCATGCTGCGTGCTCCTTCGCCGGGTCAGGCACACAGCTTCCACTGACGCACTTGTCGCAAGGCCCACACCCAGCAGCACAAACATCCGGATCCGGCGCACAGTTGCCTGCGGCATCACACTTCTTCCCTACCGGGCAGGACTCTGTGCCGACGCACACTCCCGCGGCGTCACACCGGTCTAAGGTCGTGCAGGCCTTGCCGTCATCGCATGCTGCGTTCTCCTTCGCCAGGTCAGGCACACAGCTGCCACTGACGCACTTGTCGCAAGGCCCACACCCAGCAGCACACACATCCGGATCCGGCGCACAGTTGCCTGCGGCATCACACTTCTTCCCTACCGGGCAGGACTCTGTGCCGACGCACACTCCCGCGGCGTCACACCGGTCTAAGGTCGTGCAGGCCTTGCCGTCATCGCATGCTGCGTGCTCCTTCGCCGGGTCAGGCACACAGCTTCCACTGACGCACTTGTCGCAAGGCCCACACCCAGCAGCACAAACATCCGGATCCGGCGCACAGTTGCCTGCGGCATCACACTTCTTCCCTACCGGGCAGGACTCTGTGCCGACGCACACTCCCGCGGCGTCACACCGGTCTAAGGTCGTGCAGGCCTTGCCGTCATCGCATGCTGCGTTCTCCTTCGCCAGGTCAGGCACACAGCTGCCACTGACGCACTTGTCGCAAGGCCCACACCCAGCAGCACACACATCCGGATCCGGCGCACAGTTGCCTGCGGCATCACACTTCTTCCCTACCGGGCAGGACTCTGTGCCGACGCACACTCCCGCGGCGTCACACCGGTCTAAGGTCGTGCAGGCCTTGCCGTCATCGCATGCTGCGTTCTCCTTCGCCAGGTCAGGCACACAGCTGCCACTGACGCACTTGTCGCAAGGCCCACACCCAGCAGCACACACATCCGGATCCGGCGCACAGTTGCCTGCGGCATCACACTTCTTCCCTGCCGGGCAGGACTCTGTGCCGACGCACACTCCCGCGGCGTCACACCGGTCTAAGGTCGTGCAGGCCTTGCCGTCATCGCATGCTGCGTGCTCCTTCGCCGGGTCAGGCACACAGCTGCCACTGGCGCACTTGTCGCAAGGCCCACACCCAGCAGCACACACATCCGGATCAGCCACACAGTCGCCCCACGCATCGCAGATCTTGCCAGGCCCGCAGTCCTTCGGTGTCCCGACACATGTCTTGTCCGCAGCACACTTGTCAGAGTCGGTGCATGCATTGCCGTCATCGCAAGCCTTGCCAACGTCCGCCTTGCACACACCGCCCTCGCACTTCTCGCATGGATTCGTGCACGAGGGCACACACGTGACCCCATCAGCCACGCAATCACCCCACACATCGCACTTCTTGCCGAGCCCGCAGTCCTTCGGGGCGCCGCTGACACATGTGCCAGCGCTGCAGTGGTCCCCGATCGTGCACGCATCACCATCATCACACCCGTCCGTAGTATACACAATCTGCACAAAGAAGCCTGCATGAGGCGCTTGGCACAGCGGACACGGATGGTGGCAATCAAGCCAATTTGATGAGAATTTACTGGTTTGGTATCTCACGTGTCAGCTGCTGGCTGTGCTTAGAAGCTTGATATGAGAAAGTGCGGGGATACACCCTTGCATTTCGCAAGCATTGACAGCATGCTGCAGTGGTATCGATTCCCACAGACATCCGGCAATCTGCGACGCAGAGACATGCACAGGTGTAGTTGCGGCACTTCCTGATGTGCAATTGCGAGCTTTTCAACAGATGTGCTTTACAGTGTACAATGTGACCACAGATCTAAACAACGGCAGGCTGCAACAACAGTGCTGTCTGAATTCGGACATGATTGATGCATTTATACATGTGCACGCATGCAAACTATACAGCACAAAAATATTGGATCACCACCGCGCCTGGGGCAGCATGTTCTGCCACATCCAACACAAAACATTCAAATCTGGAACCACTGCTGCAAACCATCACTGAATCCCCACTCTGTCCGCGGCTCAGGCCGAAAGTGCATCGATGTACTTGTGTGCGAGCTTAACCATAGCGCGCTGCCCATCAGTCAACAACAAGGACTAGTAGCGGCTTCTTGCAACCGTGTGGGCCATGTGGACACATGACAGATGGTGCGTGACATCAACTTGACTGGTTGCAAGCAGAGGCAAGACGCCTGTGGCCGGCACGGGGCTAATGCTGCGTTGCACATGTAGACATGTAGAAGTTGCCTCGGCACTGCTGAGTCCTAGATCTATCACTGTGTAACACATGTGGGATGCTGCCAGCTGCCTGTACCATTGTCACAAGCTTGGTTCAGGGACACTAAACAGCGACTGAGCTGTCCACACCTGATTGTTAGTGTCGCAGATCTGGCAAGGGGGCGATGGAGTGCAGGAACCGCCGGTATTGTCGAACTGGTGTGTGTGTTCTTCATGGTCTGAGGTACCACCTCCAGTGTCAGCAGGGGGACCAAATAAAGTGCTGAAAAGGTTGGCTCGAGTCGGTCCTGCAGCAGCACACACTGTCAATACACCAGACATCAACATGCATGCATGCAGAAATCTGATCAGGTCTGTGTCCGGGCAAAGGGCAGGCACACTGTCACGGAGATGTACGTTACAGGGGTATGCTCCACAAGGTGGTAGAACACACAGGTATGATTCATGGCAATGCAACAAATACAGTCACCATGGCCGATTGCCGTACGGTACACTATCAAGGGCATGTCTGCCACTGTGGCACGCTGTCCAAAGCCAGACGGCCGGGCCATGGACTACCTGCCCAATTAATGTTGCTGCAAGATAGTTGTCGCATAACACATAGGCAAGGCACAGCAGTACGGAACAGAAAACTGAAACATGAGACAGCTGCCCACATGTAGTGCCACAATGCATGTCAGGCTGCCCCTATCACACATGCTACCTATGCAGGGTACACTGTGCAGGGAGTGCATGGAGGTATATCAAAAAAGCATAAAAGAATGTAATGCAGTATGTACTCTTACATCGAGGGGCTCCGATCCAGTGCACCAAGCGCATGCAGTATTTACAGCTGTATGTATCATAATATATGTATGATCGCCATGCCCATGATGGCATGACATGGGGTGGCACATGTACATCCTGCAGGCAACAACGTAACAGGGCAACACCTGTAAATGCAACACCTTTAACGTGTGTTACACAGTGATAGATCTAGAACTCTAGCAGCGCCGAGGCAACAGACCAGGCAACAAGCAAACAGACAGACCGGCCTTTTAGCGTGCAAGACGGCTACACCCTCAAGTCTCCCCACAAGTCCCTGCCTGTGAAGTAACAGACCAGTACTAGTCTGCTTACAGGGGCACACACCTGGTACATGGACCACTGCCAGGACAGCCAGCAGCAGGGCTGCTACCTTGGACTTGGCCATGCTCTGTCACACACTCCTGGTACCTGCATACACTCAGTATGCTGACACTCGCTGCTGGGCTATTGCGTTCATCTCCGTGTAACACTCAGTATGCTGACACTACCATGAGCAGGTGTATGCTAGAGACGGAACCCATGTGTAAGGCTGAGGGGGTCAGCCTATGATCAAAATCATTGCTTGACATCGAGTGTGACCACCTCAAATCTACTGTGAGACACCTCAACAGCACTGGCATGCACAGCTAGCTGCAGACAGCACAGCTAGATATTGGCTTGCAAGCATCTAGCTGTGCTGTCTCCAGCTGTGCTACTAGTTTCTGAGGTACTGAGACAATATCAACAGCTTGATTGCACAGGATGCATGGCTCCAGCCACAACATAAATGTGTTGCTCAAGAGGTGCATTAGGATGTCAGGGGAACCCTGGCATGCTTCCAGGTAGATGCCTCATGCAGTGGTACTAGGAAAGCCTGCCAGTACTGAAGCCACATAATACCACACCACGAGGTGGGCAGCAGGCAGTGTTCCACTGCAAAAGGTGTAATGTGCAGCTGCGTGCACACATGCGCATGATCGCAGAACAACAATGCTAAAAAAATTGTTGCGAATAATATTGGCTGACGCGTCGAATTCATGACGAACATGTGATGGGACGGCGCAGCCCGAACTCGCAGCCCGAACTCGCAGCGGAAACGGCTTCTTCAGGTGGTGCAGTAAGGACGGACAGCGCACGGAGGCCGTTACATTGCGCGCAGTATGTTTGCTTAGCAACTTGGGGGCACCAAACAGTCGAGCATGGTGTCTTCCGACACCCAAATCACAGCTGCAGGCTACAGCTGCATGCATATGAGTTGGCGTGTCAAGATAGACGTTCCGCATGAAACAGTACCACACGAGAGCACTGATACGAAGTTAGCAGTGAACGAGGGGCGGCGCCGCAGCTCCGCAGTGAGTGCTGTTTCGCCGTCATGGCGGGCATGGCGCCGTCGCTGCTGGCTTGGGCATGGCATGCCATGGCATCGGCCCCGACTGTTACATGCGTGCAGGCACATGCACATGACAGAACGATTACCATGCGTTGCCAGGTGTTGGCGGTCACATCATCGCAGCAGATTACGACAAACGCACAACGGAACGACGGCGTGCGGCTTGCGCTAATTGCTACAGTTGGGGGGGCGATCGCGACAAGGTTGCTATGGTAGCGCGGCTTTGGGCCATATGCATATGGCCTGTCAAGATGCTGTCAGTTTAAGCTACCACACCGAATGCAGTATGCCAGCCCTCGTAGAACAATCGGTCGTCCGAGGCTAGTATGCCTGTGCAGTATGACTGCAGACGCGCTCCAGACCATTTGCACAGGAAGCAGTTGGCCTGTGATGCCTGGGCCCTGTTATAGACCTTATCAACGCAAGAATCACTCTATAGCGAACACAGGAATGGATACCAATGTTTGTGCGACTTTTGACCGACTCGTCCCGGACTCAGTGTGAAACAAAATACAACTTGCAAACACAGAAAAGCTGAGTCCAACGTGAGCAGAACATAATCGATGACAACCTTCCGACTGCGAGAAACGTTAGGCCAGACACATTGGTCTCGGTGCGGGTCGCCTCGTGGCATGCAAGCTTGCAAATCCTACATTCCCCGACCCAGGCCTGGCCATGCTGCTCCGGCAGGCGTATGCGCAGAGTTGCGTGGCTACCTTAAATCGGCCGAGATTTCAACTAGGGGTGAGCGCAACGGTCTTGCTGCCGCAGCGCTGCTCCGAGCCACAGCCGACGTCGCGAGTATGCAAAACGACCACATCATCACGCTGTACTGCCGCGCATCGTGCCCACGACACATTCACGGACGGCTGGCCCAACCGACGCCTCTCATCACGTACAGACGAAAGAACAGGATGACGGTGGACGTCTACACACTCACACTCATATTGGTATGCTCAATCTAGTTTGCATGTAACGTGTCACACACCGATAGCGTCGAAAGCGTCACATCTGGAAGCCGTGATGGTCAACACAGACTCATTTGGAACGCAGCGGCGCAAGCTGTATATCACTCGCATTCCAGACTGTTCACACACCTGTGTATGAAGTCAGACGTGATTTTTTTTCAATCAGGCTGGGCCCTGCTTCTTATGTATATCAAACTGCTAAGAAAACGCCAGCTAAAGACCACGTCGCGATCGCGCAGTCAAACGCGAACACTGTTGATCTAATCAGGTCACTGACGCTACGCCACGAAGACTAACAGCTGCATAGTGCAGGTACTGAAACGTTCAATTAACAGTTTCCACCGCCAGACCTTCTTATACTTCCGCCACACGTGAGCTGCTGTCCTGCCGGTTGCAAGCGGGAGCTCATGCTGCATCGAACACTGCGCCACATGTGGCCGCCAGTAGTAAGAACGCGTGCCTGCGTGGCGGCCGATGGATCGTGACGCATGGCACGATATCACAGTTGTCCCTGCTGGGTCCTGGTCAATCGAGACGACGCGACGATCAGTGCACGTACACGCAGCATGCGACGCAGCTATGCGAATCTAGGCTTTGGAGATAAATCGTTCGACGACAACACATATGCATGCATGTCGAAGTGATCACACGCGTGACTGCATCGACAACACGTATCCACGGCCCAAGCCCATGGCGCGGCAATTTCCGGCAACATCAGCCCGGTTCTACCGATCGTGCCCGAGGCATCGCGAGGCTTGTCCGGAGGCCGGCATGATCGCAACACCGTCTGACACATTGCTTGGGCCCCTTGGCGCACAATGATGAGCACAAAGTACTACCACATCTAGAAGCAGTAGGGATCGCAAGCAGCTGAGTGGTGCTGAAAGGTACAATGTTCACCACACATGGAGCAAATTAAGCAGCCACATATGGCTATCAGCCTACATCACAATGCCCCATCACCATGAATGCCGTCAACATTGTGCTACAGCTGCTGCTGTGACAACACAGAGATGTGATGACACAGGGACTGACACAGGATTCCAACAGCCCAACAGCCAACAGCCAGCACAACTATAACAAGAAAGCAATACATTGTGGTTAATGTTGCAAGCTGAAGCTGTGACATGCACAAGCTGTGACATGCACCCGTGATGAGCAGCCACAGTCATGTACTTCACTAATCCAGATATGATGTTGGTTGTACAGCTGTGGCTGACAGGCTGAGAGGGCAGGGTTGCACCACTTGCAACCACTTGCAACGCTGCCCTGGTTGCACCAACATACAGAGAGGGGCTACATGCTGCCTGTCAGGTGTTAGGCCCAGCGTTTCATTCCATTCATTCCAGCATTTCATTCCAGCACTTCATTCCAGCACTTGATTCAGTTCTATTCTGTTCTGTTTTGTTTCTGATGTGCTGGTGTCATTCCAGCACTTCATTCCAGCACTTGATTCCGTTTTATTCTGTTCTGTTTTGTTTCTGATGTGCTGGTGTTCAATTCGAGTCTGTTATGTCATCTGAGGTGACATCTTGCATCCATGGCATGAGCCAGAACAGAGCAGGGCACAGAACAGGGCGACTGGCCAGCAGGTTCATGCAAACCTGTTGCTGATAGAAAGGCCTGCTGATAAACGGCCTACATGTGCATGTGAGGTGGAATGCAGAATGCAACAGTGCAACTGTTGATGTTACACACCATCAGGGGGCCTCACTCATGAGGCCATGAGGCTGCATGAAGCCAATGCATGTTAGATGCTCAAAGGGTGTCAAGTTGCAAGTTTGCATGCCTGTCATGTGGCCATGAAGCCATGCATGGGGCCACATTGACTGTTGTTGCATGAGGTCCACAAGGAGATGACATCAGCACTGGTCATAACGACCCTCACCACTGCAGGTGTCTGCAGACCACTGGCAGTATTCAGACAATGTACAACACTTCCGGTACTCAGACAATGTACAGCACCCCGATGTACACCCTCGAATTGCCACCAGCTGCAGGACATCCATGCATGCCAATTGTTGCCCCCACTGGCATGACAAGCACAAGCAGGAAGCTTGCTTGTTGCCTGGTCTGTTGCCTCGGCACTGCTGGGTCCTAGATTTATCACTGTATACAGAGCGCAAGAGCCCAATTCTACAATTAATACGGCCGTGGACAGTGATCCGAATTCTGCTGACACCAAGCTTATCGTGCTGTTGACACTTGCTTCCATCCAGCTCTAATCTGCCACCGCACTCCCAGCCTGCCACTCCCAGCCTGCCGTCACGAGGTCGACCAAGCCATCACCCAGTCAAATCAGCACTTGCAATTGACTCCACTGCAGCTTTCACGCGGTTGATCAACAATGACAATGGAAGGGGCTTCCCTTACGTATGAGAGCGTATACCAGCAGTCTCCATTGCCACACCCAGATGGATCCGTTTGCAACAAGCGCAGCAGTTGAGAAGTTAAGACTCTTGCACGGTGCCACGTGTGCGGACTGTCAGTGTCTCTATTGTGGCCTGCCGTGACGGCAGTGTCCTTGCCCAAGCTGCAGACGGCACTGCTGCCCATACTTAAGCAATTGTTTACGAGGTCATCCACAAACAGCAGCGCACGTTATCCACAACCTGGGCACGATGTTGTGCACAGGATACACAACTTGAACGCGGTGATCATGTACGGTAGGTCCGCCTGCCTGTCGGAGCTCCGCGGAGGCCTGCTGCCGTTCGGTACGAGTTTGCGGCCGCGCGCGAGTCGCCATGACGCGGCCCCTCTTCGGGGCCGGCATGCTTCAGCGGCGCGGCCGTGGCCGCTCCGCGGGTGTCGTCGTCGTGCAGGGGGGCTGGGACTTATGACCACCAGTGGTCCCAGCGACGGCGCGGACCCCCTGTGAGCCCTAAACAGACTTTGGGACGTCCATAGGCCATAAATACATGTTCTGAAGCTGCCTGTACCTTCATTTGCGATCTTTGGGGGAACAGGCATCTGCAATGCGGTGTGGTTGAGGTGACGCCCTTTCGGACGATTGGGTTGACGTTTCGGCCGTTGACTCTTTCCGTAGCTACATCCGACAGCACCACCAGCACACACGCTGCCGCCGCAGGTGAATGCGCACAGCCTGCGAATAGCATGACGATGGAGCACGCATGGCGGCCGCTTGCGTCTCCGCCATGGTAGCGCTGGCTCCTCCGGCAAGACAGAGCGGCGGCTGCCGCACAAGCCCACGCTCGCAATGCAGCGTAACCTGCGTAGCACGTGCTCGTGCTGTGCAACTCGGAGGCAGACCGAGGCAGCAGCGATGCAGCCGCAACGCGGCCGGGCGGGCCACGGATGAGAGTGGTCACTGGGGCGCCGGACTGCTCACTGGCCGGTGGAGGTAGCTACCTCCTATAGAAGTCCTGGGTCAAAGATATCAACGCACTGGTGCGCCGTGCTGCCCCCAGCTGTCTCCATGCTGGGCCCATGCATATGGATACCATGTGTGCATGCATTGTTTGCAATGGCCACTTGCTGCTGTGCAACGCCGCAAGCTGTGATTGCCACTTGCCAACTGCCAGCATGCATGCAGAATTGAGCAGCCACCTGCCGGACCCGTTCATGCATGGTAGATGTTGCAGCTCCGCTGCTGCACAGCAGTACTTTGACGTGGCCTTCGCACGCCCTGGCAGCACAGCAGGCAGCACAGCAGGCAGCACAGTGTCCGCGACGCCGTCGCTGCAGCAGTTCAGCGCCACCCGCAAGTCCCTCACAGCGCCGATGTCCGCGTCGCTGCAGGCCGCCGAGCTCTGCCTCGCAGGGCCGTCCACCGACGCGGCCAACGCCGCAGAACCCGCCGCCGTGTTTGACGCAGCCGCCGCAGAAGCCGAAGCAGCGTAGGCGGCCGGCAGCAGGAGCGAGTCAGCGACACCCCGCGCAGGCACAGCACGCACAGCACGGTCGCTGCTCAGCTCACACTCGCTGCCGACCCCGAACAGGTCGGGGTGGCCAGGGGCGCCCCCGCAGCAGAGGCGGCCCCGGCAGAGCAGATGCCGTGGCTGGGCGTGAAGGTCACCGTCGACGAGGTGCGCTCCCGGGCCCACTGCCCATCCCTTTGCACAAGTCTGCATGCATGTGCGACTCGTCCTGCACACCCCCTCGTGTGGTACATGGGTCACTCGAGCCACACGTGGCCGCTGTACGCCTGCACATCTACACCCACCCTCAGTTCCCAAGCGAAACCGTGCACACGCTTCATGCCGGGCGAACACCGCAACTGCCCCTCCCGGCGCAGGACGTAGCTTGGCACAGCAGCGGCGGCAGGGACTGGCTCACACTGCGCCTCTGGCTCACACTGCGCCTCGCGCTCAACGCCACGCGCTCAAGTCCCTCGCGCCAGTGTACAACGCCACGCGCGGCCACGGCCGCGTCGCCACGCACGGCGCTGCACCCATTAATTAATTCATCAATTGACTCGCTCGCGCAGAGCCACACCATCAGCGCCGCCTACCTCGCAGCGCTCATCGCCGTCTTCTCCTGCGCATGCATTGCGCTGGACGGCCTCAGCCACTCCCGTCAGCGCGCGTGCGCACGCCACGGCGGCCCCCCTACATCCGTTCTTGGGTTCAACCTGCCACCGCCGTACTCATTTTGCGCAGTGTCCTCGACGATGAGAACCGCTTCCACCTCGAAGAGCGCGCCGTGCGTTCACGAACGGCAGCATGCACAGCGGAAGGGCGCGAGGCGGCAGCTGCGGTGGCATGCATGTAATCGCACACAACAGCCACCTTGCCCTTTGCCATGGAGTCGAGGAGCTCCTAGGGCACAGGTGTCAAGTGCCATGTGCAGTGGACATGTCATGCACTCGTGAGCCCATGGATTGGGCTTCCTGTGTGTTACACAGCGTCTACGCCAAGGTAGCCCACCAAGGGTGGGCTAGCTATACTGGGGTGGGCTTGTTGGCTCTCATCGTGGAAACCATCATTTGACGGGCTTTTTTGCGATCTGATGGTCTTCAGTAATAGTATGAGTCATTTTGATTGCTATGCAATCGTTCCCGACCAAATTCAAAAAGTATGCACGAAGCTGTGAGTGCTTCAGCGTGCAGTGATTACCACACAGTTGTAGCTGCAGAGCCGGCTCAGAGCACCAATTGACGCGCAATCACCGACAATAGCATATGTAACTAGATTATATTGATCACCGGGGCGAGCATGCTGGTGTAAGTGCAAGCAAAGCCTGCGCCGGACGACCGGCGAGATGCTGATGCTGTGCACTAGTGTACCAGCGGATGGCTGCTGCCGACCGATCACAAAGTCAAACGCTCATACAACTTTAAATTCTTATATATATAGTTTGCATTGCATAGTTTGTGCGTCATTCATTGCGATGAATGCTCTACGCGGCCGGTTCTCTGTGGTGAATCGGTGCCAACACATCATGCGAGATGGGCTGCACTGCATGATCGACGACATTAGCCAGACACAGTAATACATATCGCGTATATCTTGCATGTCCGCAAATATTTGAGGCCAGTCGTGCTTTGTGAGCAGCGGTAGCGGCTAGTGAGGGCCAAGGCCTGCCCCGGCTCTGCTTCTGGGACTACCAGCGCTCGTGCCATCCGTAGTGGCCAGCGTCGATTGCAAAGGAGTACAAGGAATTCAAACGTGACTGTGGGATAATATACGCTGCGTATGCGCTGTATTGATGCAGGCTTGCCGGCATGTCGCCGAGTAACACAAATGGCACAATACACGGCCCGGGTCCGCATTCATACCGCAGTCTGCCTCAAATATACGCTACAGTTCTTAAGCGTCCATTGTGTTACTGTTTGACGTGTCTGTTTCAACTGGACGGTGTGACTCGAAGTTGGGTTCTCGGCAGGTCATGCGATGGCCTGGAGGCACGCGCTGAGGTCCTGGACGCTTGCATAACATTAGCACATGTACAAGTGAAGTTTAAGCATGAGCAGATGGTCCGTTTGCGGCAAGAGCTTGCAATAGCGTGCGCTTTGCCTGGCCAACCCTTGTTTCCCCACCCGTACAGTCTCCCCGCCTGTGTACCCATTGTGATGTAGTCTATGAAAAGGTCTGATGTTGGGACGGATACATAGCTCGACTATGTACCGTCACAGAAGCCCCCCCCCCCCCCCCCCCCCCCCTATCACGCCTCGAACCCCTTCGAGGCTGACTCGATTTGGCGCAGGGGAGAGAACCCCAGACCGATACCACAGTGACGTAGTCCACGAAAAGGTCTGATGTTCGGACGGATGCATAGCTCGACTTGCACCGTCACACCCATGCACTGGGTGATCTACTCTGGCCAAGACGCAGGCGACCGAATGCCCCGACGCGACCGCGCGCGACGACAAATCCAGCCCGCACACGCTCTCCGCGCGCGCCCGCGCATGCACGAATCCCTGATCCACAGCGTCCGAACTTCTCCGTGAGATGCATGTGATCCGAATATCCACGCGTAAACACTACTAGAAACGCTGAAGATCCTCCGCAAGCAATGGCATGTACATGCATAGCCGTAATTAGGTCTCTTCTTGAAAGTGAGGGAGGGGGCTATAGCCAGCCTTTGTATGTCGGCTCGGCTGGCTGCCCAGGCTTGCGAATTGGCAGCACGTGCGTCGAGGCTGTGTACCTGGAGCGCCATGACGCGAGGTAGTAGGCTCGTAGCGAACTTCATCAAAAAGTTCACCATGCATATGTGACGGAACGATTATGCATTGTCGACACGTTACACGATTACGCATGGATCAGCTCATGAGGCCTGAGCCGGAGAGCAACCCCTAGGCCTTGCACAGACGCTCAGGTCCCACATTCGAGTCATAAGGCCTGACGTCGACCGAACATTACAAAGTCAAACCTGGTATTGGCAGTCACGCTGGTGCTGGCAGTACAACACAGCGTGGATACTTATAATATTGTAATTACATTGAGGGGCATGTATCCACTGGCGTTTTTGTGTCAGGAGCCACAGCTGTTCAACATACCTAGGTGAATTCTCAAGCAAAACACAGACATATCCAACAAATCACACTCATGCTGCAACTTGCAAGCATGGCGGAGCTCAGCACTCTGAGGAGGCGGCTGGGGCCACCACCACAACTTGTTGAACACCACCACCACAATGGCAGAAGTTTACAAGGCTTGCTGACGTTGGTGATCTGACATGTGGTGGTCCAGACCAGACCTGCAAGCTTGTGAAGTCAACGTTGTTTTAAGTCTGCCATCAGCCTCAATACTAGTGCTGCAGCATGTCCACCTTGCACCTCTGTCTCGCTCGCACACATGCGCATGTTTGCGCATCAATACTATAGAATGTTGGCATTATGCCCAACTCCGGTTTCCTTGCTGACATGTGCATTCATCAATATTTAGACTGTCAGGTTATGCATGAAAAGTTTGGACAGGAATCATGGAAGTGTCCATGGTGGAAACAGGACACCACCAATCACACAATCATCGATCAGATCTAGAGCGCATGATTTGTGCTGTACAGGGTATGCGTGCTGTGGCAATGTCTGTGCTCATGCGTTTGCTGTCTGTGTAATGATGCTTGTGATGCGTGCGGTGTGGTGTGATGCATGTGCTGTGGCTGTTTGACGTACGCCATGCTGTGACGCACCGCCATGCATACGCCATGCTTTGGTGGGGACGATTTGGTCGGTGATGTGATTCGTCACGATGGAACGGCAGTGGGGCGGTCCCGTGCTACGTGCTGGGCGCCGTGCTGTGCTGTAGTGTGGCGTGCAGGATAGCTTTATTCTGCCGCCGAAGCCGTACATGCCGCTGGGTATATGTAGCTAGCCTGCCCTGGGGTATGCGTAGCTATAGCCTGCCACTCCGGACAGGTGGTCGCCGCAGTGCGGCAGTGGCATTGCCTTCCCCAGCACGAGGTCGGTCGGACTCCCCCACGAGTCCCCCACACGTTTGCGTTCACAACCATGCAAGGTACAGGTGCATGCGCCAGCATGTGTCAGTGTGTCAGTGTGTCAGTGTGTCAGTGTGTCAGTGTGTCAGTGTGTCAGTGTGTCAGTGTGCATGTGTCAGCTGTGGGGGAGCATGCATGCGATGGACAAACGCATGTCCAGAGGGTGTCCAGAGGGTGTCCATGCAGAGGGGGAGCGTGCAATGGACAGGTGCATGCGCCAGCGCATGCGTCAGCAGTGGCCGCCTGCCAGTGGGGGGTTCACGCGAGATCGGTGGACAGGTTCAACTTCAGTTATCGGCTGCAACGGTCAAGGCAGCAGGTGCAGCGCTGTATACATGTCTACGCACACATGCATTGTGCCTGCCCATGGAAACCTGTCCGGCGGTATTGGTGGCAGCCAATCGGGAGACGGGTTGCGGGGCCCGGGGTTGAATGAGTCGGTCGGAGGGAAGGGTGGGAGGGGGGGGGGGGGGGGCGGCAGGGGACATGCTCTGATATCACAGGCCGCCATCGGACGTGCGCAGCCGACAATGACACACAATTTACGCAGCAGCTGGGACAATCAAAAGGGCGTCGGAAGGGGGGGGGGGGGTGGAGTCCATGCGGGGGGGGCCCGGGGGCAATCATAGGCCTCCTTCACTGTGAAGTGACTTGGATGCGCAGGCGTGTCATCCGACTGGACAGCCAGGCCAGTTGCAAGCAAGATCTGCAAGACTTCTTTTCCCACGCTCGGGCGAGCCTGGTGGCCACCGTGTGCTTCCAGCTACACCTGGACGAAAACCTGATCGCAACTACAGGACCAGTGGCGTGTTTCGCTGCCTGACTGTGCTTTGCCTGGTCACTCTTCCGAAGAGTCTATATATCACGTACAGCATGCATGCTGGCACATGCCAGGGACATAGCACGTGGCAAGGCGGCAGCATGGCATTGCACGCAGCGTGGCAGCTTACGTGCACGCAGCAGCGGCGCCACATCCAATCCGGCCGTGCGGAGCGTGCGCTTCAGCGGCTGACACGGCTGACTGACGTGTGAGAGGGCTCGCGTGTTGATCCCGGGTGCACGTGCCTCCATTGATTAGCATGCCGGCCAACGTTGTACATGCCATGAGTTTGGTCTGCCAATGCGTAGACATGCATGGACAAAAGGCGTCCGTTTACACCCGGCTCCAAGTCAGCCATACCGTTCCAGGCCTTTTATCAGTGCTTGGACGCCTTTTTGATGAGCTCACTGAAGTTGCGGTGGAGGGTTGCACAGCGGATGTGCATGTGGTGGACCCCTGCATGCATGCAGCCTCTGATGCATCGGTGGATGCAGGCGTTGCAACATACAGCATGCATGCTAGCGCTGTCCTCTTTCCAGATTGTGATTACTGCGGGGGATATGTAGACGGATTTGCGGGGACTTTGCGGCTGCTAGGCGGGCAGCGCGCAGCAGCGCTAGCGTCCGCCACTGCCACACGCCTTCCATCACCCGGCCGAGGCGGCGTCGCTGTGACCCTAAACGATGAGTTGGCGTCAAGCTGTCCACGGCCGGGGTCCCGCTTGTAGACATATATTATGAGGTCTGCAGATCTGAGGCCTGTAGACATATTCCTCTTTCAGCTGACAGTTGGCAAATCTAAAGCTGGCTTGAGATACAGATAGCCGGTTTGGATGGGAGGCAGTGGTGGGGGGAGGGGGGGGGGGTCACGAGGCCGGTATGCATGCACCAATGGTGGGCGCTGGTACTATTCTTATCATTCCGGTACTATTCTCATCATTCCGCGAGCCGTCTGGCCTAGCTTTGAGCTGACAGCAGGAGAATTGTGCTGTACCAAAGCAGCACAGTGCATGAGACAGTTGTGCATATGCACAACTGTCTCGGTAGGGCGTCACCACATGGTCTATACATGCATGTATAGACCATGTGGCGACGCCCTACCAGGCAGCCATGGATAGAGCAGACTAGATGGCGTGGAGATGGCATCGATGGCATAGTGAGAGAGAGCATATTTTACGGTGATCACGTAGATGGTCTGCAAGGGGTGTGCGGTGGGAGGGTGGCTGACACCTGGTTGCAAAATGCCCAGACAGCACAGACAAGCAGCGTTGCCCAAACGCTGAACCTGGATTATAACAATCACCACCTGTACAAGGGAACTCTACGAGTATTTCAGAGGGTCTGGCGTATGGAGGCGCGGGGCGGGGGCGGCGACAGCTGGATAGCTGGTACACAGGGTAGCTGGTACACAGGCCGGTATGGACGTGCACTCATGTGTCATTCGCGTTGTGAGCCCAGTGACAAATCTTGGGTTTGATTAGAAGGTTTTACAGAGCTGTGGAGTGGCAGACGTAACGGCTGGTCATGCCTTGGCGAGCTCTAGGGCACACTGTTGTGTGCAGGCCATGCAATCACAGCAGCCAGCTTCCACAAAGAGCCAACATTTGCTGGTTTGGTATAAACTGTACCTAGTTGCAAGGTTGATGTGGCGCTGGTCAGGGACCTGCTGGGCGCTTCACAGCTGCAGGTGGCTCAAGGCTCTAGGATGTGGTTTGGATACAGATGAGAATAGTACCAGCCTCCACGCCAGCGCTCATGCACGCATGCATGTAATTGCTCTTATGAGTCAGTGCACTGCGCAGTCAGCTTGCAGTGCAGGTACTGCCTGACACACAGGTGCAAGCCTGTGTCAGCATGCGCAATGACAGGGGTGAGTGGATGTAACACCTTACAGGGAAAATCTACTTGAACAGAAGGTCAAAAGACAATGGCTGGGAGGTAGCCTAGCCATACATGGTACTGAGCGCTAGTAGCAAGGTGCCTCTGCACAAGACAGTTTGACTCAAGCTGGTCACAGCCTGTGCACCTCTGGTGTCTAGAGGTGCACATGTGCATGTCAAGGATGCATGTGCTGACACTGGACATCTCATAACGCGATGCGTGCACTGTACAGGTTCGTAGGTACACGTGCACGTGCAGTCCTTTCCTATGCATATGGAGCGAACGTGATCCACCGTGCACTTTTCAAGAGTCATCAGGCCTCTATGCAATCGCGCAGCGAGCGCTGCGGAAGTACTGCGCATGCGTGGCATGGTCCAGATGACATAGACATATTACAACTGGCTGGTGAGCTTGCAAATGCGTGCAAACGTGCTGTGGCTGGCTGTGCAACTATATATAGGAGGTGCACTGGATCGGAGCCCCTCGATGTAACAGTATATAGGAGATCTCCTGGGCACCACGGCCGGCATGTACATGCCGCTGCAGCTATATATAACTACAAGAACGACTTCTGCTCGCATATATGCATGTCACTGCGTTGCCGGAAAACCCATTGAGCTCTGACATGCAAGGAGCCCTGGTTGCTGCGCGCCGAGTTCCGCTTCGCGTCGCATATGCCGATCGTGTGCGCGCGCGCCTCTGATGCGCGTAGCAGGCACATGTACAGAGCTTCCGTGGGTGCTCAGGTGGATCTGGGGCAGACCGTACACCCTAGCTACTGTGTTGAATCTGAACCCATGATCTCTAGGCCTCCACTTTACTGTAGCATCTTCCCTTTCATCTCTACAATGGCCTCAACATGCCCTCGCCCGGGCATGCGTGGCTCCGGAGGAGTGCTACCGCCACTCGATATCGAGTAGGTAGTCCAGCACGTTCGGGATCCAAATCTTGAATCTCCCCGGAGCCGCAGCCGCCTGGACGGTTCACTGCATGTCATTCCGGAAGTTCCGGACCGAACAGCGTTGCGCAACCCGTTCCGGTCGAGCTGGCGCCCGGGAATGTTCAAGGTTAAAGGCTGATGTATCATTCTAGCCACATGTCTTGGCTCGAAGATGTGACCGCATCTTTGAGCTCCGCGAAGCACAGTGCTTCCAGCACTCCTCCGGTGCAGTCGACGGCACACATGCACCACGGAGCTCCCAAGAATTCGCGAAGCACTCCGGATCCGGTATACCGGCGCGCGCGGCCGCGGCAACGGTGCGGTCGACGTCACACATTGTGACGATACATAGTCGAGCTATGCATCCGTCCGAACATGAGACCTAGGCCTTTTCGTGGACTACGTCACACACATACTCAGGTTGGAAGCACAAACTCGCCCCGTCCATGGGTGGAGCTCCAATCAATGAACCATGGGGCTCCACCCATCGGTGCACCGACAAATCGCGGAGGCCATATGGGCCGGCCCAGTCGACCGGCTACCCACATGCATGGGTCGTGGCCACATTCGACGCTACCAGTACTAGTGGCCGCGTGGCACGCAACTAGCATGAAATCTGAGTGCACCATCGGTGGCCACGTGCTTGTAAGATAGATATCAATATCTACAGATCCTTAGGCTTGCCGCTCCGAGAGTCTGCAGTCTCGCATTATGACGCGTTGCCGTGCGATGCCAGCCCGCGGCGCCGCTCGGTCTACCTCAAGATTTCGTCGATACAGTACTTGTGTAATCACGCATCTCGAGATATCTGTGGGCTCAAACCAAGAAAATCTCCAGCCGCCGCACATGTCGGCACAAGTGCCCCATCGCGCGCCGCCGGCCGTCGCCGCGCACACTTTTTCGCTCGCAGGCAAGACGCCGCAGACCAACCCACGCGCACGTGCACACGTGTACAGCCCCCCCGCCGCAGGAACCTGGACGTCCCCCATGCCATGGCCATGGCGCCAGCCAGCTGCAGCCTGAGAGTACGTAGTCCATATGATTCCGAACACCACTGCGCAGACCAGACAAAACCTACACACAAACATTGTGTCCATCTCCGTATAACACACAAACATCAGTGTGCCTGCCCGACAAGATTTTGTTTTGGAGCTGCACCTGCGGGGTAAGCGTCCCTACGCTACCCAACCACCTGGCCGCCGTCTCTGCAAGCGTCCACAGGGCCCAACAGCATATGCGGCCGCCACCAGCGCACATCAGCCACCATGTGTTACACTGTTTCTAGTGGATCAAGGCCCCAGCAGCGCCGAGCGATGAAAGGGCGGCACCAACCAAGCACAAGCAGCACGGTCACCCTACACATCGGCCTCGGATGGTGGCCTAGGGGCTTTTGATGGTTTGCCTGTTTGCCTGTTGACTGCTCTGTTGCCTCGGCACGGCTGAGTCCCAGATCTATCACAGTTGAACACATCGGCATGAAACGCGCTCCCAGGAACCACAACAAGCCACCACTGGCAGCAGCTGTCACTGGCATGCCCAAGCACTGTGCACTGCGTCCACATGCACCAGCCCATGCATGCTCGGCCAGGTCACACGGCTCCTGGGTCCCGGTTCGCCGGAGATGTCAATAGCCCAATCGGCTACGGCAAGTAATCCAATTGACATTTACATATACATTTACACGTCTCGTACGAGCTGAGCTCTGCCAGTCGCGGTGAGTCCACCCACGCAGCGAATGTGATTACGCACGTATAGCCACACTGCGAATGTGATCACCCATTGATTCCTCTCGTTATCTCCGTCCATTGTTTCAGCCCGTATTCACCTTGAGCAGCGCTGCACGTGGCCGTTTAATGGCCAATTCGCGGTGCTGAGTAAAAGGTCGACGCTTTCTGCGTCGTGCAAACACAACAGCAGCACCTCCATGCTCAGCACTGCTGACTCAGCAGTCGTGCACAGCACGGCAGCATGCAGCTCCAAGCACAGCCGCACCTCCATGCCTGCAGCACTGACTTGGCCGCGGCGGCCAGGCTCAACACTCCACGGCAGCTGTGCTTTGATTATTTATTGATTTTTAATTTATTGATTATTTATTTAATATTTAATATTTTATTTACTTATTTATTTATTTATTTTAAAATTAATTCAGTCTTGCGCTCTTCCTTGTGCTGTGTCCCTACTCAGGTCAATTGCCTCTGCGGCGGTCATGAACAGGCTGTGCTCTGTCCGCGTACAACACATCACACAGACGGATGTATCATGGTGCCATACGTGGTGGCGGCGATGGCCAGAGGTGCCAATGTGCTCATGCATTACAGTCCTGCAGTACAGTCCTGCATGCTAGTACATGACCAAGCAGCATCGCGCGGACAATGTGATGATGTGGATCCACGCCGCTCATTGCACATGTGCAACATTTTTTATACTCGTCAATGAACGTACAGCGTTTCTTTGTGTATATACATCATTCCTTGACATACTGCTGTATACCTTCAGCGCTTTCTCGTGTGTAGAGGTGGTGCCTTGCAGAAGGCTGTGGTGCTCGTCCTAGGCCTCCAAGATGCTCATGACAGAGCCAGCACTCCAGTGCCCTCCGCCTGACACTGGTCAACAACAAACCCCCAATCGGGCATCGTCATCACGCCAAACCCAAACGCGCACCGCGGCCACAGCACTTGGCGCAAAGGGGCTGAGGGTGGTTGGGGTGGAGAGGGGGGGGGTGGGCAGGCGAGAGGAGATTTTGAGCATCCTCAGCCCATATTATGAGCATGCGCAACTTGCCTGCGCTGCCTGCGTTTCCAGTTCTCTGTGCCTGCTGTAGAGCTGGCACAAAATGCCGGCAACGGGTTGCAGCGTGAAGCAGTTCCATCTGCATGCATGCGGGCGGGGGCTACGAGTGAATCCGCCTGCAGCTACGTGAATCTGCCACGATGGTCACCATGGTCACGATTGTGCGCGCATACATGCATGCGTGGCCCCCCCGACTTCCGCCCATTCGCCGACGGCGACGTTGCCAAAGGCCTACAAGAAAAATGGACACACTGTGTCCACGACACAGTACCCCACCCTGGGTGGGGAAGGTAAGGTGGGGAACCTGTTCCAGCCTGGGGGTTCTTTGGGGATTGAGCATTTTGATGCGCTGTAACGTTGATGATGTAGATATATGATATTTAAGTAGGCCTGCGTTGTGTCTGAGCGTGTGCGGTCTGTGGTGCGATGTGTGTGTACGTGTGAAGGTGCTGTGGTTGTTGGCAGCCTCCCTCCATTGCAGCACTGTGAAGCATGGAAACGGGTGAAAGACGCAAGATTGTTACTTACACACATTATAGTGACATATGCGACGCCGCGGGTGGGGCTAATGTGCATGTTTTCTTGCTGTTGCCTGTACCTTGAGCACAAGCTGCCCTTGCACACCAAGGGCGTCGATATCAAGGAGGTGGCTTGGAACGCGCGATAAGCAATATATAGTGATATAATTATGTAGGATGTCATCATGGACGGGCAATCGTGTGATAGTGCTGTCAGTGGTGCTGGCACAAGCATCGTTCTCGCCAGGAGGCATGTGCTTCACCACGTATAGATGACGATTGCGCGAATGAGAAAGTCTACGACGACGTATATGATAGTCTAATTTATGAATAAGACTATTAGCGTGCTTGGATGGCGCTGAAACAGGAGATTTGCGATGAAGCTAGGTGCGTATGCACTCGATGCTCGAGCATTGAGGGCACCGCCGCAAACTGTAGAAGACACGATTAGCGTATACCGAGGCACATGACTATAATGGGGGAATATGTAAGGCTACGCACGATATCTCGCGGCAGGTGGGCCTCTTGTTCGGCGACAGCTTCACTGTGTGTCGTCGCTGGTGCCAGTGGTACTGCTCGACCTAGCAGCACGTCCGATCACACTCTGGCGAATGGGAGCTGATGCTATGTACTACAAGATACATATTCGTGTAATCATGCGCGTGTTGTGTACAAATGGCGCTGACACTTTACTTAATGGAGGTACTGTATGCTGGTATGTCACGATATGCACCTTCGGGTCAGGCGATTAAGCATTGCAACGTTCACACATGTTAGCAGTGCCTCTATGAAGCTGTTACATGTGCAAATGGGTGCTTGTCGCGTCATTCGCCAACTTCCCCACCTTGAGGTTCCCCATGCAAACTCCTTCCCCTCCCCAATTTTTGCGTCATGGGGAAGGCCAGTCGGGGAACATGACGCGACTGGGGAACCCAGGGTGGGGCAACCTCGCGAGGCCTCGCCAGCACGCAATAATACAGTCTGATGACACTGTGCTGCTATATATATTATTACAGTGCCTATCCAATCTTTCTGGTGCCACCTAGTCGTGCACTTCCGACCATGCTAGCACTGGCACCGCCCACCACTGCAGCCAGCACCCACCAGCTGTCCCACATCATCTCAAAAGTACAACAGACATACATCTAGAGTCTTGTGGCGTGTTGAACTTGACTGTATCTTCCGTGACTTGGTATAGATGTGCCTCAGCCTCAAACTGTCTTCCTTCCTTCCTGCATGCTCGAGACTGCTTACATCACAGCTTTATCTGGCGTAGCTGCAACATTTCAACAAGGTTGTCAGCAGTAGGGCACAGCAATGTGTTCAGCAGTAGGGCACATGTACACACCGCCTGTGCAACTTGCAGCTGCTCTGGTCACACTATTGCCACGCACTTCCACACGAAATATTTGCCTGCACAACACCATTCTGATGCGTAGGCTTCCAGTCAACCCAGCGAGTCATCGCATGAGGCACAGACCAATCACACCAATCAGATCAGACTGACCAAGCGAGCTCACCTGATTGTCAGATGCTGCGATTGCAGCTGCTGAAGCTGCAAGCTATAACAAAGATGCATGTTAGAACGGTGACCTGCAAAACAGCAGCATGTCCGTTAGCAGCATTGCTGGCCACCACGTCAGCACAAAATTCAATCAAGCCCGGAATGACATCACTTCATGACTCATGGATTGCTGCATCGCATGAAATACCTCACCTGATTGTTGAAGGCTGCACTAGCTACTGCTAAATTTCTGCACGTAGGAGCACTAATAAAAGCATAACCTGCAAAGCAATAAGTTGCTCTGAAGAGTGCAGACTGGTACCAAGTCAGCGCAGTACCATATCAAGCACAGCAACGCAGCAGTCCATAAGCTGCTGCATGAGCAGAGTGAGCTTACCTATTCGCGTGGGCTGTGCTGCTGCGGTTGTTGTGTGTTACCAAGTGAGCTGTGCATGGCTGTGGCCAAGCACCTGGAACACTGCTGCTGCGAAATTCCAGCTGCACTGCATCCGACAGGCGCCAAATTTGATATCAATTGATCCCAAGTTGCAGTAGCGTTGATACTGACGGCTGTTCCAGATGCTACACCTCCTCGGTAAGCGAAGTCAACAACACGCTGGCGTTGAACGCCTGCAACACGTTTGCATAATGCGTGAATGGCAGCTCCGCTTCTTCTCAACTATACAAAGTACCATGCGATCATGCGCCATACCTTTCTCCTGTTTGACGTCGTGCAACCGCGCACGACGTGGTCATTGTGGAGCAGCGGTAGACGTTCACGCGGCTGAAGGGCTGGAGGCATCGAAATTGCAAATCGGAAGCGAATTCGAACACAAATGAAGCTTAAATCCAGCTGGCTGGCCAATGCCTTCATGTTGCTGCCGTGCTGCAGGTCAATCTGATGCTGCAACTGCACGGGAAACTGCTCCTCCGTACGATTTCATGCCTTCAGCTGAGCAGTTGCAATCGCCACGAACACTGCCGCTGCAGTAACTCTGCGTGTACAGCAAGTCGATAATTATAGCCTGCATGAGATGATCTTCGGCGCCTCGTGAAGACGATTGACAGCGATCGGATGCAATCAGCCATACCAGTCCTCACCAGTGCGAAACAACCGGCCACCCACAAACCTCCCTTGCTCACCATTTCAGTAGAAAGCTGAGTACACAGCTTTCACGCACATAACAAGCAATTGATTCGGAATTCTCACAACACCAGGAGTACCTAGCAAGCTGCCCATTTGATCCAACCATGCGATCACTTGATTCCACCCAGTCGTTGCTCGTTTCTACATGGCTCCCTAGATGATTATCCCGGCAGTGCCCACCGTGTACTGTACCCTACCGTTATGGCGGGCGGCAGTACACCCAGCCAATCAACATGCGTCAATACGAGCATCCAAGTCACGCAGTAGTTTTCTCTTGCACACCAAGCCATAAGAAACCATGTCATGCAGTGCTTGCCAACCAGTTCCACCTGCACAACTCTCCTACCCTTGCAGTGGGTGCATGAACAGCAAATATTGCTCGACAAGCCAGAACACAACCAAACTGGTGCAAACACCCATCAGCATTCAACGCACTTCAGAGAACACCACTGCATTCAATTGGACTTGTGCATTTCCCAGCGAATTGTGAACTGGCTCATTCCCAGTACCTCCACCGCACCTACAAGCCCACCTTGGCGGCACAGCCGTCGCTGCCAGTCTGGCCGCGCCTCTGCTGCCCATGGTGGCCCACAGTATGCAATACATCCGTTGCTGCCACTCTGGCATCGTCTCTGCCAGCAACGTTGGCACACAGTATGCTATACAGCCGTGGTTGCTGCTCTGGCAGCGCTTCTGCCGCCCATGTTGGCCCAATCTACACCACACAGCCATTGCTGCCAATCTAGCAGCGCCTCTGCCGTCCATGTTGGCCCACAGTATGCCACACAGCCGTTGCTGCCACTCTGGCAGCGCCTCTGCTGGTAGCACCTCTTCCGCCATTATTGGCCGACAGTAGATGTTTTTGTAGTTCCCCACCACAGGCTTCCCCACTCTCAGGAGTTCCCCACCCAATACTTGGGGAACGTATGTCCCGGGATCACCACACCAACATTTCTGATGCCCGAAATTCATAACCACCATTCCGGACCACCAATGAATACCACCAAATGACTTGCCAAGCATCAGCATCCATGTTTGCGTCACCTGGTCAAACTTCCCCACGGTCGAGTCCCCCACCTACATGCCTTCCCCAATCATGACATGGGGCACCTGTGAGGCCTGCAAACCAAAACAGCGCAGCCATTAGCGTTTTTGCCCAGATGAAGCATCAGAACATCATAACACACTTAATTACGAACCACAGACTTGTCAGATTGCAATTCTGACCAGTTTCTAGAGAGTTACCAACTTCCCCACTTAAAAGTTCCCCACCCCATGACCCTCCCCACCCAGGTGGGACAACCTGGGCGTGGACACTGTGCAGCGCTGCGTGCAGCAATGCCGCCGGAGGCAGACTGGGGCCCAGCGGAGCTCAACAACGTCTTCATCGCCACTGGCCTTCCTGGTATGAGCAGAAACGTGACCAGGGCAGTAGCGCAGACACGGCACGACGCGCTGCTGCAACAGCTGGGCAGCACCCCTGGTGGTGCAAAGGACCTTGCGCGCATGCGCAGCTGCGCCTGTCGTGTTGCCTCACTGTTCCTGGATTCCCTCCCAATCAACCGCATGCTGACTCTGAATGATGGGGATTTTGTGCATGGGATGCGGTTCAGGGGCGGACTTTCCCCCCTGCCGCCATTAGATGGGGAAGTGATATGTGATTGCAATGCTCGGGTGAAGCCCGGCGACGTAGATCATGCCATGACATGTCGACACAATGCCGACTGCTGGACGTTGCGCCACAACATTGCCGTTACGGCTTGGCACCGTCAAGTAAGAGCGGCAGGGGTGTCCACATCAATTGAGCCTGTGATGCGCAGCCTGGACAGACGCTACAGGGACGACAGTAGGGGGAACATCCTAGCAAATGGTCCGGACGTGGACGTGTATGTACTAGATGTCAGCTTCATCCACCCATCTGGGGTGGCTGTGGTGGGGAAAGCATGGGGGGCACAGGGGCACGCGGCCGCCGTACGCGAACAGTTCAAACTCAACAATTACAAAGAGAGTGTGCAGGGATCGTACAAGGTGGTGCCGGTTGTGCACGAGACATATGGCAGACTAGGGTCGCATGCCATGCAGTACCTCAACACGCTGGCAGTGTCATTGGTTGGGCCGTTCAACAAGAGAGCAAAGGCTCGCTGGATTGAGAACTCCTTGCGGGAGTTCAGTGCGGCGACAGTGAAAGAAAACGGGTTTGTGATCAGAAAGACCATGTCCAGGGTAGCACGGCTCACGGGTGCGCAGTTCGTGCCAGGTGATCGCCTGGCCGGCTCGCATCTGCTGGGTAGCATGTGAGTCTAGACTCTAGTTGTACGTTCGCTTGGTGCACTGGATCGGAGCCCCTCGATGTAAGAGTGGTCTGTGCGGCCGCATGCATATGACTCTGTGGACAGCAGGGTTCAAGATGTGAGCAGCGGTAATTGCAACTCAGAATGAAAAAGTAGCACGTGTACAAAAGTAAATCATGCCTCACATGGATGGGCATCGGTCTCGGCATTGCTGCACTGCTGCGATCGAGCATGCATGCGCAATGCTTGAGATCTCCTGCGCATGCATGCGCGGCACTGCTGCACTGCTGCGATCAAGCATGCATGCGTACAAAATCTCAAGCATTGTGATGCTTGCGATCCGGATGAGGGAGGTTGCGCAGCATGAGTTCGAGCGAGAAACGCCTGTGACATTTCAGAAGCGCCTGTCGCGTTTCAGGAGTATACGGCACAACATGGCAGCGCAAGCAGGTATATAGTGATCAACCTACAGGCATACTTGGCAAGACTCAAACTCAGGAGGTTGTGCAGCATCTGTGGCGCAGGATCGCTGTGTGTGTCGGTTGTCCTGCTGGGTCCTGGTTCCCCGGAGATGCCAATGTCAATATCTGATCAGCTACAGCAAGAAGTCAATTCGCACTTGATACTTTACAGAGATAGTTCAAGGCCCCTGCTGGAGCCCCAGCAGGCCCGAGGGAAGGAAGCAAGCAAGCAACATAACAACAACAACATAACAACAAACAGCAAGCAACACAACAAACAGCAATTGCTGTGTGCAGGCCAGTGGGGTTGAGGAGGGAAGAGGCACAGGCTGCAAAAGCTTGCTTGCCCAAAACATAAGGTATTTTCCATGACAGTGAAATCACTCCCACTGACATCTCGGAGCTGGCATATTGACACCCAATTGCATGATCCACCTGAACATGCACAGCATAGTGAGTCATGCTTGCTGAAATATGGGAACCCGTTCTCAGGTTGCCACCTTCATGCATGGCTTCTTCTTCAAGAAGAAGCTGAGCAGGCGTATGCATTTGTAGCCGTAGCAGTGCTCGACATGTCTAGACATCCACAATCTGCTAGACATCCACAATCGGAAGAAGGTCAGCCTGTTTGCACAGAGCACATCATGTCTCATGGTGAGCAGCCGGCTCTGCCAAGTCCCACAAGTCCCAGCAAAAGCGCCTGTCTTGAGCATGTACAAGTGTGTCACACTGTGATAGAGGAAGGCATCAGCAATGCCTTGAGGGAGGGAGGGAGGGAGGGAGGGAGGGAAACAGGCGGGAACCATGTGCAAGTGTGTGATGTCAATTCAATGGCATGCTGGACATTCTTGCGGCTGTAGCCTGAGCTGATCTTGAGTGTGACACACCTGCCCATGCAGATGTGGAAATAAGCAAAGGCAGAGGGAGCTAGGACAGGAGAGTGGCATCAGACAGTGCACCTGATCACTGTGACAGCTGTGATAGCTCACATGCATGCAGCACACACTGGCTCAGCTGTATACAGCCGCACAGCTGATCGATCAGCTGATCATGCTGTGCTTGCTATGCAGTTGAACAGGCCTCATTTTGTTCACAGCATGTCAAGTTTGGCGGTCCATGATAGTATCGGCCATGCCGTGCCGCCTCACACTTGCAGCCAGAGCGTGCGTGGCAGCCTGGCCCACGCCACTGCTGCGCTGAGGTGGATCCGCATGCTGTGGTATGCATGCAGTTGGAATTGGTTCCCAACTATCTGCGCCTGGATAGAGTGTACTGCGCAGTACTCGAAAGAACAACACCGCAGCGCATGTTAGCCCTACATGCGCGTTATGTAATGCTGTCGCGTGACCAAGCCTGCATCTGTGTGCTTTCTGTCTGAGTGTGAGAGGAAGGACGCCCAACGCATTGCGAACCTCAGCAGTGTTGCCATACAGAGCATTCAGGCACACAGTGGCCAGAAACAAGTCCCTTGAAACTCTATATTGTCCGCTGCCGTAGTTTCTGCGGCGTGCCGTGCTTAATTCTCGCTGTTGCGCGCCAGACTGGACTGCGCTCGCCACTCTCACGCTCCCAAGCCCAGCGGTTGTGAAGCTCGCCATCGGACAGGTACAGCTTATGATCACACTGAGCTGTTGATATATCTCTATGCCTGATGCTACCGTGGTTTGACCGCCTGGTTGTTCCCCTGCTGGGATGCAAGTCAATCCGCTGGCGAACCTCGACTGCCGAACTCTCCCGCTGCAGCCCTCCCCCTGCAGCCCTCCCGCTGCAGCCTCCTGCTCAACAATGATCTCTATATAACTCGTTTAGAGGTTTGGAGGGTGAGATCAGCTGCCGCGAGCACGGCTGCCAGGCAGCTCTCAAGGCGGTGGCACGCAGGCGACACTGTGTGCATGCAATTATCTCAGCGGCATGTGTTTGGTGTGCTGACAGTCGCTATCATATGTCTATCGAGTCACGAGTGCCGTCCATGCGTGTTTCCTGTCCCATGCTGGCCATGCTGTCGGCATCGGGTCTGTGCATCGGTTCACACTGTTTCTTGCGCCTCGGATTGTCGACCGTCCGACGCAGTTGCCGCGCGGGGTCCCGAGCTTAGATCAACAAATTGCGACCGCGCGTGACATCGCTTTTAGTCATTTTCTGAGCTTTCCCCGCTAGCTGTGAGCCTTGCTCGTCGCAGCAAACAGCCTGCAGTGTGCGGTATGCGCGCACGCATGCCGCAGTGCTCACGACCTGGAATCGGAGCTCCCGGGCCCGGCCGGGTCGAATTCGAACCAAGCATCCCTGCATGCGCGGTTCAACTCGCGCTCGCCAGCAAGATACACCGCAAATTGATGCAACGCTCCTGACTATATGCATTCAGTCGCCCGTCCGGCGTCACAGTACACTTCGCTCGCTGACGGCAAGCGCGCATGGCAATTGCAACTGCTCCCGCGGATCCCGTCGCATCGGCTATATAGCTTCTGCAGAATTCTGGCATTGCACGCCTCGATATGCACGACCGGTGTGCTTGCACTGCAGCATTGATTCAGCCCTAAGTTGAGCATGCTGGCCTCGTCTAGCACCTGTAGCCGCTGCCACGTGTCTTCAGCGTACCACTACAGTGCACAAGTAACGCCTCTGAGCTGGTGCTCTGTGAGGCGCAACAAGTGGTCCAGAGCTTCCGAACGTCTATATTCTGGTGTGCACCTGTCGCTACGTACCTCTGCGTTACGGGCATGTGACATGAATCCAACAATTATGGCGTACATCCCCGAAAAAGTGCATCATGTCCCCGGAAAAGGCCCTCATGTGGCATGCTCCTTACCCGCGCGCGTTGCCCGTTAGCTGACCAAGATTACATACAACCCGGGATAAACTTGCGACTGTGCGGATAAGCTCACCATGCTTCAGCGCGCACTCCCGACCGAGATTTCGTGCGCCGAAGGTGTTTGCATGCTGTGCTTGGACTGCACGTGCTAGGAATTCCTGCATTCCATGCCACAGCACAGCTGCGCAGCATGCATATGCGGTCAGACGGGTCCGTGTCGCAGCACAGACCGGTGCCGTGGTTCCCCTGTATTTCTCCCGTTGCCCTTACAGGTGCCATGATTTAGCTCATACCCACCACGTCCATTAGGCAACATTGTTCACACCCTCGGCAGCATGAGGGGTTGCAGCAGTGAATTAGTGTTGTTCTAGAAATCAGCTGTGTTGGTCAGTGAATTGGTGTGGTTCTAGCAATCAAACGTTTTGTTCTGTGCAGATGACTTCTGTGTCTGTAATTCCTGTGCTTGTGACATCTGATAGTAATGCTGTGAGACATCTGCTGCGGCTGAGTCTGACTGCTGCCACTGTCAAAGATGTAGAAGAGGTAGAGGTTGAACATCTCTGCTCTGGCATGGAAAAGCATCACCTGTGCACAAGCATGACACTCATGCAAGGCCTTGCTCCTGTATACCAATCACATCACGTGCTGTGCGTGCTGTGTACATCGATCGATACCGATACCGATACTGCTGTGCATGGCTATGCACGGCTTTTGACGCGGTTGGCGTGATGGTTGGTTGGCTGGTTGGCAGTGCAGTGGTTGTGGCAGTGCAGTGGTTGTGGCTGTGGCCGTGCATTGTGGCTCAGGGATTCTGTACATATTTCTTCTTGCTGCCAGCTACTTGATGGGATACGGTCGCTTGCTTGCTTGTTGTTGCCCTTGCTGCCGGTAAGAGCCGGGCGCTTACTCTGATCTCCGTGTGACACCTTGCGCTGTGCGTGCTGTGCAGGACCCCTTCCCCCCCCCCCCCCCCCCCCGAGTCTCCTCCCCCGCCCTGCCCTGCTCGCACTCCAGCCTGCCCTCCGGCCTTCCCTGACGCAACCGAGGCAGCCATTGCTGCAGCAGCACTGCCAGTCAGCTGACAGCGCCACCTGCTATCCAGCTCCTCATCCCATGCTTGGTATTGCTTCTGCCTCAACCCTGATGGCTCCCCCAGTGGCACCATGCAACCCCTGACTGCAGCCCTGACTGACAACAGTGACGGCCCTTCCCCCCTGCCTTCTCCCCCAAAAATCAGCCCACAGCTTCAAAGCCCTCGGCATCACCCTCTGCGTCGCTGAAGCCCTCCACACCGCTGCACCCCCAATTCCACCCGGCCCACCACTAGAAGCAGAACAGCCCCGCAAAGCTCTCCAGCCCTCTCCTGATAGCTCTCCTGAGAGCTCAAAGCCAGGCGCTCAGCTCTACAATCCCCCCCCCTCCCCCCCACCCGGGCATCCCGGCCCTTTTTTGCGACATCCATTGCCGCATCCAGGCTAGACACGTGTAGCCACAGCACACAGCAGCGTATTCGCCGCCACTAGCCGCTATTGCCATGTACGGCGTAGCTGACCCCCTGATGCGCGTCAACGCGCCGACGCAGGCCGTGTTTGACGCGTGGGACGCGCGCGGCGCGGACGCGCAGGCCACGCTGATCGAGCTCACGCGTGAGCCGAAAGTCAACGTCAACGCGACGGCCGCGTACAAGAGCACGATGCTGCACAAAGCCGCCGCGAGCAACTGGACGCGTTGGGCGCTGCAGCTGCTCAGCCTCGGCGCCAAGGTCGACCCCCGTAACTCTGTGGAGGAAACCCCGCTGCTGGTGCGCCATTGCTGCGGGTCACGATCAGTCATGCTGGGGAATCATTATAATACAATTACGACCTGGTGAGCTGCCTGTGGGGGTCAGCCAGCCTGGGGGTTGTTATGACCTGGTGCGCAACCGCCGCTGGGGAGCAGCCATTGTGCCGCCAGGGGTCAGCCGACCTGGGGGATGTCAGGGTGGGCGTTGTGATGTGGTGCCACGCAGAGCGCGCATGCAGAGCGTGCAGAGCGCGCCTCGTCGTGTTGCTTGATTTCGCTTGCTGTTGCTTGCTGCTGGCATTGGTCCGGTATCACTCGTGCGCATCGTCGCCGCTGGCGCTCCGCCGGCGGGCCTCGTGTGTCGTGTCGTTAAGATTCTCAACTTAAGAGATGTGTTCTGGCGTGCGCAATGCCAGCTGCGGCCGGTGCGCTGTGGTGTCACAGCACCGTTGCACAGCACCGTGGTTGCCTGCTGGTGGGCTGTTAAAATTTCACAGCAGGATGCTACATTCAGCCTCGAGGGGTGTGCTGTGTGCTACGTGCTGCGCGTCCGGTGAGACACCGCGACGTGCGCACCAGACGATGCCTTGCTCGCGGTGTGTTGCCGCTGGAAGCGACGCCGGTTCTGGTGCACCAGGCGCTTGCGCGCAGTGCCTGTGGAACCGCACGTATGTGCATGAGCGGCTGGCTGCGGGAGCGGTGGGCGTTCACGACTCACAGCACGCGGAGCATGCGAGGAGGGAGGGGTCGGTGGGGGTTCATTGGTGATCACAAATCATGCTGTCTCACTCATGCTGTGCCACTCATGCTGTCCCACTAACTCATGCTGTCCCACTCATGCTGTGCCGCGGGTTTTCGATTCCCCCGTACACAGCGACAACATTGTAGTGCTGCCGCTTGCTCGCAGCGGCGGCGCCGCTGCGGCGCTGCCGCTGCGGCGCTGCAGGCGAACCCCGGGGTCGCAACTCAAGGGCTGGTCGCGCGGTCCTGTGCAGACAGCCTGGGTCCGGCAGCGCGCGTGAGAGTCTGGAAATGCGGCGTTTTTGCAGCTTTGTGACGCTCCACATGACTGGCAGTGGATGTTACAATTTCAGTGTTAAAATTACAGTGCAGTGTTCCGCTCCCGCAGCCACACAGTCGAGTCAGTCGAGTCTCGGCTTGTTTTGAGATCCAAGTGCGGAGGTGGGACTGTTTGACACTGTGCGTGCTTGCAAGGTGGCAAGGTATACTGCTATAGCACTGTAGCTCTGGAGCACTGGAGAGATGGCCAGGTCCACGCAGGAGGCGTGACTTGGGCGCAGTCGTGAGTGTGCGGCTGTGGTGTGACTGTGTGTTGCTGTGGTGCGACCATGGATGGCTGCGGTGCGACCGTGGGTGGCTGCAGTGCAACGGGGGGTGGCTGTGGTGCGACCAGGTGTGGCTACGGTGCAGATGGCGGCCGACAAGCTGCACCTGCCGATGATGGAGCTGCTGCTGAAGGCCGGCGCCGACCCGGAGGCCAAGGACTGGCGCAGCCGCACGGTGCGCGAGACCCTCATGAGCGCCAGGCGCACCAACCGACTGCCGGCGCAGAAGGCGCTGCTCCTGCTCGACAAGTTTGGCAAGGGCCCGGATCGGGAGCTCGCAGCGAAGCGGCTGCGCGAGCGCGGTGCGCCTGCTGTGCTGTGCTGTGATGTGCTGTGCTGGGGCGCATTCCGCACTCCCGCCAAATGTTGAACCCCTCATATCTGCGTTTCTGACCGAGCATTCCCAAATACCGCAGCTTTGATGGACAGTTTTGAGAGCATGTGTCAGATAAGGTGGTCCATTATTTTGCAAGTATAGGATATGCCTGCGCCAGATGCAAGGCATCAGCTAGCGGGGGCGCATCACCCACGCATGATTCTCACATTCCATTTCTGATGCCTGCCTGGATGTCATCAAGGTTGAGGCATTCCCATATATCTGGAGGACGCCGGCATGTGCCAGCGTTGGTGTCCGGGGAGTACATGATGCCTGATGTCCGGAGCTTACATGCATGGCTTACATGCATGGCGGTGATGTCCGGGGCTTACATGATGCAGCTGCGTGTAACTGTGCACAGTGCACATTCACAGTGGTCCGCGTTTGGTGATCAGTCACAGTGTGCATTCACGCCGAGGGGCTCTCTGTCCACAGCTGTCTGTTCCCCTGAGGGCATCACGAATATGCACAACCAGTGCCTGGCAAGGCATTGGCTGTCGCGGCGGACATGTGGCGGCGCGAGCGTGGCGTGCCGCCTGTGCCAATGTGGGTCGCGTAGACGTGGACAGACGCCTCTGTGAAACTCCGAGAGCCACCTGCGTCGCCTGCTGGCTGTCGGGCATCCTGATGCGCCTGCTGTGTCTGATGTAACCGCTGCGCCTGATGTGCCCGCTGTGCCTGCTGGCTGTCGGGCATCCTGCTGCTGCTGCTCCTGCCTCCTGTGTTGTTCTGCTGCGCTATGACAGTTTGGCGCTCTCTTTGGCAGTGCACGTGCAACGTTTCCAGCGCAGTGCCATGGCAGCCAAGGCCTTGAGGGCAACAAGCGCTTGTTGCAGCCCTCAAGGCCTTCTCAGGTCTTCTCAGGTCGTTCCACGGTGAGGTGTTCTCTGCGTGCGCTCGGATTGTGTGCACCGGGTTGGAATTGTATGGCTCCGATTGAATTGGCTCCGATTGAATTGGCTCGGATTGAATTGGCTCGGATTGAATTGGCTCGGATTGAATTGGCTCGGATTGAATTGGCTCGGATTGAATTGGCTCGGATTGAATTGGCTCGGATTGAATTGTATGGCTCCGATTTGCGCCACTCGGATTGTACACCAGCTCATCAGCTACCCAGGTCAGTTGGCAGCGCTGCATAGTTCTGCGACTGTAAGCAAATGGTACACGGGGATCATCTGGAGCGTGCTGTGTGCTGCCGTGCGACCGGCCAATCTGACCATAGTGACCAATCGGACACAGTGCGAGTCGCTGGCTGTATTGATTCTGGCCAGAAACATCACCCTGACCACTTATTCCGCTTCCAGGCAATCAGGCGTACAAAACCGGGAGTCCCGAGATTGCGCTCAAGTATTATGAGCAAGCCAATGAGGTGCAGCCACATGCATTCACGTTCGCGAACGCGGCGCTCGTCCAAATTAGCCGCCGCGACTGGCACGGTGCTGCGGCGGCCGCGACTAAGGCCACCCAGATCGATCCCGGCTACGGCCGCGCCTGGCACCGGCTGGTCAAAGCACACCTCAACGCGCGCAACTTTCCGCGCGCCCTCGCCGCCGTGAAAGGCGCGCTGGCCGCGCTGGCCTCGGAAGACAAAGAGGTGCCACGGCTGCTCGCGGTGGAGGGGCTGCTTCAGGGTTGCGGCATCCGGCCGGCGGCCGCGCAGCCGTCGGGCACTGTGGCGGCCTCGCGGAAGGATGTCAAGGCGCGGCTGAGCCGGGGCGTGCCCAGCGCGCCGTGCGCATTTTGCCGCGCGTCGCTGCCGACGCCCCTGGAGCAGTACGAACAGTGCGCGTGGTGTGAGTGCGACCCACAGGGCCGGCTCGCGGCCGGGCTCACCGATGCAGTCATTGCGGGCATCCTGTAGCCATGTTATCCCCCCATAGCCACCTGGGGCGGCGAGCGTCCGGGGACGGTCAGCACCCGTTGGTGATTGCGGGTGTGGCCTGCTGCCAGGGCATGCACATGTGAGGGGGTGTGCATGCGTGCTGCGCCGCTGCGCCGCTATGCACCATAAAGCACAGCATGGCGCAGCAGGAGGCCACGCCGCCAGCGAATGGGGAGAACTGCCGCAGGTTCTCTGCTCGAGGCGCGGTGAAGATCACGAGATGTAGCCGGGGGAGGAGGAGTGATGGCAGGGTGTCTGCATGTGTTGTGGAGTGTGAATTGAAGGCTGAATTGACTTGAAGGCGCTGTGTTTGGCTCAGGGTTCAGGGTTTGCCGTGCGTGTGAGGGGTACAAATCCCTGTAGCTACATTGTTCATCCTATAGCCCGCAGCAATTCGATGGCCTCTGTGCAATCATGCTGTGCTGTGCTGCTTCATGCCGTTTCAAGCAGTTGTAGGCTGATGAGTGTGTAGGCTGTAGAGCCTTGCAGCCAGGCTCTTCAGAGCCCGAAGATGGGGCCTGCAGGTGATAAGCATGCCCGTCCGGCATTAGGGGTGCAGGGTAGGTCAGGTTGCAGGGTAGATGGACACGTCAGGGTGCAGGGTAGATCGAAGCTGGGAGGTGGAGAGGTGGTGCACGGCAGCTACACAAGGTAAAGTGGTGGAATTGTGGTGGAATTGTGGTGGAATTGAGGAGGAATTGAGGTGTTTTACCTGTGCCAATCTAGTGGAGTGCTTGAAGGAGTCCTGCTAGTCACAGGAGGCAGCTGACGTGCGTGTGATGCATGGTCCTCTTAGCTGTGGCCCTCTTCGCTGTGGCCCTCTTAGCTGGCCTTCAGCTGTGATGTGACATCCAATGGGGACCCTGGGGCGTCAGTATGGAGTGGCCCTTTCCTAACAGTGTATGGACCTGCCGTGGCCATGAGGGCAGTGGCATCCCTGCTGCGCTGAGCAGGGGCATGCTGTGTGCTGCGGTAGTGTGTACACTGCACGGCATCTTCATTCCTGAGTGTGCCGTCGGCCCCTAGTCCAGTGCTTGTTTTCAATTCTCCACCTGCATATTCGGCCGGTTCTAGTGGCCACGGTTAGGGACGCCAACAGCATGCTGGCCTGCTGCGTGCTGTGCGCTGTGGGCTGGAGCGCCACCAGTAGCGTTGCCGGACATGCCAGGGCACTGAGAGCATGCTGGGTGTTGTGTGATGTGGCCGGGGCAACACGAGTAGTGGGTGGCGGCTGCGGCAGCGCTAGGAGCATGCTGCGTGCTGTGCTGCGCGGCCGCAGGGGGAGCGGTACTGCTGCTCAGGCCGGTGCAGGCATTTTATCCGTTGCAGACGCTTTCGTTGCAGACGCTTTCGTTGCAGACGCTTTCGTTGCAGAGGTCCCGAATTTCAGATTTCTAGTTGGAGCCCGTCGGTGTGGTCAGTTCAAGTGCAAAGAGCGGCGACTTTGCCTGCTGTCCAGTTTGCAGTTTGCCGTTTGAATCAGTCGATTGATCAGTAGCGGCCGTTTCGTAGTAGAGGCCTTGAGTGCTCAACAGAGCGCTAGGCTGTTCTGTGGCCGTGTACGAGCACTTGTACGTATAGCCGAAACCGGCCTCCAGGTATACGTAGGTGAAACGAACGAGGAAATATGTTGTGTTTACACTGCAATGAAGTCCCGAGACTTGGGGATGCACTTAGTCCTTTATTGAGTTTGATACCAGAGCTGGCAGAGCTGTACTGCATGCTGCAGCGCTGGACATTCGACATGACGGGATTCACGTGCAGGAAAGCATAATGGCTTCAGTAGGCAGCAGATTTCCGTGGCTGTACCACAAGAGCTGTGCCAGAAGAGCTGTGCCAGGAGCGCTGTGCTAGACGAGCACAATGGCTGATCCACATATTGAGTGTTCAGCCTCGATATCAGGCCGGGTTGCGACTCAATAACAGACGGTGAGCAGGAACAAGCTTGTGTGAAATTCACCAGTGTGAAAACCAATGGCAGGCATCACAGCATGCACGGCATGCTGCACGCAGCTTCTCGCCCCACAACCAGTGCCTGCAACTACTTGTCGCTGAGTCTGTGGCGTGTCTTGAGTGGTACGTGACTCAGGAGTTTCGTCATGACTGTACTGCACAGGCAGAAGACTTGATGGGATCGAGGAGTGGGTGGTGCCATGGTTGCGAATTGTCGCTGAGGCCGTGGAATGGAAGTTTTATGTTGCTGTACTACAAACCAGCGCCTGTAATTGCTTGTCTCTGAGGCCGTGGCGTGGAAGTATTACATTACTGTACTGCACAGGCCCAAGACTGGGTGGTGCTCAGAGCTGATGCCAACCCAGCTAATGCCGACCCACGTATCCCACAACCATGCTGCGTACAGCTGCCTGTCTCACAACTGCTCACACCTACAGCTGCTTGCCTGTGCAGCTCTACCGCATGTGTACGAGTCTGTGCGGCTCTACTGCAGCTGCACTGAGATGGGGCACAGCCATGCACGTGTCCATGCATGGGCACGGGAGGTGGGCTCGCCTTGAGGGGCCTAGCCGCGTGCAATCGCCGCCTTCAATGGCATAGCTGCTCGCAAAGATGCACAGAATCGAGTGCACACACAGCTGCATGCATTGTTTGCAATTGCTTCCCCATGATGGGCACAAAAGAGTGCAGGGAAACACAGAAGCGGGAACCAGAGCCACCACTACACATGCGACACATGGTTTGTTTGGTAAATGTAAATGTGATTCAAATGTAAATTGAATTACTTGTCTTAGCCGATTCGGCTATTGACATCTCCGTCGAACCGGGACCCAGGAGCCAAAGGCGTAAACCAACCGGAGACCCGCCTCAGATGCTGCTGTTCCCTGCTTTGTTCCCTCGGCCCTGCTGGGGCCTTGATCTGTCACAGTGTAAAACGCATGCCGCACGAAACACTCCCTTCATAGCAGCGCCCTGCACAGCCCACATGATCACCATACACCGCCGAGGCCGAGTGATTCCCCATGGCCATCTATCCACCAAGCAACGCATCCAGCTGCCAGCACCTGCCCCGATGTGCATGCTTAGGGGCCATGGGCCATTCCAGCTGGCCCAGGCATCAGATGCCTGGTGGCGCTGTGTGTGTCTCAGTGGCTGGTGGCGCACTGTGTGTGTCACACTGTGATAGATCTAGGACCCAGCAATGCCGAGGCAACACGGCAGTCATCAGGCAAACAGACAAACCATCACAAGCCCCAAGGCCACTCTCCGCACTGTGTGTGTAGTTAGCCGTGCTGTGAGCAGCACCGGTGATTAGAGGGTGAGAATGTTAGAGGAGACCCTGGAGGAGACCGCAGCAGATTGCTGAAGCTGTTCTGCTTCAGCTTGTGTACGGCACTCGGCCATGGATCATGTGTTTGATGCATTGCCATAGTTGTCTGCCTCTATGTTCTAGCACTTTGTGTAACATACTCCTGTAACGTTTCTCACTGTGTGTCTCATGGTCATTGGTGATTGCTGAGCTACACATGATCCGCCTGATGAGGCCATTGGCACCAATACATGCAGCTGGTGTTTCTGTAACAGCACAATCCAGTGTCGCTTCTACCTCATTGGCAGTACACTGTATGTGTTGTGCCTCGCTCTCGGGGCTCCCTCCCATGCCCACTCTGCAGCAACAGGTGGTCATCCCTGGTCAGCACAGCAGATAGCAGGTAGTTCAGAGGCTGGATGCTACTGCTCGTGGCACTGCTGGCACTGCTGTGTTACACGGAGACCACCAATGAGTGAGATGGACGCAGGAGCCCAACAGCAGCTCAACAGCGTGGGCAGCAACCAGCAAGCAAGAAAAGAGCCGAATTGCAGCAGGCGGCCAGCAGCAAGCAGCACTGGAGTACTGCTGGAGCACTGCTGTGGGCACTAATTGGGTGTTGCTGATGTGGTGGATGTCATTGCCACATTGCAGCAGGTATACAGATGAGCATGCATACCATTGCAACATCATGTCACGCACTGCCTGGCTCATTGCATCCGCAGCAGTGAGGCAGCATCTGCTGCTCTGCAGTCCAGACCACTGAAAACAGCCAGTTGTCGGCACTGGGTGAAGGCACCACTGGCGATGTTATGTTGGCTGCGCCTCAGACTCACAACCAAAGCTGCTCTGTAGCTTTATCTGCTGTTCAGCCTTGCCTGCCGGGTGATATGGGATGAACACGGGTGACAAGTTGTCAGCCTGGTCAAAAGGCAGGCTCAGGCTTGTCAGCGGCTGGCCGGCTCGTTCTGAAGGCAGCTTTCACTCACTCGCAAAATGATTTTCTATGCACATACTTGATTGTGTAGACAACGCCTCGCATTGACGTGTACAGCCAACACCGGCACCGAATAAAAGCAAGTAGCGCTGTCTGACTGACACAAACGACGCAGCAGCGCGCTCCAGTCGAGCTGTGCGAATTTAATTCGTCATCTTGTGTTGCCTGTCAGCCATATGCCCCGGATGGCTCGTGGCCATTTGGAGCCTGGACAGGAACCTGCTGAGTGAACCTGCCTCCTGATCACGCCTTGATCATGGCCACGTGGGCGGCAAGCGCTTTCTATCCCATCGCGATGCTTTGTGTACGAGAGTGGAGCTTTCCAACACACACTCGGTTGCCCTCGCTGCCGGGCTATTGCGTTCATCTCCGTGTAACACTCGGTTGCGGTATGCACAACAACGTCGCGCATAGAGGGTGGGCGCCACGGGCGGCGTGCCGTGGCGCGGCCATGTATGGTGCAGCATGCATGCCGCCCTCGGGCTTCGGCCGCTGCGACCTGCGCCGCACTGTGGGAGCTGCAGTCTGTCATGACGCAAAGCGGTCAGCTGAAGCTGACAGGATTCCGCAGCGCGCAGGAACCTGCAGGACGGGCTTTAGTCAACCAGTAAGCTTGCCTGTCCGACTTTACGCGTCGATCAACGCTTGCAGCACCGGGCATGATGCGCCGTCGCATGAGAGCTACCTGCGCGCTCAAGTGCATCAGACGCCAGTGGGTTTCCGTTACTTCGCTCAAGGTTGGGCCCGCCGAAAAATGACTGTCACGCACGCCGTCATTGACGCCCTCCGCCACCAAACCAGATTCGCACAGTCATCACCTGTCCGCGTCAGTGTGTGCGGTCGCGTGCCTTGGTTGAGCCCAAATGTTCCCACCTAGCAAGCGTTTCTGTGGACAATTCCAAGTTACACATACATGAGTTGATGGTACCTCCGCTGTGGTACTCGCGCGTACGAGCCCGTGCATAAATTACATGGCGCTGGGCAAGCTGTCGAGGCGGGCATTTGTGTGCACCCGCCGCTGCACCCCACGCAAGACAAACAGCAAAGGTGCACTCAGGGATGAATTAGATGCTCTACAAGCCCGAAATCAGCGTCTAATTCAATCTTGTGCACTATGCTCGTGCGTGTTCACAAGCCTATCTCATCTTAGATCCAAAATGCTAACCCACAGGGCTTTGAACACTTTGAACCAATTACGAAAGTTCACTCTTTGAAAATTCTCGCGGGCGCTTGCGCTTGGGAAGTACCCTAATACGCACACATGGTTCGTGTGTACACGCATGTTTAAGCGTTCGCGAAAGCGCTGCCGCTGGAATTTCCCAGAGCCGATGCCATCGAGCTCATGCAACCTTCATCACTATATCCATTCGACACCGACGCAGCACGGGCATCAGACGCGTCACCGTTGCAGCGATCAACAAATGTGACTTCCGAGTCAGCACCCAGTGTGACGGTACATAGTCGAGCTATGCATCCGTCCGAACATGAGACCTTTTCGTGGACTACGTCACAGTGGTATCGGTCTGGGGTTCCAATGCGGCATGGCCCGAGTTCGATTCCTCTGGGCCGGGATTACGTAAGGCGTGGTCATGCTCGCATGGTCCTTGTGGTGCACGAATTGGTCGGGTTCTCTCCCCTACGCCAAATCGAGTCAGCCTCGAAGGGGCTCGAGGTGTATGAGGGGGGGAGCTCTGTGACGGTACATAGTCGAGCTATGCATCCGTCCGAACATGAGACCTTTTCGTGGACTACGTCACACCCAGAGGTGGCAGGTGTGACGTAGTCCACCAAAAGATCTCATGTTCGGACGGATGCATAGCTCGACTATGTACCGTCACAGAGCTCCCCCCCTCATACGCCTCGAGCCCCTTCGAGGCTGACTCGATTTGGCGCAGGGGAGAGAACCCGACCAAGTCGTGGACCACAAGGACCGTGCGAGCATGACCACGCCTTACGTAATCCAGACCTGACGGAATCGAATTCGGGTCATGCCGCATGGGAGCCCCAGACCGATACCACTGTGACGTAGTCCACCAAAAGGTCTCATGTTCGGACGGATGCATAGCTCGACTATGTACCGTCACAGCAGGGCTGTGTATAGCTATTGGTCCTTGTTGCGACCTCGGAAATCAATCGCAAACTGAAGGCGCCCGGGCAATTTGCGGTCAAACGCCATCGTGCCGATGACACGGAGATCAACTTGAATGCATGCAGCTGCCCAACATCCCAGCAGCTAGCAGCGAGGGCAATAGAAAGCACAGAAGGTTCCAAGTCCCATCAAGGGACCGGCAACAAGCAGCAACACACTAAATCCCACAAGCAACGATCAACCACAACAATCACTTACCTGGCCCATGCTACTCCCATGCATGCCACCCGGGCTTCACCAAGCTTGAGGTAGAATCAGCTGACTTCGAATCACTCCGAGGATCCTCTACTGCAGCACACCACCCAGCCAAACGCAGCCCGGGCCCACCCAGCCACTGGCACGGGTTGTCGGGCGAGGCTGGGTGCAACGTGGGCAACACACAACACAACACACAAAACATGTGCCAGCCCCAGCAGCCCCTGTGTGAGCCCGGGCGCATGCATGCACTCCCCAGCCCCTCTCACCTCGGGTATGGCCCCCCCCCAAACCGGCCCCTGCAAGCGGGCCTGGCAGAGACGCAAGCGAGCGTTGCGGTGGATACCACGTGTGCCACTCATTTTCTATTCCGGACACCCTGCAGCCCTTGTGCGATTTGGACCCACGCTGTGCGTGTACACTGCAACTACTTCCGTCCCTGCAGCAGCAAGCCTGATTGCATCTATGCCTCAACTTGGCCTCAACCTCCTACAAGCAACTTTAGTTAAGAATATAGCAATGCTTTTTGACATACAATGCATGAAATGATGTGGAATCATCGGTTCTCGGTAGTATAGTGGTTAGTATCCCCGCCTGTCACGCGGGAGACCCGGGTTCAATTCCCGGCCGGGAAGATTGTACAGGCAGCGTCAAGTACATACTGATCGAAATATTTGAACTTTCGTCTCAGATTTTTGAATTTTATCTTCGCCTAGAAATGGGGGGGGCTGGGGTGGGGCACCGTTTGCGAGCCCTGCGCAATTGCAAACGGGGTGGCCATGGTCTGCTGTGACTCAGCTCATTGTGTACTCGGCCACAACATGTATGTATGATTACATCGCCGAATCAACCACACAGGTAGCTGTGAGGTTGTAGCAGCACATATCACTTCAAGCGCGTGCCGCTGGGGCTGCTGCATACGTAGACGGGTCATCACATTGCACCTGCACGTGGCGATTGCACGGGCGTCCCTCCTCGCGATTCGCATCACAGAGCCGCCCTGCGTGTGTTCGTGTCTGCTAGCTGTACAGCTAGCACGTGTTGCTCTGCCACATGTGGGAGCTTGATACTGAGGTGTTTGCAGACGCACTCTACCCCCCGTGTGGGTGCAGGTCGTGAATGTTCTTGTGAGCTGTTATTTATTTATTTGCCGCAGCCGATCAGGCCATTGACATCTCCGGCAAACCGGGACCAAGGAGCAAAAGGGGAAAACCAACCGGAAACCACATCAGACGCGCGCAATGCGTAACGCCGCGCATGCAAGACGTAGGTGCCGAGCGCTTACTGCGCAGAGGCACGGGCCTGCCGCTGCAGCTGCACTTGTGCGCACCCCACAAGCCTGAGTCAGTTTTGGAGTGAGAAGATGGTGGGGCATCGAAAAGAGAAGCATTCCTATGGGGGCACTGTAACAGGTGCTGAGGTCACAGTGGGACCGGACCCAAACCCCATATGCCGTCGGGATATAAGCCGATGTTATTCTTCTTGCGAATTTGGAGACAGGCCACTCGTCCGCGAGTAGTGGGGAGGGCCTACGGAACGCTGGGCCTACGGAACGCTGGGCCTACGGAACGCTGGGACATACCGAGTCGCGGATATGGGATCCTCGATTTTGAAACGCGAGCGTGAATGTTAAGTGCGTGTCAAACCGGGATTGCAAGGGCGGTCGAGTTCCGTGCTCACCAGGGTCCACAGTACGGCAAGTAATTCAGTTGACATTTACGTTCGTACATGGCATCAGTAGGCAGTTGACGACGTGGGTGACGTGCCACGCAGTGCACGAGGATGGGGCCTGGAGCAGGTGCTGGCGCATGATAGGGGTGAGTGGGGTCGGCTGCCATTGCGCAGGCTTGCGTGCAGTGCCGGAGGGGTGGGGGGGGGGGGGGTGGGGAGCACAGCAGGGGCGGGGCGTGCGCAGCAGGGGCGGGCGCGTGTAGGAGCGGCTGCGAGCAGCGTGAGCATCACTCTGAGCCACCGCGATTGACTCAACACGGTGTGGCATGCCAGGCCGTCCAACGATAAAGTTGATGGACTGCACAGATTGCATCGGTGCCTTCCGGGTGCCGATCACACTGTCTCGCGCGCAGTGTATACGTAACTCCTCCGCATCCCACCAGAAGCTGGTAGGACACACAGCCCAGCATGCGCAGCGAGGGGAGCACGCGAGCTGAGCAGCATGCTCAGACGAGACCACTCTAGCAAGGTCACACGCGCAGAGCAGGTGCTTGTAGCACCACATTGCATCCGTTCCGTGCCGTGCCGTGCTATTTGCCGCGCTGTGCTGTGCTGCGCCGTGCTGCGCTGTGCTGTGCTGTGATGCGCTACGCCGTGTTGTGATGTGCCGTGATGTGCCGTGATGTGTTGTGCTTTGCTGTGCTGTGCTGTGTTGCAACGGCAGTTTTGGTGGCCAGCATGCGGCGACAGCGATGCCTGCTGCAGCTGCCTACGTGCTGTTGTTAAGAACCAGAAAAGCGCCCAACCCAAGGGGTTGTATTACTTCTGGACTGTAGGCTAGTTACATCGAGGGGCTCCGATCCAGTGCACCAAGCGAACGTACAGCTAAATTCTAGACTCACATGCTACCCAGCAGATGCAAGCCGGCCAGGCGATCACCTGGCACAAACTGCGCACCCGTGAGCCGTGCTACCCTGGACATGGTCTTTCTGATCACAAACCCGTTTCCTTTCACTGTCGCCGCACTGAACTCCCGCAAGGAGTTCTCAATCCAGCGAGCCTTTGCTCTCTTGTCGAACGGCCCAACCAACGACACTGCCAGCGTGTTGAGGTACTGCATGGCATGCGACCCTAGTCTGCCATATGTCTCGTGCACAACCGGCACCACCTTGTACGATCCCTGCACACTCTCTTTGTACTTGTTGAGTTTGAACTGTTCGCGTACGGCGGCCGCGTGCCCCTGTGCCCCCGATGCTTTCCCCACCACAGCCACCCCAGATGGGTGGATGAAGCTGACATCTAGTACATACACGTCCACGTCCGGACCATTTGCTAGGATGTCCCCCCTACTGTGGTCCCTGTAGCGTCTGTCCAGGCTGCGCATCACAGGCTCAATTGATGTGGACACCCCTGCCGCTCTTACTCGACGGCGCCAAGCCGTAACGGCAATGTTGTGGCGCAACGTCCAGCAGTCGGCATTGTGTCGACATGTCATGGCATGATCTACGTCGCCGGGCTTCACCCGAGCATTGCAATCACATATCACTTCCCCATCTAACGGCGGCAGGGGGGAAAGTCCGCCCCTGAACCGCATCCCATGCACAAAATCCCCATCATTCAGAGTCAGCATGCGGTTGGTTGGGAGGGAATCCAGGAACAGTGAGGCAACACTACAGGCGCAGCTGCGCATGCGTGCAAGGTCCTTTGCACCACCAGGGGTGCTGCCCAGCTGTTGGTCTGGACTGTAGGACATTGTATATATGTGTCACTAGACTCTTGAGCGCACAGTATGGCTCATGACACACCCCCTCGCTCAAGTGGCGTGACGGGGAACTGACTGATAGCAAGTCTGCGGTGAATTGCGGAGATTCGAAACCGCGACGTCCTGATCATGAGGGAGCACTGCAGCTAATGCCCTAACCATCTCACCGAAACCATGTCAAGAACCAGAAAAGCGCCCAACCCAAGGGGTTGTATTACTTCTGGACTGTAGGACGTTGTATATATGTGTCACTAGACCCTTGAGCGCACAGTATGGCTCATGACAGCTGTTGTGCAGGCGGCTTCGCCTCCGGAAGCCTCCAGGAGCTCCGCATCCAGCAACGCAGCACTGACAATGCTTCATCGTCCCATCATTACAATCGAAGGCAAGCGCAAACGATGCGCTTTCCACATGTGCTCCGCACGGTTCAGCCAGGCGTAACGCTCAAGTTCCTATAGCTTTTATAATCTTTAAGCCACACTCACGCAGCTCCTGCGCGGGCCTGTGGCTGCAGCGCCGCTGCGGCGCCGCGGGTGGACTCTCCAGCTGCGCATGCCAGTAGGCATGCCAGCAGCCCAAGTGACCGGCGCTAAGGCTGCCGCAGGAGCTCGTGGGCGTGCGGCCGGATGGTGGCGTGGGGGTGCAGAGCATGCACTGCATGTGCCAGGGCAGCTCGGAGCAGTGCGGGCGCACTAGCTTACGCACCTGCGCATGCTGTGGTGTGCACCTGCTGTGCATGCTTCGGTATCCAGCACTGACATCCGTGCTTGTGACAGCGTGGCGCCACACACAGCGGTGGCCGTGGTCTGTTGCCGAGATTGGCGGCGGACGGCACTGTTGCATCGTGCGCCATCACGGGCAACCACCCGTCGACCGTCAACCGATGACCACGTCACGCACACTAGCATGATACTAGTGCTACAAGATTCTCCTGGACGTGCGTAAGTGTATTCCACATCAGCAGTCTGTAATAGTCTGTTATGGTGGCCTGAAACCTGTATTTCATACAGCAGGTGGCAGCGTTGACGTGCAGTCATCTGCGCTGCAGTGCGCTGCGCCGGCGTCTGGCATTCATGCATGTTAGGGCAATGCCTGCGAGGGCGGGTCTGGCCGGGCAGCAGGAGCGCCACATCAGCAGCACCCCACCGGGAGCGCCACATCAGGAGCACCCCACATGCATCGGGAACACCACATCAGGAGCACCGCGTCGGAAGCGTCAAACTCCCCCCAAACACGATGCGCCCCGAGGCAGCCACCATGTGCGAGTGCTCCATTCTAAAGCAAATGACTTATCTCTCAAGCAGCATCGCAGCTTAGCATCACAGCACGCCGTTCAGCATCACAGCACGCCGTCCAGCATCACAGCACGCCGTTCAGCATCACAGCACACCGTTCAGCATCACAGCACGCCGCCGTTTAGCATCACAGCACGCCGTTCAGCATCACACCACGCCGTTCAGCATCACAGCACGCCGCTCAGCATCACAGCACGCCGCTCAGCCTCACAGCACGGCTGTACCCACGACCGCACCCAACATTAATTGGGTTTTGGGGGCCTGTGCGGTTGATGCTCGCGTATCGAACTTCAGCGCTGAGCAACCTAAGCAATTGACATCACACAGACGCATCACATGGAGCAGCGCAAACGCATGGCCAGGCTGCTCGCATGGTGCACGGCATCAGACCCGTCCGCCTCTGCCGCACTGGCGGGCAGCCGCTGAGCGCCGCCTGACCTCCATCTCCACCCTCGGTCTGCGCGTGCGCCTCCCAGCAAACCCTGGACCTCCAGGCCGGCCTGCCAGCGTCTGCACTGAGCTCGCGGAGGCCAGCGTGCATGAACTCATGCGTGAACTCGAGGACCATATAGGCTATAGTACTGGCTAATACAGTAGCCACCATTCACGCGTCACACACATACACCGCTGGCACCGCAGTTGCCGAACGATTCCCAGCGGAACACGTGCTGTGCTGTGCTGTGCTGTGCTGTGCTGCGTGCTGCGTGCTGCGGGCAGCACGTGGTGCCCATCGTCGGGTCGAGTGCTTCATCCGACGACAAGGCTCAGGCAAGGCTCCGGCGCTACTGCATGCATACTGGCCACTGTCAGGGCCGTGCCAGCGCCTTTCGCGCTGCGCAGAGGCTGGAACGCAGAGTCTTGCGGAACGCAGAGACGCAGCAGGAAAGCAGAGCCAAATGCTATTGCTTGTGCTGCGCTCCGAGCCCAGCATGCGACCGCGGCAGCGGCGCTCTGCCGGCTGTGTCTGCAGGCTGCAAGCAGCTGCGAGCAATGCACACCGGGTGCTGCTGAATCAACTCCTCCGGCTCACAGTACTGCTGAGCCTCCATCTGCAGCAGCTGGAACAGGAGCCCCAGGATCCTGTGTCGATGTTATGTTTGGCACAGTAGACCACAAGAGTCCTGCAGACATGACAGCAGCCCCAATTCTAATTTAATTAAACTGCGAATTCTAATTTGATTAAACTGCGAATTCTAACTTAACTAAACTGCGAATTCTAATTTAATTAAACTGCGGTGGTGACACATACGGCGTGCACCGCCCAGCTGGCGCCGTGCACGCAGCAGCTCGCCCCAGCTTCTCAGCCCCTTTCCCGGTGAAACTTCCGCCAATGTGCGCGCTGGACGCGACAGCTCTAAAGGCAATACATCGAACCATGGCGTGCTGCGTGCTTCGGTCCAGTATGCACACTGCGAGCTGTGACATGTGCTGCTTCTGGACGCCGCGCGATGCGTCTGGACACTGCGAGCTGTGACAGCTGCTCTGTGAATTGTCGTGCTGTGATACGCTGTGCTGCGAAATGTCGTGCTATGATATGCTGTGCTGTGATATGCTGTGCACGGCAGGTCTACAGCTGACACCTACGGCTGCCACAGTCAAGTATGGGCGCGTGGAGGTGTGCGCGAACCGCCACAGCCAAGTGTGGGCGAAGGTGTTGGTGCTGATAGCGAACTGGACCATCAAAGGTCGCCTGGCGTGGACACAGTGGCTGCAGCGTGGGCCCCCGCACGCATGACCGGTGTCCGACGTGCTTGCCTGGTTGAGCGCACTGTGTACATCAGGTTGCGGGCGACATGAGGGTGCGACCCTCCACGGCAGTTGTGCCTGCACACCGTGGGCGGGGGCCGCAATCGCGCCAGATATGTAGCCAGATTCCACTGCGGGATTGCCATATGCATCAGGTCGACCTTGCACCATCATGTCATCAAGCATGCATGGCCGTCATGCTCCAGCAGCCGTCGACGGGCTGTCACACCGCATGCTGCGCGCCGACCAAGCGAGGCATTAGTGGAGTGGGGGGGGAGGGGGGGGCGTCAGGTCATGGTTCACAACCCAGTTGGGTATGAGTGCCACAGTCACATGAGTGCTCCATGCTTGCTGTTCCGGCCTAGGTGCTGAAATGTTGCTCAAATGCCTCAGGAAAATGCACAGCGGATATGCGGACAATGCCAGAAGCCCGTTGGATAGGTGAAGGTTCAGCCACTCGTGCCGCCACGCAGTCAGATGAGTTCTGCGTGGCACAGCACGGCCCGAGCCGCGTTGAGGGGAGGAAGCAAACTCGCATTGCAGAGCACACAGCGCGACCAGCACAGGCACCCAGCGCAACAGCCTGAGCAGGTGTATGCAGCCAATCACTCTACCACCGCACCAGGCTGTAGCCGACAGCCTAGCTGCCATGCCTGTCACCTTCATGCCATGCTAAGAAGCTGACAAGCATGGCGCCTGCGGCTAGGCATGGCATTACTCCATGGCGCATTGCCCCAGCCGGATAACATGTGCTGAGTGACTGAGCACGCACCGCAGCATGCAACTACTGGGTACTCATGAGTCTAGAGCCTAATCATGTCCACGTACCGTAATCCGCAGGGCCCACTGTCTGAAGCACGCTCTCATAAATCATCCGAGTGCTGGCGACCATGGCCAATGCATGCCAAGGTCTCCAAAGCGGTGCGTTTGCATAGTTTACATGCGGCGTGTGACGAATGACAAAGGAACAACACCCAAATCGCCATCACCACTCAAAGGCCTTCGCTGACTCTGATCATACCACTGCCTTAGCCAAATAGTTAATTGCATGACCTGCATGCATGTCCGACGGACCATCCGCCCTGCCGGCAGCTACACATGCTACCGACCCTGTTGCGCCTGCGCCGAACCCTACGTACTCCAAAATATACACTGCAGCCCCAACAACGCTAATCAACCTCGCGGCCAGTGGCCAAGGTGCCGCAGACCCCCGCCCAGAGTCCCTGCGCAAGACACGGGGCCATCACCCGAAACCTCCGATTCAGACGCTGGCAATGATGCATAGACACGATGCATGACCCCACACCAGCTGCCCCAACATCCCACCTACGGCCCATTGATTTATCGATCACATCAATTCAATCTGCAAGCTATGCATCCTACGCGAGCCGGTCAATCCCCAGCGCGCAGCGCAGCATCCATACCATCCGCCCAACGGCCATAGCCTGCAGGGCAAATCACGAACCAGCAGCATACCTCAGCCCGGTTCTCGCTAGCTATGCCACCATAACGCAGGACTGCCGCACCTCGGCAATCCAAAAATCAGTGCATCGCCACCCCTTGTGGAGCATGCCACTGCAACATTATTCGGTGCACATGCACTCTGGAATCCCTACTCAATACACACATGCATCCCGGCCACACCCGGCCATGACCCTGGGAGGCAGGCCACCATAAATTCGCATGTAGCATGCACCCCATGCATGGTCATACTCATGAAGACACGCTTGACGTGTACATCTGGCCTGAAAAGTGCTCCCCAGAGGGCGGGTGTCCCTGATCCGTGCATTCATGCACGGCATGATCCATGCACGCTACAGGCACCCGTAGTACGCATGCACCCTATGGGCCCCCATAGTATGCGAGCATGCGCTGATAAAGGTCCGACGCCTTAAACTCCGGCACATGCCACGCCCGTAGCCACTCTGCGCCCTCAGCCCCTCCGTCAACAACCGCCTCCACGGTCGCGAAGTAGGCCTCGATCACATCAAAGTAGCCCTTCGAGGGTGCCGCGATCGGAAGCCGGCCCGTGGACCCTGCCGTGACCTCCGCGAGGCTTTTCACAGGCGGTGGCGTCATCGCGTCGAATTCACGCTGCGCACGCTCATGCGCCCGTACGTAGAACTCGTTCGGCATCGAGCGCACGTCGAACTGCTCCACGTACCACGGCAACCGCGGCGACGCATCGCCGTCCCCGCCGGCCTCAGCAGCCGCGCCGCCGCCGCTGCTGCCGCGCCGGCCGCGCTGGTCGCCGCAAACCCTGGCCGGCGCTTCGTCGACCTCTCGCAACACCTCTCGCGACGCCTCGCGCACCATGCGCGCAGGCAGGCGCCGACGCACTGGGTCTGCGCGCCGCCGCTGCGGCAGCGCCTTGGCAGCCGCGTCGGCGCCACGGCCGCCATGCCGTGCTGCGGCGTCCTCCCCGCCAATCATGTTGCGGACGCGCTGTGTGCCCTTGCGGCGGCTCTTGGTCCTCCGCGCACCGGTGTTCGCGCCTGGCGACCGCATCGGATTGTCCCCTGTCTTGCCGACCCATTCCCCCGCACCACCTCGATTCCAGCTGCCGCACGCTCTAGACGCTGATGGCCGTGACCATGGGTCTTCCTTCGTCGTCGCCGGCGACACCCGCACACTCACGCGCGACCCAGCCGAGGCCCCCCCTTGCGGTGAACCCTTGCCCCCCTTCGTGCGCACCGGCTCAGGGGAGTTGGCAATGCCTCGGAACACCTCCTGCCGCGGCGTGCCCGACGCGCGGCTCAGCCCGCCCCGCCGGCTCGGCTTCTGCAGACCCTGAGGCACGCCAAAGTCATTCTCCACCTCAGCGATCACCACCCGTGACGCCTCCGGCGAAAACAATCCAACATCCACGGCCACTGGCCGGGCCCGGCTCTGCGGAGCGTGCGTGTGGCCGCCTCGGCTGATACGAGTCCTGCCCCCGATGCGCGGTGCCACTGCGAGTGCTCCCGCGGCAATCGTGCCGCGATCTGCAGCTCCCGCACCACGCATGCGGTTCATGCATTTGGGCCCCGGCGCTGTCACCCCCGCCCCTTGGCCACGTCCCACACCCATAGGAGCATCGGTCACATTTTGCCGCACGGCTGTCCGCGTCGCTTGAACATCCTCTGCGCGCGCATGCCCCTTCCCATACCCTGCGCCTGATACCTCGTGTGCAGGGGACCGCGGGATCCTGCTGGGCGCCAACTCTGCGCGCTTCTGGCCCTTCGGCGCTACGAGCCCCTGACTGTGAGCTGAATCCTCCGACCTAGCATCGCTGTGGAGGGCGCAAACACCGCGCACAGGCGACATCGGCATGGGGCGCTGCGGGGTGTGGCCTCGCGCGCGTGCATGCGGCATTAACCCTCCCGACATCACGCTATCGTTCATGCTCTCGGCGGCCGGGAGCGTGCCGCTGTCGCTGCCGCTGTGGTTTCCTGCCCCCCGCATCCGAGCCTGCTCGGTTTTGGCCGGCAGCCGCCCGCTGGTGCCACCACGGCGACTGCGCATGCCGCGCACAGGCTGACAGTGCTCCACAGGCGTGCCAAAGTCGTCGGCGGGTGGCGAGTCTGACAGCACGCGTGCTGCGGCAGCCGGGGCCGCCGCGTGGATGCGGGGAGATTGCGGGCTAGCAGGGGGGGTTACATTCGCACGGGCCGCATTGGCGGCTGCAACCGACGCAGCCGGGCCGGCTCCAGCCACTGAGTCGTCCTGCAGAGCATCATGCAGCCAGGCGCGCAGCCGGCCCGGGGGTGGCGGCTGGGTGTCGCCATTGGGCAGCCGCACTGCCGCATCGGCCACGAGGGCATGTTTGATCTGCACTAAGCGGTTGTGCGACAGCCGGGTGGCGTAGGCGTCCAGCGCCGCATACTCCACCATCCTACAGATCGCAACCGACGTCATTTCCCCGGTCCACAGAACCACACCCAGCCTGGGCTTGCGCGCCGCGATATCTGACTGCCTAAATTCCAACCTGCAATGTCGTGTGCAGTACTGTTGTGTACAGACTGTACAATACATGAACCAACCAGCAGCAGCCGTTCACTCTGCGATGCGCAGCGCCCGCTGACAGTACAGGGTTGTAGTTGATGCATGGGCATCAGAGATGCCCTTGCTGCATACATGGCCGCCGCTGCCTGGTCACGAGTTTGCCTGGAAATGGCGGCAACGCGCAAACTGTGGCGCAGTGCACAATCGCAGCATGTCCCAGCGAATTCGAACGGGTGCAGATCTGGACATATGTTTCCATGGCGAGTGTCGGCTGCAAGGCGGACGCAGAGACTGTCGCAGCTGCAGGAGCTCAGCAGCCTCGACAACGAGCAGGCAACGGGGAAGCCAGCAAGCAAGCAAGCAAGCAGGCGAGCCTGCAAGTGTATCGTCATGGCTGCAAGTGCAAGGCCAGGTCACCTACGTCATTTGCGCTGTACATGCTGTGCTGTGCATGCTGTTCCGTGCATGCTGTGCTGTGCATGCTTTCCAGGGCAGGCAAGAGGGGTTTGCGCACTCGTCAGAGAGGTGGGCAGTCTGCCAGTCTGCACACTGCTCTCCCTTGGACATTCGCCGCTGCAGCAGCGTGGCTACCAGTGATCGCAGGCCAGTCTTCTGGATGCGGAGCTCGTCCGTCAGGCCCTGCAAAGCCATGCGCCCTTACTACACGCATAGCTAACCATACACATAACGGCTTACTACCAGATTGCACGTGTGTGTCCGATGCGTGCTATGGTGTGCTTGGTCACGGGATGGTGGCATATGCTTGAACCATGCATGAGCGCCATGCGTAAGCACACATGGCCACCACATTTCTGTGTGATGTGTGCTGGCGCCAGCTTCCACACAATGTACATCCCCAACCCCCACCACCGTGGGATGGACACACAAGGGGTTTGCTGCCTGGTGCAGTTGCTGTGCCAGAGGCATGAGTTGTGACATGCATGAGCATGAGCTGCATGTACCAAGATTGTGCAACACTGTGAGTGCGCATAGCTGGGGCTGTGGTAAATTGGCACTGGCAATGGGCAGGTCACTTGTTTAGACAAATGCAGTCCTGGCAGCTGTGGTGTTCACAACAGCAATTGGGAAGGGCACCTTGATGTCGTGAATGTTCCGGAATCGACACTCCGGTATCGCCTGCTGTAGCCGTCGAACGTCCTCGTCACACTGCAGCCCGACCTTCTTCAGGGTTTCCGACTCCAGTACCGCGCGGGCGCATGCTGCGCCCGCCGTGCATGCTGCGTGGTCCGAGGCGTTCCCGAGCATGCTCCGCCCGAGCGCAACCGTGTTCACAACGACGTTCGCGTGCTCCGAGGACAGTTGCAACACAGCGACGGGCACGCCCGGGTGCTGATCGCGCATGGAGCCCCCTGAGCCATGAAACGCGCCGCCGCGGCCCCCCGGACGCCACTCGACGTCGAAGCCGACGACGGCAGGTTCGTGCGGAGGCCCGCCGGGGAAGAGCAGGCGCACGATGGGATCGACGCTGTCGTGGTCGGACATGGCTGGTACGGCCAGGTCGGCGGCGGCACACACATGGTGTAGCGGCACGCCAGGAGGCAGACAGAAGCGATCGAACTGTTCGATCTGCATCCCGGACACGCGCAGTGGTATCTGGACCGGCTGTCCTCGTCCTCCGCCTGCACATGACCAGAAGCTCAGAGGGGGCTTTGTCCTCTCTGGACAGTCGCAACGTGGGGGGGTCTTAAGATAGAGTAGGCAGCATTAAAGTAGGCTGCATGGATGCATACGAAAATGGCAAACACGAAAATGGAAATGGAACGATTTGTTTCACCATGCTTCATAATGTGAACAGATCTGGTCCACATGAGCACTCATACAGGCAGGTCACAGGCAGGGCACGCACATGGTATTATTGGTACAGGAGTTGGCAAGGTACATACAGAAGGCACATATCATCAACTTTCAGGGCATGCCACACATGATGCCGTTTTCTGGAGACATTTCTCACTCGGATATGAACCACAATGATTGGCTTCACATGTGGCCACATGTTACCTGACACTCAATGCCACGCTCCACCCCATCACCATGTCATGGGCCACACAAGGCAGTTGCAAGGTCCTATGGAGATGGGAACACACAACCCTTGTGAGACCTTGGCCATGCATGGCCTTGCTCAGACCTGGTTCAGCAAGGCAGCTCATGCATACTGCTCATGATGTTGGTGATGTAGGTGCCTTGTAAAGCTTTGTAAAGTCTGCATGTGGCCAAACAAGCCATCAAGGCAGTTCATGGTGACCCATGGCGGTTAAGCATGGTGCATCATGGTGGTTGTTTTGTCTAACCATTTGCCATGTGTCCTCTTGCCCTGGGCCACACAGCTATGCATAGCTGCACCATCGCCATGGTGCATGCATGTTGCATGAATGGTGCAGCAGGCCACCCCAGGCTGCAGGCCAGCTGCCGGCTGCGCCAGCTGGGCCCAGGTGTGTTACACAGTGATAGATCTAGGACTCAGCAGCGCCAAGGCAACAGACCAGGCAACAAGCAAACAGACAAACCGGCCACCGTAAGCACGAAGGCCCAGGTGTGGCAGTGATTGCAGTGAGTCAGCAGGACCATGCTCACGAACACTCACTGCTGCACAGCTGCACAGCAAGGATCAGCCTGCAGCAGGCCAGCAGGCCTTGATAACAAGGCTACCCAAGATACATCACGAGTCCTGCCTCGCTGCAATGGCCATGCTGCCGAGTACATGATGGAGCGATTCTAGTATCTAGGGGGGAACCAGAGAATGGATGCCCCTATACCTAGCCTGGTGGCCAGTAGGCATGGCCCGGATCGTTATGGTTATAATCTACGTTATATATGTACTCTGACATCGAGGTTATATATATGTAGACCGTATATAACGTTATATTTATGTAGACCGAGTCGGTGCATAACGGTGCCAAAACGTAATATCGTCTGGCCTCCAGTGCACGCACTCCTAGCCACTATTCCGTCAGCACACTGCAGCACGCATTCCGTCAACCTGCGCTCGGACTCAAACTGCGTGCTTGCTAGACATGACCTGTCCACACCAGTGGCCAGGTGGCCAAGTGAGCTTTCAAAACAACAGATACAGCAGAGCAGAAGTGAGCGTTGGTGACGTTTGTGATTAGGTGGGGCATGGCATGGCTTGGTGTGCTTTGGCCATGCGAGCATTAGCATTGGCCACAGCTGACATGAGAGGCCTCGGGCTGGCCAGGCCAATCAGTGAGCACTGGCCACACAGAAGCTGCTAGCTCAGCCCCCAAACCCAAGATCTCCCGCGGGGACCCCTGACCAATCCACGTCCCCAGCAAGACCCTTGCTACCCCTCACACGACCCCTCACACTAGTAGAGCAACAATCACAGCCCCAGGCACTGGCGGCAGTGGTGTGACCCAGCTGGTGGTGGTGTACCACCATGGTGGGGGCTGGGGTGAGCAGCCATGCATGGCTGCCGTGGAAGGCAGCTTTGCATGCATTGAATTGCATGTGCAGATACAGGAGCCCAGCCTAGCAGCATCAGCATGCCAGAACCAGTGCCAGTTTTGGAGTGCATTTCATTAGGCTGTAATGCAGCACACTATTGCACACTTGCAGCCACCAAGCCACCATTCCCGCGGCGCGGCACAGTACTAAGCCTGGTCTGACCCTCACAGTTACAGAGGTATGCTCCATAAGGTGCACCTTGCAAGGCAAGGATTGTCAAAGAGATACATCGAAGATGGCCACATGGCCACACAGGGCCCTGCAGGGTATGTGTGTGTTCCCTGTTGGCGTTCACGTGTGCAGGTGGCACAAAACAGCTGATGACACAGCTCATGATATTCTGTGACCGTCACAACAGCACAGATTCACAAGCATGCAAGTTCATGCATGGACAGCTTCACAGGGCTCTACAACATGGGTGACATCATGTACCTGCTATTGGCACCCTGACACTGAGCTAGCTAGCTCCTCTGTAGAGGAGTCAGTGTGCAGGTCCGACACAGCACACACCCCTGCAGGGATGGCTGCAGGGCTGCGCAAGACAGCACTCATCCTGCAGGGATCCCTACAGGTCAAAGGTGCCAAGCATGGACAAATGCTGATTTCCAATCCGTTCGAGCATGCAATATTCACTTGTGCACATTGCTTTGCACCGCAACGTTTAAGGAAATGCTGTATATAACATTTAGCTTCCAACGCTGCAGCGTGCGCCTCGTGCTGTGTCACCGGAGCTCCTGCTCGTGGGCAATCCGCATGGACATAAAGCGAGTGGCCGATCGCAAGGACCCCACGGAGACGCACGCGTGCACCGCGCGCAACACAGCGATCGAACAAAAGTCGCTACGAAGGCAGCGCAGACTCCGAACAACAGCTCGCGAAACAAAACGACCTCGTGCCACTGCTCTAGACCTGCGTGCAACAGGCTGCGACTGTCGCGCGACAGTGTGATAGCTATAAGTGCACTGCAGTGGCGTCCATGTGCATGCTGTGCACGTTGAAGTCGCACCGCCGGAGGTGTAGTTGGCCAAAGAGCTGCTGCGCGTCAACGCAGGTTGGGAGCGGAAGGACCCGCGCACAGCCTCTACTCCCAGGCAGGCGTCCATAATCGGGGAAATTCACAACCGGGTCTTCCAAAATGCGTTTGGAAGAGCTTTTGGAGGCATGCACGAGCGCCAGGCAAACGACGTTCAAGGGCCGGCTCTTGGTAATACGGTGCAGGGAGTACGGTGCAGGGAGAGCTCTTATACGATGTAGGCTGGCATGGGTTGTCTACAGTTGGAAGTAAAAGTCATGAGCGTATGCGCTGCGCTTAAGGCGTTGTGTGCTGAGAAGCGGAGCCCCGCGGAGCGCATCGTCGCGCACGTACCCGGCTCGGCGCAGAATACACATGGCGCGCTGGGAGATGCTACAAAAAATCTGTCATGTGACGTGATCGAAGATACCGAGGGTTCGCGGTCACACGCGTCTTGAATGCACCACCCGTGGCTGTGATTGGCGTACATAGGGAGATTGGCGTACATAACCCTGGTTGGCCAAGTGAGCTTTCAAAGAACCCGGGAGATTGGCGCACATAACCCGAGATATGGATTGGCGATCGCGCCATGCCGGCCACCTTAGGCCACAGAAACCGAAGCTTCCACGCCTCCGGCGAGTACTGAGTACTTGTCACTGATTGTACACCGGTCTATGCACTGGTGTCATGGGCCAGCACTGGGACCACATCCATGTTGTACTCCACAATCATTTATATGTTATCAGTCAACAACTTACATGCTGTCCACACTATTCGGACAGGACAACACCACAGCCATGGATGGGGGCCACTTGTAAGGGTCCCAGGCTGTCCATGCAGCACAGCCCACCCCCCCATCCAGGCCTGCATGGGCAGCCTGCAAGGGTGCCCATGGCAGAGATGGAGAACATGGAGAAAAAGGCTGTCCAGATCTGTTCTGGCACACGCAGCCTGAGGGACAGCCTGAGGGGCATGCCACCCAGAGTAAAAAAATGTGGCGTATGCGGCCTGAGGGCCTTGGAGTGACAGGACATCACAAATTGGGGCATCACTAATGCATCAGGTGGAGTTTGGGGTTGGCATACAGACAATGCATACACACAATGTACACCCAATCCATCTCTGTGCAACAAACACAGCACACACCCACCCTGGGCACCCACCAATCGAATGTGTCGAATGTGTGTTGTTGGTTGTGTTTTTTGTTCTGTTTCTGCTCCCTTCCCCTCAGCACTGCTAAAGACTAATTGGAAATCTTCATCTGTGTAACACACACCAAGTACACTTCCTGTACAGCTGCGCCAATTGTGTTGCATGCAAGACCTGTTGATGTGCCTAGGGTGGCTTGCACTCGCACCAATTTGTGCACCAATTTGTGTACGCACCAATTTGTGTACGCACCAATTTGTGTACACATATTATACATTGATGCACGCAGAGCCCTTACCAGAAACCAGCTCACCTGCATGCAGTTTTTCCTGCTGCCTGTGCATTGATGCACGCACGGGGGACTGTATATGTTGGTCACCAGTGCTGTGACAGTGCTTCAGCAACAATTCCAAGGACTACTCAATTGACGATTTGACCAGTCTGTGCATGTGGCTGTGGCCATGTGGGTCAGCACTGATCAGCAGTACAGGGCAAGTATAGTGGTACTAGTACACATTTACAACTACACCACATAAGCTTGAGACCGGATTACACCGGGCAGGCCCCAGTCAGCTGGGGCTCTTTTGAGCAACAGCTGCAGGTGGGAGTGGTGGTGATGGCAACACGTGGAACTTGTGTTGCCACCACCACGTGTTGGAACTGGGATGAGACTACACAGGACATGGTAATCCATGATGCCTTTTCAGGCAGCAGCCATGGACAGTAACAATGAATGTCAGCAACGATGAATGTGAGGAGTCAGACCATGGCTGACTGTAAAATTGATTTGGAGCATGGCATGGCCGCCCTACAACTCCCCCTAGGGCCACTGCCTGCTGCCTGCCCCACATTATGCCACCTGGGTCTCCTTGCCTGCTCTTGCAAGATCTGCCTCGCTGCAGGGCTGCTGGGCTGCCGGGTTGGGCTTGGTCTCGGGCTTGCGTTGGTCTCCATGTAACACCCCACATCATGCCACCTGGGCCCATGGGGAGATGTATACCAAGTTTAAACAAATGACAGGTGCACAGCTGTCACTCTGGAACTGCACTTGCTAAAGCTAGCAGTCTGGCAGGCTGGCTGGCAGGTGTGTGTTACACAGTGTGATAGGTCTCTGAGCTGGCAGGTGTGTGCAAGACATGGGCATGGCTAGATTCGCGGCTGGCCAGGGTGCCTGTGCCCAGTACTGTTGTGTGGCACATGGTGTGATAGTGCTGAGAGCCACCTAGAGAAGCGTGAAATGTTGATGTCCACAATGATGTCCACAATGATGTCCCCAATGGCTGTCCCATTGTGGACTGTGCCATTGTAGGAATGTTGATGTCCACAATAATGTCCACAATGGTTGTCCCATTGCGGACTGTGCCGTAGTAGGGTCCACAATGGCTGTCCCATTGAAGGGGTGGGTATGGAGACTTGTGGAGAGGGTTGTGGGTATGGAGACCGGTGGAGAGGGTTGACAGACTGGTCGAAAGCATCGTATGGTAGTAGTGGTGGTTGTGGGAGTGGTGTTTCCGTTGGTGGAGGTAGCTGTTTGTTGGTGGAGGTAGCTGTTTGTTGGTGGCGTTTCACCTTAATGGTGATGGTCGTAGTGGTGTTTGTGTTGCACCACAAACACATCACATGATGAAGCTATTTGTTGCTAGATGTCAGTGTTGCCTGCGGCCACTTGTCTGTGACCAACAGCACAACGGCGCACACTGACCCACACTGACCCACGACAGCACACTCACAGTCAGACGATTGATATGATGTGCTGTGCTATGTGCTGTGCTCTGGACCGCTCAATATGCACAGCATGCGAACAAAGCAACATTGCAGAAAATTGAACACACCTGCTGTGGTCCATTCAATGCAAGGCTGCCGCACGAGCGCAGTGGGCATCGCAGTGAAGCGGTCCATGTAGCCACAGTCACAGAGCTGCTGCAGAAGTTTCCTTGCAGCTCCCTCTTTCGCCTCCTACAGACAGTCTGGGCTCAACATGATAAGTGTTCCAATCTCTTAACCTCTGCTGGTCTGTGCAATGTTTCCCAGTATTGTATGCCTTTCAAATACCACTGTCAGTCAGGTCACGCAAGCGAATGGAACTGTGTGACTGAGACGGCTAGAATCGAGGATGAATGGTCTGAGAATCCGTACTCCCTGCAACCTACTGCGTGCTTTGTCGTCTGCTGGCTGCGATGCTGGATAACAGCCTGGTCTGCACATAGAATTACAAATGAACAGAAAGGACAAGAGGGCGAGGGGAGTCCAGCACGCATGCAGGATAAGTGCAACCAGCAAACTCCCAGCACATCAAGCAAACGCTCAGCAAACACAGATGCAGTGAATGAGGCCATGGCCCTCAGCAAGGCAGGTGCATGTGCCATGGGCCAATCTCTTAACCTCTGCTGGTCTGTGCAATGTTTCCCAGTATTGTATGCCTTTCAAATACCACTGTCAGTCAGGTCACGCAAGCGAATGGAACTGTGTGACTGAGACGGCTAGAATCGAGGATGAATGGTCTGAGAATCCGTACTCCCTGCAACCTACTGCGTGCTTTGTCGTCTGCTGGCTGCGATGCTGGATAACAGCCTGGTCTGCACATAGAATTACAAATGAACAGAAAGGACAAGAGGGCGAGGGGAGTCCAGCACGCATGCAGGATAAGTGCAACCAGCAAACTCCCAGCACATCAAGCAAACGCTCAGCAAACACAGATGCAGTGAATGAGGCCATGGCCCTCAGCAAGGCAGGTGCATGTGCCATGGGCCAATCTCTTAACCTCTGCTGGTCTGTGCAATGTTTCCCAGTATTGTATGCCTTTCAAATACCACTGTCAGTCAGGTCACGCAAGCGAATGGAACTGTGTGACTGAGACGGCTAGAATCGAGGATGAATGGTCTGAGAATCCGTACTCCCTGCAACCTACTGCGTGCTTTGTCGTCTGCTGGCTGCGATGCTGGATAACAGCCTGGTCTGCACATAGAATTACAAATGAACAGAAAGGACAAGAGGGCGAGGGGAGTCCAGCACGCATGCAGGATTCGAAGCCAGCAAGCTAAATACAAGCTACACCAATGCAGTTTATGCACCTCACTGCAGCACATCACAGCAGTTACACAGGCTGCCAGCCCACAGCCAGCAGGACAACCACGGGCCACATGCATGCATAACACACATGCAGCAGAATACTATAGGAAACTGCTGTAGGGAAACTGCTGTTACCAACAACCAGGGAGCCGGTGACATGTGGCATGAGGCATGCACTACAGTGGACTGTTAGGTTTGACTCTGAGGGTGCCAGTGCCAGTGCCGGCGCATGTGTCACCAGGCGTATGAACAACTAGGACCTGGACTCATGGTCACCTGCTACCCATCAGGTGTGATCACCTACCAGGTGTGATCACCTACCTGGCACAAATTGCACACCAGTGCACCATTATTGTTATTTTTTGTTATTTGGTCGTGGCATGCGGAGAGTTGCCCTGCAGGCCTTGGGGCTTGTGATGGTTTGTCTGTTTGCCTGTTGACTGCTGGTGCGTCCTAGGTTTGTCACAGTGTAACACACCAGTGAGCCCCTGCACATGGTCTTGATCACTGATCCGGGGGCTGCCAGTGCACCAAGCGAACATCCGACTAGATGCTAGAGTCACATGCTACCCATCAGGTAGTATCAGGGGTGTATGTATTGTTACTGTCTGTATGATGACATTGCCGCACACATAAGGACATTCACTGGGTGTGTACTACAGGATGTTTCTACAGTGGGGGGGAGTGCTGGTATAGGTGTGGGCGGCACATCCCAGGTCTGCATAGTAAAGGCCTTCATAGTCAAGGCACATCTGGTGTTCTGCATAGTGGCACTTCCCTCCTGGTCTTCCTTGATGCAGTCGACCTCATGTGGTTATGAATCAGATGGGTATGAATCAAGACCTGACTCCTGCCCTTCCTAGATGCAAACGAACACTGGTTCTGCTGGCACCCCTGGAATGGCACACTGCTCACAACACACATCACGCCATCACACATGCTTGCATAAGTGCTGCTTGTGTTATTATTTGTTTTGTTCCGTGCTGCTGGGGCCTTGATCTAGCACCGTTCAGCGCCGTTTAGCTGCACTGCCACACTTCGGTCCATTCTAGTCCATTCTAGTTCATACGTGCTAGCTACCCCTGGGTAGCATGTGAGTCTAGACTTTAGTTGTACGTTCGCTTCGATGTAACAGCTACCCAACAAACTCTGGTGCACAAGATACGTGATTTGGGGCAGCTCCAGCTCCAGCTCCGTGGGCAGCGGGCAGTGGGCAGCCGGACTGGCTGGTAGAAAAAATCCGCGTGCCCACTTGGACAGCATTCGTCATGCAGGACACCACAAAGGCCACATACTGAGATACGTTACAGCACATACTAGACATCTGGAACTGCACACCCCAGTGGCCACAGGCATACAGTAATCACTGAAGCAGCATGCCTGTGCTTCAAACACCAGCCCACACGAGTATCGCAACACTGCACCAGCCCACACGAGCATCACAACGCCGCATGTACAGATTCAAGGTGGGTGCTTGTGGATGTCAATTGTGTATATACGCATGGGTCCAATGTACATGTGAACATGTGATAGTGGGACATGGGATGCATCACACAACATGCCTGAGTCTGAGGTCTACTGTTGAACACTATTCTGAGGTCAATTGTTTATAATTTGGCCCAGCTCCAAGACGATGACAGACGATGCGTTGCATCGTTCACTGCAGGTGCGCGCACAGCCTCCATCGCCACAAGCGGATCGAATGGCCATATGCTGGTGTGAACGGCATGTAGGCGGTCGTGACAGAGACGTGTGCAAACGATGAGTCAATTGGACGATGGCTGCACGCGTCGGGACGCAGACGTGACCCAAACATGGGCAGCCGCTGACTAGGGTGTGTTGGTGCATTGTCGGGATGTCGTTGGGGGGAGATCTCATGAGACGAGAAACTGGTGCTCATGCAGGCATATGTGCAGGCGCGCCCCGGTCGGGCCTGGCCGGGGGGGGGGGGCTGATCAAGGATATGAATTGGCATTCGAATCCAAGCTCCGCATTCGCTGACCTGCAGCTGATCATGAGCATCTTAGCTTGCGGCCGCGCGCAACTAGCAGCCGGCAGCACGCTGTCACATGTGCGCTGGTGACAGCTAGGGGCGTTCAAGTTCACGTCCACGCAATTGCGAACGTGCCCCATGGCCATGGTTCATCGCGCCGCTGTGGCCAGCTGCACTGCAGGTACTTCCAAGGAACCTGCTACCCGAGCAACCTTGGTGCTGTAGAGACACCCGGGATACAGGGACAGGGTGACGCGGAGATATGCGTCTGATGAAAGATAAAACGATCAGCCCTGTTCACTGAGCTTGAGTTATGGTCAACTGGGAAATGCACGTGCAGAGGCGTGACGACGTCGACAGGGAATGCTTGATGTCCACGAATTCAAAGTCTCTAGGTGCAATCGCTTTCAATGATCAGCCGTCAACAGTTGCATTCTGCGGTCTGAACGTGGCAACTGTTACTTCGGCACGGCTGGCGTTGCGTGCTGACCAGACGCGCAGTACAACATGATATATAGCAGAGGCATGTGACAGGATGCAGGGTAAGCCCCATGCATCGCGAGGGGAGCCGCAGACGAGCTGAAAGCGTGCGATAGGTCGACACTTCAGGATGCGCAAACGACATGTAGCCATAGCCCAATCGATTCGAAGGGCGCGCGTGTGCGGACGTTATCAGGCTGCCACATATTTGTAAGTACTTGTGTTTTGGATGGTCTGCGGGAGCACGTGCCATGTCATGTTATTTGCGAACTCGTGCCGCGACTTGAAGGTCTGAGCGTGGACACAGTGTCCACGCCCTCATGAGTCGCTGGTCGCGGGCAATGCATGCTCCTTGCATCTGCAGAGTGACAACATCGTGGCCACAGTCCGTGGCCACATGTGGATCAGTGCCGGTACTGTGAGGTGGCCCAGCACGCGTGATCACTTTCACGGAGATCAACAGCGCGCCTGCAGCGGTCCAGCAGCGAGGCGCACGTGGGCAGCTTGCTGATTCCCCTCACAACACAATCAGCTGCTGCAACCGCACCATGGATCCATCGAAACATCTTCCTTGAAAGGTCAGCTGCGATCGCAACATCTCGATGTGAACAAACGGCAGCCATGGATCGCGGGAAACGAAGCGTGACTTCAATCGTGCACCAATAGATCTGAATGTCTGGAATCATGATCTGGCAGCATGCTCCAGCTAGAAGCTGATCGCGAGCGGAGGCTGTGCATGTGCATGTTGTGGCTGTGGTGTCAACATCAAGCCCCAGAGAGCTCTTCACAACTACTTCCACTCGATGCACATGGAATACCAGATCCTGTCTGAGAGATACAATGGATGGTATTCTTACAGGACTGGCACTAGTTATGCCGCGGGGCATACCCATGGGCATGCATGTGACGCGGAAATCGTCGTGCGTGATTAATTGTAAGCATGCTTTGCCAATACGCATGCCCCAGGCGCCTGGCGTAGGCCTGGTGGGGCAACCGCAGCTGGGCCGAGTTTCAGCTGTACGTCAGAGCTAGTCGCGAAGGTTCGTCCGACACGGAACGACAAATGTTGCGCAGGCGTATCGCTGTTCAAATGCTGCTGCAACGCTGGCCGAACATTCGCAGTCCCGGATATCGCACTATGCTGGCGAGGGGCCTGACTCCTGATTGGGTACGCAGCTGCAGGTTTGCATATTGCAATATTCTATCACATAGATGTCATGCGAGCGACGGCCAGCATGTGCACACGTTCGACTGGTGCTAGATCCTTGTTATGTCGCTGCAGCGCGAGCACTGGCCATAAAACTGCAGTGCACTGTCCCTACCAAAACCATGCGTCAGTGCGGATACGCAAAGATAGCGATAGTTGTCAGCATGTTTCGCAGCAATCTCGAGCATGTGCGACGACCCCAGCTGCGGGGCGCAGGAACGAGCGCTGTGTACACCACCAACCCCCGGAATGAGCACGCGTGATGGAGAGCAGCATGGTACGCGGAGGACGTAGTAGCTCTTCGCGTACCTTCATGTTGACCGCGGTGCACACGGCTTTGAAGTCTGCTTCTGTCCGCGCGTCTCTCTGCATGCAAGATGACCAGTTCGCGGTCAAACATTGTCGACACAGCGCATGCCCACGGAGGAACCCAGCTGCGCCCAGACGATGTGAAGATGATCAACAGTGTGGCGTGGTGAGCAAATAAGTCGGCGATTGAATTAGATACGGCACAAGTCAGTGGCAGCTGCAATGTGTGCGTGGTGCTGCTGAGTTCCTGAAGGAGCGGGTTGTGATGGACAGGAAGTGGAAGCATACCTGTGGCTTGCAGGGTACCACTGCAAAGGGTGGGCAAACTGCAATAGCTGCAAATCCGCGGTCTACCTCCTGGGCAAATAAGTAGCCTTTGCTGGCGGTGACGCCGCAGGCCAGTCGCAGGAACTCTGCAAAGTGCTGGCTCATCGTTGCCCCGACGGCTTCAAAAATTGAGCGCCGTATGACACACACGTCATCGGAATCCCAGCTATTGTCAGAGTACATCTTATATTATCCGTCTTGGGAGCACTCAGCACAGTTGCGCCGCTGTCTGCGGTCCGGAGCGGGTGTGGGACAGCCCTGAACGACTGTAGCACTTGGTTTGAGTGCCACTTCGCCGTGGTAGATTGGCCACCGCTTATGGGAAACAAGAGATGCATGTCGTCGTGTGTAACAGGCTATTTTCATTGTGATCCTGGTACAGCAGGAACTGAAGGCGGAGATCCGCGGCAGTGCAATGATGACGCTGTTGAATTGGCATTTGTACACGCACGAGAGGTCGCATCGAGATACCTGGACTTATGGCCACACAGGACTTGAGCGCTCAGTGCATCGATGTCCAATGATAACTGAAGATTTTGTGAAGCTACTGTTTAGCTGTACCCAGCGTGTATGGACAGGCAGAGCAGCACATGGACGGCAAGCGAATGAAACATCGCGACTGCGTGAAGAGCTGACGCTGTGCTGCAGCCAATCATCAATACTTGCTTTCATTGTCAGCTCTGCTCAGGCTATTGCGAAGCCCTGTTGCAGCGTCACTGCATCAGCTTGACAATTCGGTGTCCCCATCGCCATCCACGCGGAACATTCTATAAACGGCACATGAGCTTGCGCCAGGACAGCAACAGTACTGTTCCGTGCTTTCGCTGTCGGCAAGCACCACTTAACATGGATGGTTTGATATAAGGGTACTGGGGCTGCCGCGCATGGATCGGCGTTTCTATTGACCTTGTAGCTCGCAAGCACATTGCCGCTGAGCCAAGCTGCTTGCTGGAACTTTTGGCCCATCCTTGGGCGTCTATTTTATTTCTGGGTGTGATGGGTTTTCAAAAGTGGGCGTACCCGAAAGGTGCGAGTGAACATGTTGTGGCTCCCTGATGCAGGCGCACCCAACTGCCCACGTCGCAGCCCTTTCACGCCGTTGAGTATTCGTATGGTGCAACCTCGTGCAAGTGGTGATGGGCAATGCGTGCTTTACTGATTTGTTGATTACGAGCCATGGTGCAGAAATCTGGACGCCCTATGGCGGATGGTGGCCGGATCCGCAACACTGGAAGCGCAACACAGCTTTGTGCCTCGGGTATGGTTTCATACCTCCAGCTTGATCTAAGGATATTACATGCTCTGATACCTGCGAAGTGCCTGCTGTGGCACAGACAGTGAGTGTGCGACATTCGGAGCTGTGTGCGCTGGTGTCTGGTGGGTTCAATGGTGGGCAGATGCAGGTTGATCCTGGCTGTCACTGGAGCTGCCTGGTCTACTAGTGCTGGTCTTGAGAAGAGGCTTCAAACCCCAATTCACCCCATTCCTTCCAGCATGTGGAACAAGAATGCTCCCAAAGCGGAGACAGAGCTGGACAGCGCCTAACACCAGTGGGCACAGAAGAAGCGAATGGGAAGGTCATCGGCTGCACAGGCATCTCCTACCTGTGTTCAAGTCCCATGTGTCAAACCATCAGTTGAGTTACACTGGCAAGTCTTCAATGTGTGAAGCCCAAAGGCATGCCTTGCCACCTGGGAGCAGCTGTAGCAAGCCAAAGCTTTGCCTAAGCTTTGCCTAGCCACCTGAACCACCTGCGTGATGGTGCACCATGGTGACATCTCTTGTACCGCATGCTCATTCGTTCCGGGGCTTAGGTTAGAGCCAAGATTCAGGCACCACGCACTGAGCCAAAATTCAGGCACCACGCAAAAATTCCACTATCGATCAGTTGCACACATGCCACTACCACCTACAACCCAGCACAGCCCAAACAAAGCTGTCTCACTGGCGTGGGCCAGACACCGCATGGATACCTGATGCAACAGCACATTTTTTTGGTCTTCTTATGCATACAACAGTCATAATTTCTTGTGTAGCATGGCCATGGCTTGACATCGTACACCTGGTATCGCACATGGGGAGCCTGATGAAACGTCAGCCTGGAGACCACACTTGAATAACATCCCAACCACCTGGGACACATTCCCAAGCCGGCGTGCTGTGGTTCTTCTTCACCAATGGCGCCAACCTCATCTGCAACAACTGCACCATCGAGCATGACTGCGCCGGCGGCGGCGCCGACTACTTCATGCAAGACGTCGGCCTCCCACCCCCCCGCCCGCAGCTCAACCCCTCCCCCATCTCAGACCACCCCCGCCCCCCCCCCCGATTCAACCCCCCCCTGGCCCCCTCGTTGTGGTAGGGCCACACGGCACACTCGGCGGCTGGGGAACTCCGTTCTAAGGCCCGGGGGGGTCATCAACAACCTTTCCCCTCCCTTCTTCCCCCTCCCTCCTCCCTGCCCGCCCCGTGCCTTTTCCTCCTTTTGACGTTGAAACGCCCCTTCCCTCCGTTCGGCCTCCATCGCTTTTTCAACTAGCCGTTCTGCTCTATGGGTCCCTCTGCTGTTGTGTTGTTTTGTTATGGTTATATCGAACCTTTACAATCCTGCTTACGATTGAAGTGACATACCGTACCGCAGCTTGCTTTCAGTCTTGCTGTGCACATACTACCTGGCTTGACTGTGAAAGTTGTGTTCAAAGAAGTGAACACTGTACTGCTGCGTGGATCAGTTTCATACGCTTAGTTCACTATGCGTTGCAGTCCCAGCCTGCACCAGTGCAGCACTAAGTGGTTCCACTTCTGTTTTCTGGGACTGTCGCATCTGTGTTGTGGACACACAATGCGTTGCGCAGACTTCCACTCGACAGCGACAGTGATGTCAGCAATCATCCACAGACCACAGAACTGCCGTTGGCACCAACGCGACAGCGCATGCCCCTCTCGTAGTTCGCTCAAATCAAAGCAGATGTGGCAACTGCACTCATAAACCACTTACGACTAGAATGGTTTTTTCACCAGTGCAAGCTCCAGCCAAACACAGGCCCCCGTACCCCAGCCAGAGTCCCGCATAGACCAGCAAACCAGCAATTCATCACGCCCCTCATCTTGGCCACTCCACCAGCCGCTGCTGACGCGCCAGCACCGGGACAACGTCACTCCCCGGGACTGTCGCGCCCACTCGGCCCGCTGTCGCCATTGGCTGCGAGCCGCTGCGCACGCCGCGCCTCCTCCCGCAACCCCTCAAGATCCGGCCCCTCGCGCGGAGACGCACCATCACGCGGTGGGGATGCGCCGTCCCCCCGGCCAGCCTCCGGAGCCTCCCGCTTGTCGTCCGCCTTGTCATCGAGCCGGCTTTGATCATGCGGGCTCCCGCCTCCGCCAGACCTGCCCGCACTCAGCTCCCCCCCCTGCCCCTCCTCCGCCGCACCGTACGGGCCTTTCCCGGGGCTCTCACTGGCTCGGCCGGCAACATCCCCGGGGCCGTCACGCTCGCCAGAATCGCCCGCGCGGCGATCGTGGCCGCGGCCGCCGCTATCACATGGACTCTTGTCGGCTTGATCAGGCGAGTCGTGGCGTGGGGCAGGGGGGGTTTGCAGCGGTGGGGAGTCGGTGCCACGGCGGTTGCGCTTCGCCGCTGGGAGATCTTCGGCGCTGCGGCGGCCGGCGTCCGCGTCACCGTCTGGAGTCAGGGTGGGCCGTGGGGACGCGTCGGGCCGGGGGGAGCTGTGGCGCGACCGCTTGTGCTTGTGCTTGCGGCTCTTCTTGGACTTCTTCTCCTACACACACATGTCCACTGTAATTCAGACAATGTACTTGAGTCGACTCAGTTACTCATGTCGATGTGCAGATACATGTGCAGATGCATGTGCAGCAATACTGCGTCACTGCACCGATTGTATTGGCTCCACACTGCGACGCTACTGGTTGAGGGTACGGTGACATGTGAACACAGTCACAATGCGCGCATCAACACAGCTAATGAAAACGAGTACCTAAAGCAGACAAGGTGGTCGCGACACTTGCATCGACAAGCTTCGCCTCTGCCTCCAACTGAGGCTGTGAAACGACCCAGGAACATGAGCAGTTTGGTTAGTTCTGGTCCAGCAGCTTGTCTGCAGCTCATTGGCTCACATCGAGGATGGCAGGGACGACAACATAGGGGCAAAGGTGGCCATTCAGTGAATGTGATCTCGGGCAGGCCAAACGCAGAGGTGATGCTATTGCAGGCCATACAGACTCACAGCACAGTGGCAGCGATGCTGCCCACTTCGTTTGCAAGTGGACACAGGTCACTGCACATGGGCTTCCACCATTTGCATCGCACAGGCCAGGTCGATAACTACTGCCAGCTTGTCAGGGCGCAAGGCGTGACAGGCCTCAATGCATGAGGAGACACAGACATGGAGCATGGCCATGGAGGCCGCAATGGATCGAGAGCCCTAGTTGGCAGCACGCCACATGCCGCACCTTGTCTGACTTGTGCTTCTTCGAACTCTTATGCCGCCGCCGGTCCTCGCGGCCCCCATCTTCCTCATCCCTGTCGCTACGGCCGCGGTTGCCACCATCATCCATGCGTGAGCCATCATCCACCCTATTACCATCATCATGCATGCGCTCACGATCATCCTGCTCGCCCCCGTCCTCTACATCCTCCCGCTCGCGTTCCACCCCACGCACTGCATCCGATGGCTCCGCCCGCCGGTCCGTGTCATCTCTGTAACTCCTGCGCCTCTCTTCCTGGTCCCCTGCCGGCACAGCATCACCTTCCCGCCAATCACATGCCCCCGGCAACCCTGACACGTCACGCTCCCGCCGCACCTCCTCGCGGCGATCCCGCCGCTCTCGCGTACCTGGCGAGCCTGACACATCACGCTCCCGCCGCACGTCCTCGCGGCGATCCCGCCGCTCCCCGTCCCTCTCCTTATCCAGGCTGTCTCCACGGCTCTTGCTACCTCCACGGCCACCCCCAGCGCGGTCGTCTCTCCGGCGAGGACCCCCGGGTGACCCATCCCGCCGCTCATTCTCCCGCTTCACACCTGGCGCCTCTGGCCGCCGGCCATCGACCCTACGAAGCTGGCCACCATCCCGCTCGTGTGATCTCCTCACCAAATCCCCCCCACGCTCGTCCCGGCTCTCACGCCTCAGATCCCGTCCATCATCCTCCCGCCGGGGTCTCCGTTGGCCATCATCGCGAGGCGGCCTATCATCGCGAGGCGGCCTGTCATCAGCGTACCCCCCTCCTCCCCGGTACGGCCTGCTGCCGTCCCCCCTGTCTAGCGCATCCCGCCGCGGACGGTAGTCCCGGCCCTCGAAGCCACGGCCCCTCTGTGGCGGACCATCGTACTGGTACCCATCCCGGCGCCGTGGCTCCCGAATGTCCCGCTCCCCGCGATAGTCTCCACGGGGTCCGTAGCCTCCTCCTCCTCCTCCTCCTCTGAAGTCGTCCCGACGAGGGGGCCGCGGGGATTCGTGCCGCGGCGGGGGCCGGCGAGGCGCTGGGCTGCCACTGTGGGAGCGGGGACGCCTGCCGCCCGGGCTCGCGCTGCGTGACCGGGCGCGGCGGGGGCCACCGCCACCACCACCGCCACCCCTTGGGACGGCCTGCCGCTCTCGAGCAATCCGTAGCTTCTCCTGCAGTTGACAGATGTCTCTGGCATCATGCTTGTCTCGGGGCATGTCTGTGTTTCGGGGACAACAGGGACCCAGGTGGCGGGAAGTGCACGGATAACTGCGAAGCGGTGTGGTGTGGTTCAGAGCCGGCCTTGCAGACAAGCATAATGACCTACAACTTCCACCAGTCTTTCTGGACCTGGCATGTACTCTGGTGTACTGACTGTTTCTGTGATCAGTCTGGACGCAATGGCAGCCCTCGCTATTCCACATCTGCCGACCAATCAGAGTCGCGTCGAAATGGTTCACAAGCAAGCAGACTTGACAACGTTCACAAAACAAAAGTAGAAGAGAGGTATGTATCATGCTGGCAGTCACATCTGCACGTGTAGACACTGGTTCAACTTGAGGATCCGAAGCTGCACAACTTTCAGCCGACCATACCTGCAAAGCTGCCGCTTGCTCCTCTCGCTGCTTCAGCCGTTGGATTTCTTCCTGCTGTAGCTTGTCTGGGATGCCCGTGGCATTGTTAGATGCTGAGTGGAGCATGCTCCAGAGTTCCTGCATGTGCACTGGCGCTAGTGGCTCTGCACGGGACTGGAACACCAATCCTGCATAATCAACACGTATCTGACACCTGATGAGGTTGTTGGTAGATTTGCATTATGTGGGCGATGGCCAGCGCAGGAAGCTTTGCAGCGCTAGCGCCCACATCCAAGGCCGGCTGCAGCATAGTGCTTGAAGACCTATGACAATCAGCAGGGATACATGGGTGTTCATGTACTGAAGCAAATGGTATGTCTCACCTTCACGAACAATGTTGTGTTGTTGCACAGAAATGGCACCAGTTCATAGTGCAGGTCTTTGGGCTTGGTCTCCTGCAGTCAAAACAGACTGAATAGTTCGAGTCTGGCCTACAATGGGGTTGAATACAGGCTTTATCGAGATTGGGTTTCGCACCGACTTCAAGGACTCGAGGATGGTCCCGACCAGCACCTCGTCCTCGACTCCTTTCAGTAGCTCAGTGACCCGCTTCATAACCCATCCTTCCATTGGTGGCCATACAATTTTCGCAAAATTTATTTTCAGATTGTACTCTGCTGGAGTCTTAAAGTTAGACATGTCTTTCTTGGACTTCCTGCAAATCGGCAGATGGCCGTCCACGGCTGAAGAAAGGCAGCGCGCTCTAGCAAAAGCTGTCAGCTTGGCTGACTTCAACAAACGGCAGGGTCAGTAAATTCTAGACACTTAATACAGACTTCAAGCTCTTCACAACGCATGAGAGATGTGTGACGTTCCGTAGATGACCGCTTGCGAACGCCAGGCTGGTTGATCGCTTGAGCACAGAAAACCCGGTGAGGCGTACCTGCTGAACCTTCCATCTTGAACAGCGCTTGCTGCACCACGAACAACCATGGCTGACGTCTCCTGCTTAATGCACTCGGCAACGGATGGGACACGCGCGGACTGCTGCGGTCAACTATGCCGGCCGCCGTCCGGGTGCACTAACGATAACTTTCACAAGCAGACACGGTATACTATTTGAGAGCAACGAAGGCGCACACGCAGATACCGGTCGCTAGGCGGCAACACGTTTGAAAGCAACATGTACAGCGCGCTACAATGTGCATGCAACAGCTTCAGTGGACAGCCAGTACTCGCGGGCAATGCTGGAGATTAATGTGCCAGCTGTAGACATCAATGCCATCGTGGGGCAGCCCATGTCGCGTGCTTCAATACCACCATGTCAAAGTGTTCCGCATCCCTTGGTTCTCGATACATCGCGAGTGTTTATGTTTCGATCGTCTGTGCCTGAGCTCCTGGCACGTGTCTTCAGGCACAGGCTTTCCGAAACAGTGACTTTGTGACAGCGCATGCTGCAAGTAAATGCGCAAATCCCGTTTCTTGAGTCTCTGGCGAGCGTTGCGTCAAACGTACGCAGTGTTATGGCTCGTTCAATTGGTCGAATGCAGGCACGCGTGCTGGTAGTTCTCGCTGCAATGTATGCACGCGGAGGAGCCGTAGTTAGAACGTGACACAGTGCTCCGTATTTCGCCGTCGAGTCTTTCAGCCCTGTGCAGTCTTTGGTGATCATCTGCCCGCTGGGAACTGGTAACTCTCGAAACTGAGCATTGCTTTGCTCATGCCTGTTTTGTATATATTGTCAGCTTCGCGTACGCAGATTTCGAGGCTACCTATTCTTTGAAGTGCGTGGTGTGACAAGTAGAAGCGGGCAGCGGTTTGTCCGTCATTTGCCCAAAGCTGTTGCTTACAAGCGGCTGTGATCGTCCGCAATGGTGCTTGCGGACATCATCGCGGATCCCGAGTTGGCTCAGCATGTTCTTAAGACAATGCCTGTCGGGCGTAGAGTGTACCAACCTTCAACAGGTCGCCACGGCTTTATTGCCAACCAGCAAGACCACTACATGGCTCCAGACACACATTATGCGGAGCCCTGGCACCAGTGCTTCCATCAGCACATTAACTGGAAAGTGGTATGCATCTTGCTGAACTTCAAGTACACTACATGATATCACTGTCCCACCTGAGTCACGTTCGTAATCGTTTACTGTGGAGAGGTCCTTGTCCACTGCATCGTGTGCTGTCTGAACCCGGTGCGTTCGAGCGTCCGCTGCAGTCGACACCTATTTGACTGAGAAACAAGTGATCAGCAACGGCGTGATGGCGCTGGAGGTTGATTTGAGCATCTTGACAGCAACAGTGATCCCCTACTAGAGATGCGGCTCGTGCAGTTGGCTTGTCTCATCATTGGCTTATCTTTGACTCTGACTCGGCCTGTGCGCATGAACCAACGAGTCAAGTGTGTATCGTTGTAGTCCGCCTGCTGGCAATGCCACGGCCAGGCACTTGTTCTATATGGCCAATCTGAACACCACAAGTGGCCACACTTTTTGCCCCTTTGTAGACATTGCAAGGCGATGAAAAGATCCATGAGGACATGCTACCCAAAGGCTTCCCTTTAGACAAGGTCCTGAAGCAGGCACACCTGCATTGGGCGCCCACGATGTACCGTGGGGCGTCCCTGTACCATAAGAATGACGCTCAGCTGCCTGAGCACCTGCAGAAACACCCACAGTGCGGCCCCCAGCTCCTCTATGCTGCAAAAGCTTCCGCGCTGGGCATGCCCGTCGTCACACATAATCTGATTCCGATGTCTTTCGAAGGCCTGTGTCTGTGCTGAACATCCTGCTGTGGTTATGCATGTTTGCCAAGGATGTGCAGGTTTGCTGTGCCACAGTGTCCAGCAGCTCGTCTCACGTCCATGAGGGACTGGGCGCTTGAGCCCATGCATGTTTGTTACTAGAGTTGCTAGTGCCTGCACCTCCGCCGGAAGGAACGGTGGTCATCCATTGCGCTGCTGATTGCGTAGGTTCTGGGTATCTCTGTTGGGATTGGAGTGGAGGGAAGCCAAAGCTGAGTGTGTTGCAGTACTCCCTTGTGTTTCAGAGGGTGGGTAACAGGCGGAAGTGCGCTGCAAATCAACCATTGCTCCCGTTTTTTGTACTGGAGACTGCTGAGCAGTGTCCGTGGTGAGAGCATCAGGAACCTGTTTCTGACCCAACCCGCCGACTCTGAACACGCGTGCCGACTGTGCCACCAGACGAGCTCCGCAGCCGGGGCATCGCTGCGGCCACGGATCCCACTCGGGAACCTTGACAAGAGCAGTGGACAATGCAGAGCATGCATGTCGCATTTTACAAAACTCCTGCTGATGCAGGAAGATCAAGACGGCCGCACAAATCTCGGCCCAGGACGCCCAGTGGGCGGAACTGCTGCAGACGGACTATCCGTACACCATGTTCCTGGCCGATGACACGACGTTCAGTCATCCGCTCTTCCTCGGCAACACGTTCTGGCCTGGAGCGCCGAATCTCGAGTGCATGTTTGACTACGATGTGGTGAGGCTCCTCCCCTCCCCCAAGTATGTGTGTATGATTACATTGCCGTATCCATGAGCACGTTGTACATTCGGATAACACGCTGTTGCTCCTGACTCTCCTGTGCTGCATCTGGTTCTGGTACCGGTTCGGTCACAATGTTACTCAAAAACGTTTGTGGACTATCTGTTCAATTGATGTCTTGAGGTAGAAGCCATGTTGCCACCCTACTGGGAGCATGCGACGACTGTGCGTGCATGCCAGAAAGCGTCACGCAGAAACAGCTAGTGCAGTAGCAGTTTTGTAACATAACTCATCCTGGATCTATCACTGCTTAACACACAGGCACGTACCACGCAGTAGCTGGTCAGCGATGGTGGCCTGCCCGCATGTGTACAGCCTCAGCTGACCCTCTGCCATGGTACACTCGTTGGGCCCAGCTGCCTGAACGATTTCGTCGCGCAGTGTCACCAGAGCAGCAGGGCTGTGCCTCGAACCATCCCAATGCGTCGTCCACAGAATGCCCGTAGTGTCACCACTGGACAGCGATGTGTTCTCCGCACTTGTGTTTCCACACTTGTCAGCAAGGGCCTGTAGCCCTCCACACAAGCTGCTGCTGACCGGGCCCTGCCTTCTGTCGCAGTGCAGCTGATCGAAATTGTTCTGCGGCCTGCCATAAGACAGGATACGTGCCAGTGGAGAGCACCCCTGCGTGGCAGAAGAGTGAGCGGGACCGCGCCTGTGCAGAGCGTCTACTTGTGTACCCCAGCAATTCGTACCCCGGCAAATTATTTGTTTGGTTGGTTGCAGAACAGGATTGTGTCCCTCCGTCATGAAACAAACCAGCAGCATCGCTAGCCTGCTGCCAGTTTGACACTGCGTTCATGAGCATAACATCAAGAGGCCTGTGCAGAGGTCAGTGCCAGGAGAGAAGCTGCTGCGGCAGTGGGCCCGCGTGCTGCAGCGCTTCCTCGTGTCGGACTACGACATGGCGAATGGGGACAAGGTCAGCGACACTCTGTTCAAGGCGATGGATCAGCGGTGCATGCTGGAGGACCGCGGCTTTGACGCGGCGGTCGCCGAGATGACGAACGATGACATCCCCGCGACGCACCTCCGGCTGGACCCTGAGATCGAGGAGCTGGTGGAACTGGCGATGCAGGCGCGGGAGGCGGAGATTGAGGCGGGTGTGTTTGACGCGCGTGTGGAGGAGGCTCGTGCCGCGAGGGAGGGCCGGGGGGGTGGTGGGGATGCGCCGGGGCCGGCGCCGGAACAGGGCGTTGGGACGGGCGCGGGGCCGGGGCGCGGGGCAGGCAAGCGCGGTGGGGTGCGGCAGGCGCCTCCGGTCATTGATGAGCTCAAGTTTCTGCAGCTGCTGCTGGATGAAGGTGCGTCCCCTCACCTGTGGTGTTTCTGTGGCGCCACAGCAATCGCTCGCGTTGTGCACACTCTGCTGCTGCACATCCCGAAAAGCCCCAAGCGCATGGGCGCTGTCGTGCAGGAGTCGCGAGACCAAAGACCCTGGAAGCTACGCGCAAGAGCGGCATTGTCAAGGACTTTCAGAACTCTGCATACATCAACCCGCCGCGGCCGCGTGCAGAGCGGAGCAAGAAGCGCATGGTACGGGCGTGGGGCCGCGACTCTGGTAAAGTGTTTGCGCCACTGTCGGCACCCTTCCGGAAGCGCGTGCTCAAGTTTGGCTGGAAGGTCGCGGTGAGCGGCAAAGCGCGAGCGCGGGCACCAGCGGAGCGTGATGCGGCGGCGGCACAAGAAGCCCGCAAGAAGGGCCCCAAGGGCGGAGCACGTGCTCGTACCAAGAAGGTGTGTCTTTGTGCTCACTTGATGTGCTGCTGCTGCTGCAGCTGGCGATATACCGCGATATCCGCTGATGCACACCAGTGGCCACAGGGTCAGTGCCAGTGCAATACGTACGCTGGCACTTGAAGTAATACTTCCATGCACTGCTGATGTGACGGCTGCGTCTCTGTGCCAGTTGAGCCTATTTGATTCAAACACAGGCAGCAGTACTGCGGCAGTACCAATGTGGCATCACCTATGCCACATGATGTCGAAATGGTACCTCACATGCCAATTAGGCTTTTCCGCCCATGGAAAAGAGCATCTCGGTCCCGGAATGTTGCCTCATGTGGCATGCCCCTCGGACACATCTTGCCGAGCCGGACGGTGCTCGCAGCCCAAGCCTTGGTCTCACATGTGCTCAACCCAGACAGCTGCTATGTTTGTGCACCGTGTAGCTGTTGTGGCTACGCTATTGTAAGCGCACGCCGTGTAGCTGCGTGACATGCAGTGTTATCGTAACTGCGTTATGTGTAGCTGTTGTGGCTGCGCTGTTGTGTCTGTGCAACGTGTGCAGTAGATGCAGGCATCGGTGGCAGCTGCATCAGGCCTGATCAGGCCTATCGGCGTCCCGTGCGTACATGCGCCCGGGGTGTCAGCACACAGCACGCAGCGTTCAAAGCGGCAGGTGTATCAACATGTGTGTGCAGGGAGCGCACGTGGCACAGACGAGAACGGCTGCTGCGAAAAACCCACCTAAACCATCCGCAAAGACAAAGCCCACAAAGGGCAGCGCCAGTGGCAGGGCTGCATCCCGTGAGGCGGCCGCCACCGCACGCGCCCGCGCAGGCAGCGAGGCATCCGCGCCGGCTCCGTCGGCACGCAAGCGTTCACACAGCAGAGGCCGCAAAGGCGGCGCCGCTGCGCAGCCTAGAGGTTCGGCGCCTGCAGGTGCACAGAATGCGTCGGCGGCGGCGGCAGCTGAGCGTGCAGCCGCAGCACCAGCGAAGCACGCAGCTCAAACAGGTGCCGGGGGTGCAACCAGCAACAGCGGCGCGGGCAAGGCGCGCGTGGCTGCGCACCGGGCAAAGGACAGGGCCAGGGGCTTGAGCGCGGCAAGGTCTGCGTCTGCAAGGCCGGGGCCAGAGTTAGGGTCCCGTGCGCGGCCGTCGTCCAGGAACCCCATTTAACATTTCAATCATAATGTGAAGGGACATGGGCGAGCAGGGGGCAAAGAGGGGGGAGGGATTGACATAGTAGGCATGCATGATACCTACCATCATATCATGCCCGGTCCGGTTGCGGGCGTTGTTCCTGCGGTGCGTTGGGCGGCGAGGGTGGGTGGGGTGGTCGACATGGTAGTCATGCATAATGCACAGTCTGGTGGCACGCTTTTGGCTTGTGTGCCTCCCACCGTACGGCCTCCCTGGGCTGCTCACCTGCCGACCCAGGGAGCTCCAGGGTTTCGGTTGGTTGCACCCCAGATCGCGCGGCCCAGACCCAGAGCGAGACATGCATGTGTGTGAGGTGATAAAAAGAGATGGTGTGCGTATTGGCACCATCTGGTTGAGTCGAATTCGGCAATGTAATGTACCGTGTGTGCAGATACCATCACGTGGGATATGTACATTGCATTGTGCCACGGCTGATTACTCACACACATCCTTGCACACGGAACCTGCCTTGATTGAGCAACCCTTATACTAGTAAACTGTCGTGTATGGCCAAGCGTGTGAACCAACTGGCCCACAAAGCGCGCGACGGCTCATCGCGGCATCGCGTCACATGGTCGCGTACTGCTGCCGTCCCGTCAAGCCCGCGCCACAGCTCTCCTGATGTTGTACCCAACACGAGTACATCAAATATCCGTTGCAGCAGTGCATTTCGTGGCAACACTGCTGATCACGACTGCACATCGCATACTCGATGCCACTGGGCAGGTCAGTCACAAGCCATGTCCACTTCAGCAGTGGGGCTCCGCTGTGCCGGCTCAGCACGGCTCAGCACGACCAGCAAACCCTGATCAAGGCGACCCGTGGCTCAATCCCCACAGGCACCTGGCGGGTCCCCGGCTACAACCCCGGCCACACCCACCCCCCCGCCCCCCCCCCAGCACGCACCCTTAACAGGCCAAATTACAGTTGTTCATCGCACTGGTTACACAAGCGATTCTGCACACTGGTAGGTGACAGCTGTTAGCGCTGCCCGCTCAGTCATGATCACCGTCCTCTTGCGAGCCATGATGCGGGTGTGCCGGCCCTATGACCACCCCCCGCACCACTTCGTCCACAAGCACCGGCTGCTGCACGACCGTCACCACTGCCGGGCCTCGGGCCGCCAGCACCGCACCCGTACGCGCAACCTCTGTCGCCAGATTTTTTCCGCATACCGGTCAAATCTCAGCACCACCTCTTCGTATTCCTGCGCCGCAGTTCACAGCACGTCCCACACGCGATTCAGGGTGGGGAACTTGCACATGCATGCACCATACTCGTTGGACAGGCTGGCGGTGGTCGCGCAGGTCGCGCCGGCGGTGCCGTCAGGGTTTCGCACAGCAGGACGTCCACCGTAGGGTGCGATGCCGGAGTGTGGCAGGGTGCAGCCGGCCGTGGCGTTGCAGCCGATGTGGGGGGCAGCCGCGATGGCGAGGAACTGCGGGGGAGGGAAACCTACGGCTGCCCCAGACAGATCCGATGCGCAATTCTTCTTTACGCCATTGCGTATGCAGTGTCCGGTACAGTAATCTGTCGCCCTGTTGCAACTGACGAGTGTACATGTGCTGCACTTGGCATATGGCCCTACGCCATGAAGCAGCTGACGCCTGGGTGCCCATGCATGCGGCTCATGCATCCGGCGTGCCAGCGGCATAGCTGACGTCTGCATGCCGTTGATGCATGGGAAGGCGTCGAGGAGGAGGCTGCACACCACCGCCAGGAGTGCTGGCGAATGCATGTTGGGGTGGCAAGGTGGCTTGGGTGGTGTCAATTGTGGAGCTTTGGACTCGCAGGTTTGTGGGGGAGACTGGATGTGGTGGCCTGCACGTCAATGCCCCACTGCAATCATTGATTATCATGCCAATTACAATGATCAGCATTAGTGCACAGCAGCGAGTGTATACTACACACTACCTCAGCACAGCGGGGCTGGACATGATTGCTGGTGGATCATTGACATCCACGTGGCCGCTGGCTCGGAGGCCGCGACAGAGCTGCGTGTCGCAACTCAATGTTCCAATCGAGAGACAGATTTTTGTGTGCCTGTGCCAGTGGCAGTGTTCACCTAGAAGCAGCTTGCCACATTTGCGTGTACTTGCAGCGCATTGGATATGGCCGAAGCCATGGATATCAGCGCTTCAAGCGCAAGTTGATGTGGCCAGCGGTATATGTTGTGCGCTATCATTGATAGCCTATCATTGATACCAGTAGATTCAGCTGTCATCGCAAGCCTGAGGCGGTTCACAGCTAGCTGCCTCCGCGGATCGAGCAGATTGCAATTGAAAGTGTGTTAGCTGCTAGGCACAGTGATGATTCACAGCTGCAGTACAGAGGCACGTGGCTACTTGACAGAATACGAGTGCAGCTTTGCGCACGCATCAGAACTCCCTCAGTAGCCTTGTAGCCACGCCGTGATATGCGCCACTATGCGCGCCACTGTACATGATGTGCACGTTGCCACCGCGGACACAAGAGGCCGGTCTGCCACGCTAACATGCGCTTTCAAACAGTCTAGCTTGCATGATATGTGAGGCGCTTGTGTATGGTGTTCATGCGTACAGTCACGTATCGATCGAGCCCAAGCACAGTGCGGCACTGCGGCAACATTCTGCTTGGATGCGTCGCAACTGCACACCTGGCCTTATGCGTCTGAATGGGTCAGCTTTGAAGGCTTTTTACGTTTGCGCAACGATCTGAAGTGCATCTCCAGCGCGGGGCGTTGATCGGAACCGGAAGATGGCGCACCGCAGGCGATGGTGACAACACACGGTCACGATGCCTTATTAATAAATGTAATCCCATGTTCTTTTTTGTTAAGTACTGGGCAATGACGCTCAGAACTCTGCAAGCGATGTCACCTTATGGTGGCCCCAAACGGAGTGTCAGGGCTCACACCGAACTCCTGTCGCACTCCTCCTGCGATTGAATTGAATTTATTGTGCACAGAGGTGGGTGATCGTGCCGCTTACATGAGCCGGGTGCAGCGCAGTTGACAGCCGCGTTGCGGTGTCCGGCTCGTGGGTGTGACTCACGACATGTATAGCGGCCCAATTATCGCTCGTTCACACTGGAAGCTCAGCATTGAAAGCTTAACGTCACGTTTTACGGGCGCCGTCGCTGCTATCGTGCTCCAGGGCCGCCTGTGTACACCGCCTTGAGGTGCTTCAAACTGTCACTGAACGGCTGACACTGTTCACAGCGTGCTGGAATCGATCGCGTCCCAGGTGATCTTGTCGATGTCTGCGATTTCATAGCTTAGACTCCTGCTTCCTCTGACTGGTTGCCTTGTCTCGGTTCCATAGCTGAGAACAGCTCTGGTACCATTCACCTGCTTGTGCTAGCTGCAGTCGCCCATCTGACGAGGCTATGGGTGCCTGTTCCGTAGTGATCTTCTGCTGCTGTGCATGCGCCACGTCGCGTACGTGTTACACTGTGATCAATGATGGCCTGAATGCTGCAGAGCGGAGCACAAGCGGGCAGTCTGTGTCTAGGTCACTGCACCACACACCACCAAGATCTACCACAGTGTGACACACCACCAAACTGAAAGGAGTCTTCCTTGGCTGATATACCGCAGCTGTGCATAGCTGATCATGAGCTTCTTTGAAGGATGATCCTACCGCGGTATATCAATCGTCAATCTGGCGGACTCAACGTCTCCATGATCACGCTGTTTCATGGTTCCCAAGAAGAGCCTGCTTGATTGATATCCCCCTGTTTGCTGTCTGCTGTGCCGCCCTCATTGTAACACCTCAGACTGGCACTGACCGGCTGATTCCACTGCCTTGCGGAAAACATCGTTGCAACTGAATGCGTCGTGGTGCAGTTGTGTGACGTCCACACATGCAGTATATGCGCTCACTGTTTGTTATGTTCTACCACCTTGTGCAGCACTTCCACAAGCATGACTTTGTAACGTTTCTCTACCTGTGTGAGAGCAAGCAGCGCGCAGAGGGCAGCTGCAGTGTCCCATGAGCCAAACAATATGTTGGCCTTCGGTTGTTCAAATAGTGCTACGCCACTGCTAGTAGTACAATGGAAGCTCCAACCTGCACAGGCGACAGTGAGGACCTTCGTATGCATGTACATGCATGAGTCCGCATGTCCACCCACGCGACACATAGACCAGCGGCTGTCTGGCAGTCCACACTGAGCCCCTGCTGACCATGACAGCCACCAATTCCAATTACCAGACATTTCCAATTCCTCCAGCTCCGTCCGTGCCGCACACTCAATCCCTTAGCCGGTGTGCACTGGTGTGCGTTTGTTGCAGTGGATCATAGCTTGTGTGTGGCTTGCATATTGCTGATTGCTACCAGCAGCTTGCTGGGATTCAGTTGCTTGCTTGCCTGCCACTCCCCTCGCTGCTGCACTGCTGCGTTGATTTCCGTGTAACGTGTAACCCAATCCTCAGGCCTGCCAGCCGGCGCGCTCCACCTCTGCGCAGCCTCATGCTGCGCTCCCTCATGCTGCATGCCTCGTGATGCTTGCTTTGAAGGACCCCCGCACTCTGACCAGCTGCTCCACCTGCCGGTTGGCAGGTAATTCAACATTATGCCATCCACCTGCTAAACTTGTTCGATATGCATGATCAGCGATGGTTTCACCTGCCGTACCCGCCGCACCACATCAACCGCCCGCTGCTCCGCCGTGACTCGACTGCCCTCATCATCGCCGAAGGGACCCATCCACGTCTGACCAAAACCCGGGTCGACGCTCACAGTCAGCTCCCGCAGCGCGGGCAGCACGCGCAGCGCGGGTAGCAGCTCCCGCAGGTGCTGCCGCCTTTAGTGCGAATATAACATGCCGAGCACCTGCAGCTGCGGCAGCCTGGGCACCCAAGCCACCTGCAGCTGCGGCAGCCTGGGCAGCCAAGCTACCTTGCCACCTGCCGCTGTGGCAGCTGCGGCAGCCTGAGCGGTGAGCCCTCCGGCGGTTCTGCGGCCGTGGTCGCGCTTGTGCCGTGGTTGCGCTGTGCGTGCTGTGCGTGCTGTGCGTGCTGTGCGTGCTGTGCGTGGCCCGCGCCGCCACTGGCAGGAGCCGCCTGCGGTGCCCCTGCGGCCACGTGCACGCCCGGACCTTGAGCTGCAGCTAGGAAGGCCTGTGCCAGGCTCCGCATGCCGCGCTTGCGAATCCGGCAGCCGTTGAGGTTGAGGTGGGTGAGGTGCGGCATGAACGCCAGCATCGGCACCACCGACCGCGCAGCACGGAAACCCATGTCCGCGCACCCCCGGTCGAGCTCCCGTAGCCCTGACGCCCTTCCCCGCGCAAGACTCGCTACGAGCGAGTCCATGCTGACTCGGAAGATTCGACGGCTGGAGCCCTCATCGCCGGCATCCTCATCGCCGATACCATCATCGCTGCTTTCATCATCGCTGGTGGCTGCATCACTGGTGACTGCATCGATGGTGCCATATGCATCGTCGCTGATGTGCTCGTTGCTGCCATCTGTGCTGCATGCATGCAACTTCGCTGTCGCTGGGACTGCCCATGCCCACGTTTGCAGCGGCAGGCGGCGCTTCAGCGGTCAGGTGCACGGGGAGTGCCACTGAAGCACTGGCACTCCCCGCGCACCTGACCGCTGTCTCGCCGGCGGGCCAGACACAGCCGCTCTCTTGTGGGCCCCGCTTGCGCTTGCCGCTGCGGCACATGCTCCCGCAGAATGCTCTGGACATGGCAGCCAGCGCAGACGCGGGTGGTTCGCTGTGCAGGAGAAGCGGCTGAGTCAGCGAGGTCAGGGCGGCGACGGCGCGGCCCCAGACCGCCATGTGGCGAGCATCGGCTTTGTTGTCTGTGAAGTGCCCAGGCAGACGAGACGGACCGATGCTGCGGGTATACAGGGCTGGGAGGGCGGCGACGCCAAGCATGAGGTCCTCCACTGCCTCTGCTTCTGCGCGGTCTCTGAAGCCCACGCACAGCGCGCGCTGAAGCAAGCACAGCGCGAGATCCTGCGTGCACACAGGCATGTACAAGCGCAGGAGCTGCAATGCCATTGGCAGTTCGCTCGGGCGTGTGCGGGCGACGCCACCCAGACTGTTGATGCATGTGAACAAATGCATGGTGGGCACTGGGGCACTCTAGCGGCTGTACATGACATGGAAACTTAAGGAAACAGTTGTGGCAGTGCATGGCATGGAAACTTAAGGAAACAATTGTGGCAGTACATGACATGGAAACTTAAGGAAACAATTGTGGCAGATGTGGCACAGCTGTGCCGCGTATCAGTGCGTCAGCGTGGCCACTGGGGTCCACTGAATACCTGAGCCATGCCAAACTAGACAGTCCGTCCAGCCAGGAACAACAACGGCACAGCAGGAAGTCCGTATATGCTGCCACATTCTACAGCCTGCAGCTCTATGTGAATTCCATTCAGCTGGCATGAGTAAATGCTAGGTCCGTCAACATGGCGCAGCGGTCTCAGCGCGATGTGACACAGCTGCGATGCACATGGAGGCATGCTTTCATGAGAGCATGCAGAGACAAAGCACGTGTGCGCACAGGACCAACGTGGCGAGAGGCGGGCAAGTGCATCTGCAAACAACTGGCGCACCTGTAGCCATGAGTGCTGGGCGCCGAGGTAGCGCCCCCTGCCCTGGCCAAACACCGGCAATGGCGTGCACTCGAGGTCCAGGTGGGACAGCGCCGTCAGCCCCGCAATCGCCTGCGTCAACAACTCGACCTGCTCTGCCGCCTCGGCATCCCATATGTTCAGATCACGCAGCACGAGGCAGCGCAGCTGCAGCAGATATAGATGCAGGAGCAGCCTCCCAAGCGAGCCCAGGTCCATGTGCGCCACACAGTTGATGAGTTCCAGGTGCGTGAGGTGCGTGCTGTGTGCTAGGTGCTGCAGCATGGCCTCCGCGGTGCAATGCGATGCATCTGGCTTGGTGTAGTGTCCGTCGAGGGCCAGCGCTTGGAGCTTCGGCATGCTGGCGACGACGGCCATGAATGGCGGCATGTCCTGCTCGCCCAGTCCACTCAGATACAGCAGTCGTCCCCTCAGACACAGCAGTCAGTGATGTGTTACACTGTGATAGAGTAGTCGGTGATGTGAGATGCAGTGTGTTGTTGGGAGTGACACGGTGGACACCTCACGGTCCTACTAGTAGGCACCGCCACTCCCGGGATGTTGCTTGCAGAGTGCGTAGTAACAATGCTGAATACAGCAGCAGGAACAGTACTCCCCACTGGAGTTCCCGGCACCCTACGCATGCAACTTAATGCACTGCCGTGTCTGACAATTGCTCTCAAAATTGTCCATCAAAGCTGCGGTATTTGGGAACACTCAGCTAGAACATCAGAGATGCAGGGTTTGATAAACCGTTCTCCCGCAAACATTGAATGCCTTATTATTAAAAAATTCCTGATTGACGTCGGCAAGCGCAATGGGCCACTGCGGTGAGCATGTTCTTTTGTCACTGCTGCCTGCGGTCCTCATCAGAGCATGATTCTCGCGGCACGCGTCATGCAGGCAGACAGTCGTGAAGCATGTACCCACGCGACAGCCGATGTGTGGCGGCCTTTTGCCGCATCCGAGTCTGCGATACCGACCTACAGCTGCGTGTGGCAGCAGATGATTGACACAGTGGGGGCGGACAGACAGTCCGCGTCCGCCGCCAGACCGGCGGTAACTGACAGGCCTGCTTGCAGGCATTGCTCACAGGGGAATGGTGGGGACGAAGATGTGAAGTGGTGCAGCTGGCGCTGCACAGGGAGCGCAGCACACGGGATGCAGCGCACAGCACATAGAAAAGCCGCACCTGAGCCAGATTGCCGCACAGACTGCTGAGATTCAGGCCAAGGTGAGTGACGTGGGAGATCTAGATGACGGGCAGCACGCAGCGTAGCAGCCGCAGCTGTGCTGCGCTGCCCACGTTGGCACACAAGCGGTGCTCAGCGTTAATGCTTTGGGCGCATGCATGGATAGCTGTACCGAGCAGTGCAGGCTCTACGTTTGCAAGCGCTTGCAGCACTTCGGGCGGCACGCTGCCGTTGAGCGAGCGGGAAGTGTGGGACTGAGGAGTGCTATCGCGAGGTCTGGGGTGAGTGTGGCCAGAACCTGCATGCATGTGCATTCATAAGCTTGTGGTCACATGAGTCAGGGCAGCCAGGACCTGCATGGTGAAAGCTGCGGCATTATGCAGCCATGCATGTTGATGGACAGGGGTTGGGCAGGCTGTGACATTAGGAACGGCGGGAGGCGTGCGTACGGAATGAACGAACGGCGATACAAACACTGGCAGGCCCATGCAGAGCTGACGCAACCGTTGCACTGCCAAGTTTGTGTATGTGCACGAGGGTTCTGTGCTGCATGCCGTGTGCTGCTCAGTTGCCCGGTCGGTCGAGCATGTCCACGCCTGGGAATGGCTGTTTGTGCTGCGTGCAGGGACTGAGGTGCGTCGATGGGGCAGCGAAGCTGCTCGGACATCACGAGGTGATTGGCCACACACTACGCCTGGGCTCCCTCCCAAACCATTTCAACGGCGTCAGCACCCAGGAGCTGAAAAGCCGCCTTGCTGCGGCGCAGCTCCGCCTCCAGCATGTGCACGGCAGCCGCCGCGGCTTTGCCTTCGACGTGAAGAACATGTTCACCGAACTCCCACACGACGCCATCTGCAATGCTGCTGCGCTCGGGCTCGCTCTCTACGCTGCCAACGGTGGCGCAGCGACATGGCATGTCCACCTCCATAGGCGCACGGTGCTGCCGTGCACCGTCTCTGGCGCCAAGCCGACCGGCAACACGCGTGTCACCCCCAGTCAACTCCTCCCTGCCCTCCAGTTTGAGCTGCACAACACCCTCATCACTGTGAGCGACCAGGTCCTGCAACAGACACGTGGCGCCGCTATGGGTGGATACATATCCCCTGCCATGGCGATGCTGGTGTGCATCGCCGCCGAGCTGCAACTCCACGCACGCCTCGGCCCCGACCTGACGCGCCGCCTTGCCGGATTCCGGTACGTCGACGATGGCGTCGTCATCGTCTGCGCGGAAACACGCGCAATGTATGCATCCATCAAAGCGGCTGTGTATGCGGCATACCCAGCCGGCATGGTCTGCGAGGAGACCGCCGACGGCAATGTCATCGACATCCTTGAGCACCGCATCATCATCGACCCACAGCACATCCACCACTTCTTCCGCCCGAAGAATTTCCCTGCCCTTCTGACCAACGCAGAGCCGCCTCAAGTGACATTCTTCCCGCGCACGTCGCGGGTCGATCGGCCGCCTCTACTTCCGCGCGTGGATCATGGGTGCCTGTGCCCGCCGCCGCGACAACACCTCCGCTACACTGAACGGCCTCCTCCATGCTATGGGATTCTTGGCTGTGTGGCTCGAAGCCGCGTACCGCGGGTACAGCGCGCCTGCCACGCGCCAGGCTCTTCTCTCCTTCCAACCAGGTTTGTTTGAGGACGGGTTCCACCGGGCCAGGGATGCCTTTCTGCGCTTGCTCGCAGCTGCCACATGATGGCCGGGGATTGAGTTTGGGTGCAACTTCTCTGCCTGTTGCTATCTGTACATATTGGGTCCTGCTAGCGCGTTTGCGCCCAAGGCTTGTGTTACTTGTGCCCCGCTGAGGCCGCCGTATGCTGTCTCCAGATTCTCCAGCGCCCGCCGCTCACGTCTGCGCGGTGGGTCAGGCACTGCTGTTTTCATGACTGAGACTCTCTGTGCGCTTGCCAAGTGACCTCTGGGCCTGGCCGTTTTTCGTGTAGCTGCGGCTGCGTGTTTCGTAGGATGAGATGCTGCTATGCATGCATGCCTTGCATGCATGTTGCACGCATTGCTCACGCCTGTGGGCCATGTGGACACGCCGATCCCGTCATCCGGACTCATGTTGTTTCTCAATCTAGTGATGGAAAAAATCAGGTTGAGACAGCTACACCCTCGAGGACTACATTAGGAGCCCTACGCTCGTGATCGCCGTTGACTGCTGGACTGCACACCATCCGTCTGATGAGGCCATCGGCACTGGCCGAAACTAGTCACGGTAGCCTGTGTCAGTTCTGTAACCAGCAGCATCCAGTGTATCTTCTACCTCATTGATAGTACACACATTACCGCCCATATCATAACGATAGGGAGTGGACGTTGTGCCACGGCGCATGCGGCAAGGTCTGAGGTGCAGCCGGCCATGACCTGCTTGGATTTAATCGAAACGGAATGGTTCGTGCTGCTCCGGCGGCTGTGGCTGCGCAAAAACTTTGATGCTGTACGCTCTGGAAATTGGCCTTAGGATCCGGCTTATGGATACGAATATTTGAGGGCGGGCCAGTAGCAGCGCAGAGGCAGGCGACCGCACGCAAGGCTGACATAATCGCTTGTGCATGCGTGTGCAAGTTGGCGGCTGCTGACCTCGTGGCTGCCGGTCACGCAACTCCCTTTTCCCGAGGCCCGACCTTATGCATTGTGGCAAATCCCGACAGCACGCAAGCTGAAAATTCGCGCGTGATGGAGACCGCGGAGGCGCTCCGTCCTACGCTACTGATGCGTGCGCGCACACATTGTTGCAAGAAGCATACCCATAACTCTCGGTCGACACTCCAGTGCAAACGTATGCGGTTGTTCTCTGATACAGACGAATCTATCAGGTCAAGGTCGAGCGCAGCTCGACGGCACTTGCGGCAACGTACAGGTCGACCTTGCCGTGGTTGCTGAGGGCATACCTGGAGGATTATAGCTGAAATATCTGCTGGCAGCTGGAGGCTCCGTGCGTCTGAAGATCCAGCGCGCTTGATGCGGTCACAGTGACCCGGCTCGTTCTCGAGACCGGCGCGCGGGGCAATGTAGGCAATGGTGACAACACCGCTACGGCGGGCTATCATTTGATTTGGTGGGCTATCATTGAACTTGCATGATACCAGCTGCTGTTAGGCAATCCGAAAGGCGGTGACGCCGAAAATCCTGCATGCTGCATGACCTTATGTTTTCCGCAAGCGGTATATCAGAGCTCACACCGAACACATTCCTCACTCCGCGTCTGACAGAGGGACATTGAGTGTGCACAGCTGTGGGTGAGCGTTCCGCTTACATGAGCCCGCTGCGGAGCAGGTGATAGTCAGGCATAAATCAGTGTCCGGCTCGCGTGTCTGACCACCGACGGGATTGGCAGCCGTGTGCCCCTGCCATTCAGCTTTTGACGTACATACATAGTATTTCAGAGCGGCCAACGAGCTCGATCTGTTGTCGTGTATTGGGACTGACGCACAGGCAGGTCTACGCCAATCTGGTCTACGGAAGCCAATGGCATGCGCTTGTTACATCATGGAAAGGCTGTGCGGAAACTGTTCACAGCGAAACGGATCCGATCGAATCACAATTCATCATACTAGATTACGCACTTCACACACTTGTATCTGGCGGGGCCAATGCGGTGTGGTTGCTTGTTCGGCTTTGCAGCATACTGGAACAGGCCACCCGAACAGCTGAGACAGAAGCGCGAATACAACATGCACGCTTCCAACAGCATCACGGGTGAATACAAGAATGCCGCAAGATTGTCAGCGGCCCAGGATTGCCCGCTGCGCTGCTGTGCACACATACATGCACGCCATTACTTCGCACCATGTTTGCAGCCTTCGCGCACGGGCTCTGCCGCCCCATTTCAGACCTCATCCGCCACTAGCGAACCTCCCAAAGAACACCGAAGCAGCGATGCAACGCATCCAGATTTCTCTCCTGTCTGTATGTTTTCGGCAGATGTATCAGGAGTGGTGATCCACTCGCATGGCTGAACTATGGCTGGCACTACTGTACTCCCGCAAAATATTGAACCCCCTCACCTCTGAATTTCTGGCTGTGCACCCCCAAATACAGCAGCTTTGATGGACACGTTTGAGAGGAATTTTCAAAATGCTCCACTCGCATGGCTGAACTCTGGCTGGCACTGCACCACTATTTGGCGTGTGCATGGACTGTGTGATGCTGCGCTCGCTTCCTGCATTGTTTGCGTGCGTGTGTGTTTGCTTTCACGCCTGGCGCTGGTCCGTTCTAGCATGTGCTTGTGCGGAGAGTGGCCTTGGGGCTTGTGATGGTTTGTCTATCTGCCTGTTGACTGTTCTGTTGCCTCGGCGCTGCTGGGTCCTAGATCTATCACTGTGTGACACATATGTAGTTCACGCTCCCTGTCTACTATGCCTGCGCCACTGTGCCGCGCCGATTTCCATTCTCTGTGTTCTACCACCTTGTGGGGCATACCTCTGCTGCAACGTCTCTCACTCTGCACCGCATTGCTGGCTTGCTGTTGCCCTCGCTGCCGGGCTCTTGCGTTCATCTTTGTAAAACATCACTGCACCGCTTGCCACAGGCCCACAGCACCATGGCCCACAGCACCATGGCAACTTGAATGCTTGCGGCCCACAGTGCACATCCGTGCTGCCCGCTCTGAGCTGCCTTGCATACAGAAGCACGACCGCAGCACAGCACAGCATGAGGTTCAATTCTACTCCTGCGGCCAACAGGCCATGTGGAAAGCCACCCAGGTCTTGTAAAAATCTTTTTTGGGTGGTAATGACTTCGTAATTTTACATAGAGCAACCTCACGTTACGATGACGACGTAATTCTGGTTTCTCATCGTAATCTGTAGTCTGTAGCTAGCTAGTAGCGGGCACCGCAACCAGTGACTCTGCCAGACGTGACCTGCCCCCACCAGGCCATGTGAAAGGCACCCAGGCCGGTGGAAAGCCCCACCAAGCCGCGTGAAAGGCACCCAGGCGATTTGAAAGCCACCCAGGCCATGTGAAAGGCACCCAGGCCGGTGGAAAGCCCATCAGGCTGTGTGGCTCATGCACCGGCCGGTCCCCGCCTGGTGCCTTCGAAACGCAAGGCATCATAGAATGACCCTGAAGCCACAGGGTGGCCCTCCCCTGCCCTGCAGCAATGATCAGGATCAGCTCCCTTGCTCGAGGCTACCTTGCAAATCTCATGGGCAAGAATCTCGAAGTACCGAGCCAATGCACTCAAGATGTTGGAAGCACAGCACAGCATGAGGTTAAATTCTACTCCTGCGGCAGTATGCAGTGAGGCTGCGTGACCACACGCGTGCCTGTTCACTGCCAGCCGATGTCGGCAGTAATTCACTGCCGACATCGGCTGCCAGTGGCGACCATGCATATGCAGGCAGACCATGCAGGCACCGGAAAGAGCGGGGTGTGGCCTTGCGGGGGGGCGAGATTGCTGAATCGATGCTCACTCATGTGCTGACACCCGACAACATGTGTTCATTTCAACATGTGTTCAACATGTGCAATAGGGCCCGGCGGACGCGGACGGCCACAATTGAGAGTCTTGCCAACGTGCTCAAGAGTGCGTGTGCAACGAGGACCACTACAAGAAAGTCGACCCGCATTTTTTCGACGTAGAAGCGCTGTGCTGTCCCGTGGTGCTGGTGGGAGCCGGTACTCTGTTTCCTTTTGTTACATGCTTTTGTGAAACACTGGCAGGCGATCCTCTGAAACTCATTTAAATGAAGCCATTGCTTTATTTGAACACGAAGTTGCACACCGCTTGCCCCACCAGCAAAGCCGAGCTGGCACAGCCGCTGCTGCTGTGTACGCTGTGACACCACGCTGTGACACCACGCCGCGTCACAGCCGCCGTCCGCGTCCGTGCTGCGTTCGCGGCCAAAGCAGCAGCCCAGCAGGCGCAGCGTGACTTTGACGCATCGTACTAGTAGCCACAGATCTCCATACCATGCTGCAGCGCTGTTGCTACAGTCTGCAACACATGCACAAAACCATTGATGCTGCAATCCAGCATGCACGTGTCCGCACGGCTAGCAGATGCATGTACTCTTACAGCGAGGAGCTCCGAGCCAGTGCACTACGCAAATGTACAACCAGATTCTAGACTCACATGCTACCCAGCAGATGCGAGCCGGCCAGGCGATCACCTGGCACGAACTGCGCACCCGTGAGCCGTGCTACCCTGGACATGGTCTTGGGGTTCACGCTGGGCTGGACACATCTATGTATGTATGATTACATTGCCGTATCCACGAGGACATTATGCGCGCTGCTGGAACAGCACCCTCGTGCCTAGCATGCCCGTGGCTTACTATGGGTCATCATCATCTGCGACCCCTGTAACCACACCCCCCTTGACAACTTCATCCACAAACATTGGCTCCTCCACCACCGTCACAAATGTGACGGCATCGCCGCCCTGCACTTGCCCGCCCAACACCACCTCTGCCGATACCCCATATTCGTCTATCAGCACCTGCTCGTATGCGGCAAAGCGCGGCACCACGGCTTCGTACTCCGCCGTCGCAGCACACAGCGCGCGGTGCTCGTCGTTGCCGTCGGCCGAGTGGTACGTGCACATGCATGCGCCGTGGTCGCCGAGCGGGCTTTCGCACGACGCAAGGGCGGTTCCATCAGGGTTTTGGGCGACGGGGAGGCCGCCATGGGGGGCGATGCCGGAGCTGGGGAGGTGGCAGCCAGGCGTGACGCTGCAGCCGATGTATGGGGCAGTCGCAAAGGCGAGGAAGCTCCCGGAACCGTCTCCAGCAATGTTGGTGTTGCCGGCGCAATTATGCTTCCGGCCGTTGCGGCGGCAGTGGCCTGTGCATGCACCGTACCGGTTGCAGATAACGAGGGAACAAGCGTTGCACCTCGCCCACGGCCCCGAGCCGTGGAGCAGCCGCCGGATAGGAGCCCATGCATGACCATCGCCTCGAGGCAAACGTGAGAGCGGCATGCTGGGCTGGTCGAGAAGCGCAGTGGGGACTTTCATGGCGATGATGCATGGGAGGGCGTGCAGGAGGAGGCAGCAGAGACGCGCGGGGACAAAGTCGGCGCGGGCGGGTGCATGCATCGTCTCGGCGAGGTGGCTTGGGTGGCGCGGGGCGAGAGTCCGTCACTTGACTTGAGTCACAACTTTGCGAGGATGTGACTGGAGTCGCAGGTGGGCGCACGGGGATCACCTACAATATACAATGCGTCGTTAACCAGCGCAATTTGTAAACAATTTGGGGCAGGATCACTGTTGGCCGACAGCTTCAATGGCCTCCGCTGATTACTTGGCTTCCCGATATGACATGTACGGCAACACAGAAGCAGTCAAAGCACAATTTCAACCAAGTTGACTCACGTGTACCTGACCTCGACCATGTACAACTTTTTTCAAACAGTGACCCACAATGAACTTGGTGAATGTACAGTGCATGCTGGCGCATGACGTTCTGTGTACAGACGATGAATTTTATGTGATTCCCGCTGAATGTGGTGTTGTACTTGCAGTGAATGCCGCCACAACAAACATTCACTAATGCTGCCTTCAACATTCACAACTGTTTCTGTTAGTGCTCGGAGCTCCTAGGGCAGTTTACACTGAGCCAAGTCCTGCAGAATAGTGCGGCCACCACATTTTGACTGTGAGCGGGAATGGCAGATGTGCTCATGTGCCAGGAATCTGTGTTCCCTATGATTTGCGGCTGATCAATTTCCATTATGCTGCAGGGCTGTGTGTGTACACACTGATCAGTCTACTTGTAGCCTGACTCGTGTGTCTGACTGATACTTCGCGTGCCAAATGTCTGTCGCTGTACATGCAAAACTTTTTGAAATGACCTGTTCCGCTGTAGTGATTAACAAGGGTGCGCATCTCCCGGGAGGCATGCGGGGTGGTTTGTACCACCTTGGCAACACCAGTACTGGCCGCGGCCGGTGCGACTGCAGCACTGCGGCCACACGTCGACTCGATCGTGGTCAATGAGACACACCTGAGCCTATCTGTGTACTGACATCTCGATCCCGGATACGTATATCTGGTCTTGCGACGCACAATATGTTTTGTTCAGATCTAGGAGCAGGTGACTTCTTTGGGACTTCGCAGATACTTCCGCGTAGGCACGAGTGACATTGCAAGGATGGTATATAGACGATATGCGCATGCCTATTGCTGCTGCCTTGGCGCTCATGAAGCAATCACCTTGATCGCTCGACGCGCTGCCTGTACATGTGTGAAGGCGTCGATGTGCTAACTCTGACAGCTCACGCCTCACGTGCTTCTAACTCTACCTATGGCATCTTAACTTCTTCTGTGCACAGTAGTTGGCGTATTTCTGTGCTTAGGTGATCCGATTGCGTGCGGCGTGACAGTCATGACGATGATCAGCTGCAGCGCGGTATCCGGTCCCGGTAGCGGACTTGCGAAATGCACAGTGGCCCCATTTCTCCAGCACTGAGCCGCCTTTTATAATTAATTTGTGTGGTCTCGGCCGACCGCTCACTCACTTACACCTCTCCCGATCACGGACTCAACGTGTGTGTTACACAGTGATAGATCTAGGACTCAGCAGCGCCGAGGCAACAGACCAGCTGCAGGCAACGATCACGGACTCAACGTGTGCAGGTCAGTATGCACCAACACCTTGCGCTGCATCGAGCATCTGGCTGGACCTTTCATACCATGCAATAATGATTATAATCTGTCATGCTGTAACTTTGATGATCGGGATGCGTCAGCCATGGTTTCTGCTTCTTCTGCCGCAGTGCACGTGCTCTGAATCGTGCACACTTGCACGTCCGTGCAAGACATGACCGCTGGCGCGGAGTTCCATAGCTGAACAATGAGCTGCCTACTGTCCTGCCGCTGCTATACAGCGGATGCAGGTCCTAGTCGGCCAGCAGCGTGCAGCTGCAGGGCTTGTCCGCCTGTGGTGCAGGTCTTGGGCAGCCCATCTAGAACGAAGGTCACTCCTGACAGGCTGCACAATGTGACGTCACCAGGAAGAGTGCGTGATATGCTTGCATCTGTGGTATGTAGGCCTGTGATCCTCTCCACAATACGAAACTCGCTGTGCACTTGTAGCACACTGCCAGCAGATCTGGTTGTCGGGATTTGCCACAATGCGCAAGGGCCTCGGGAAAAGGGAGTTGCGTGACCGGCAGCCACGAGGTCAGCAGCCGCCAACTTGCACACGCACGCACAACCGATTATGTCAGCCTTCTGTGCGGTCGCCTGCCTCTGCGCTGCTACTGGCCCGCCCTTAAACATTCGGATCCATAAGGCCAATTCCCAGAGCGCACAGCACCAAAGTTTTTGCGCCGGAAGGCAGCGCGCGTGGGCTTGCACTACAGACTCCACACTGGCCTTGCGAAAGGCCTGCGCCTGATCAGCTTGCCATTGACTTCAGACATTGCACGTCAGCCCGCGCACAGATCCACGACGCAGGTCCATCCCAAATGCTTCCCTGAGTATGCCTGGCGTGCTAAACGGGGCCAAAAGTGTCTACTGCCTCAGTTCGTCCCGTAGCGAGCCTTGCAGCGTGCCGTGCCGTTGCGCTCACGAAGCTGGACTTTCAACATTTTCATTGCGCTGCTTTTTCTGCAAGCAACCATGCGTCGAGTATAATCGTGGCGTAGGTGGTATCGCAGACGCGGTCGCGTCAGACGATGTCCTATCACAACAGATAAGTCGGCGGGCAAGTAGCGTGCAGTGCGCTGTACATGTCCCGGCATTTGTTGCGCGAATGGGCCTGCACATGTCACTGCGTTGCCGAAAAACCCATCGAGCGCTGACATGCAAGGAGCCCTGGTTGCTGCGCGCCGAGTTCCGCTTCGCGTCGCATATGCCGATCGTGTGCTTGCGCGCGCCTCTATTATGCGCGTAGGAGGCACAGATCTTCCGTGACCAAGGGTGCCCAGGTGGATCTGTGGCAGACCGTATACGTACACCCCAGCTACTGTGTTGAAACTAAATCCATGATCTCTTTAGGCCTCCACTTTATTGTGGCATCTTCCCTTTCATCTCTACAATGGCCTCAACATGCCATGGCCCCTCAGCCGGATTCGGCGTGCCATCACACGTGCATATGCATGTACGCGCTGCATACCACGTGTACGTGCATGCACTGCGCACGGCGCATCGACCTGCGGGGGGATCACACATTGTGCAGGGCTCTTGCCTGGTCTGTTGCCTCGGCGCTGCTGAGTCCTAGTTCTATCACTGTGTAACACATTGTGCAGGGCTCTGCCCTGCCTACCTACCTTCCCATGTTCAAGAAACCTGGCATGCTGTGTGACGCGTTTCGGCGCATTTCGCTTCCAGCCAAGAGCTCCAGAATCATTTAAATTCACTGTGCAGCTCATGGTGCCTTATGCATTGTAGTCCTCACCGCATCACAGTCTTCACCGACTGCTGCATCCACACAGCACCACGCGTGGCTGCCACTGTTCTGCTGCAGCTGGGTGGGCCACAAACAGCAGATCTGCATCAACACGCGTGGCTGCCACTGTTCCATTGCAGCTGGCAGGTGAGAGGTGTCAGTGCTGATATTGTGTGAGCCCTGAGTACTAGTGGCTGCAGCTTGAGAGGTGGCACTCTGCAGCACTCAGTGGCATTTTTCAACTCTTGAACGTTTTGCAGCTCATTAATGCCAATTGGCGCCAATTGGCGTTTCGCAACGAGCTCAGCTGTGGCCCTGACTCATCTCAGCTCGCCTCAGCAGCTGCAAATGCACAATGGTGAGCACGGGTGATGGTAGAGATAGAGAGACGTGAGGCAGTAAGGCTGCCACAGACAGAAAGCCCCTGCGTCATGATGTTGGTGCCAAAGCTTTCCAACAGGTCCTCGTTCGAACTTCGAATTCCAACAGGTTCTCGTTCCAGGTTCCAGGTTCCAGGTTCGGATATAATCACATTGTTGGAAAATGTGTCAACAGACAACATCACTGATGCGCACAGTTTGAGACAGTGGTGGCCGCTGGCAGTGTGTGACACACAGTGATAGATCTAGGACAGTGGTGGCCGCTGGCAGTGTGTGACACACAGTGATAGATCACAGCAACAGATCAGGCAACAAGCAAACAGACAAACCGGCCAGTGGCCCTGTGCAACTGTGATCCAGTCACTGCCTGGCCCACAGACCGTGGCCCACAGTGTCACCGATGGCAGCACCCATCATAAGTGGCATCCCACCACATCTGAGGTGTCTCTGACCCCACCTTCAAGACGATATCCGCAGAGCTCCGCCTGGTGAGGCTTGCAGAGTATGCAGACGTCAGCTGCAGGTTTCAGCCACTGTTGATGCAGTCACATGCAGCCAGATCAGTCCTGCCACTCTAGCTAGCAAGTCCTGGCCACAGTGCATTCCACCAGGTCAAGGTTGCCTTTGCAGTGCCTGATACAGTGTCTGGTATGGTATTACACAGAGATCGACGCAAGCAAGAGCCCGGCCTCTGATACAGTGTCTGATGCAGTATCCAATGCTTGCCAGCTGCCAGCTAATCATACCCACATACATGACTAGGCAGCTTCACGATCGGAGCCCCTCGATGTAACAGTACATGACTAGGCAGCTTCACGCGACAAAGCCAGCCCAGCAGCTGAAAGCAAGGCAGGTAGGCCCTCATCATCGGCAGCGTTAACATGCTTAACTTACATGCACCTTCCTTGCATGCATTATTCACTCCATGCATTTTCCTCAGCAGTGTTTTGTAATAGAGGCCCCATCAGTGTGCACAGGGATCCATGGGAGGCTGGTGCGAGCTCGAGGCTGGTGCAAGTGCCGCGGCAATCACCAGGCAATCACCAGCCACTGACCGTCAAATCAGCACGCGCACGCGTCTGCGTCTGCTACATCATGATTGCTCGCATCATGATCGCCTGAGCCGCCAGCTTGCCATGCGTGCGCATGTACATTCATCAGGTACCCTCGTCCGACACCCCTGTAACCACCCCCTGCACAACTTCATCGACCATGATTGGCTCTTGCACCACCGACACAAAAGTGGAGCCATTGAGACCACCCACACGCTCCCGCAGCATCACTTCCGGTAACCATCCATACTCTTCTAAGATCATGTTCACGTAGCTGTCAAATCGCGGCAGCGCCCCTTCGTATTCCGCCGTCGCAGCACACAGCGAGCGCCTCTCGTCGCGGCCATCTGCGGAGCGGTATGTGCACATGCATGCGCCAAATTCTTCAAGCAGGCCAGGGTTAGTCTCACACACCGCGGTCGCGGTGCCGTTAGGGTTGAGCGCGACGGCGAGACCGTCGCAGGGGGCGATGCCGGAAGGGGGGAGAGTGCAGCCGGTCGTGACATTGCAGCCGATGTGGGGTGCGGTCGCAAAGGCGATAAAGGCCGGGTCGGCAGATTCGGCCACTCCGCCCGCTGCCGGGTTTGCTGCGCAGTTGTGCCGCCGGCGGCTGCGGCGGCAGTGGCCGGTGCACCTGCCGCGGGGGTTGCATGCCATGAGGTTGCAAGCGGGGCATCTCGCAAACGGCCCCGTCCCGTGCAGCAGACGCCGACCGGGTGCCCATGCATGCAGCCGATGCATGCGCGGTGACGTCCGTCCGGACTTGGTGATCGTTGCAGGGGTCTGCATGCTGCTAATGCATGGGAGGAGGAGGAGGAGGAGGAGGAGGCTGCAGAGGAGCATCGGGAGCGCGGTGGAGGCCGGTGTGCGCATAGTGTTGCGGCAGTATGGCGTGGGCGCCAGTGTGAGCCCTAGGGGGTGAGCGGCTGTAAAAGTCTTCATTGGATGTGAACCTTGAAAGGACTGCAGCAGAACTCTCAGACGGGCTTTGGCTCTGCAGATGGATCAGATGGGCCCAGTGTGGATGTTGGCACTGGTCACAATTGGTTGAGCAGTCGTCGTCACTGCCCTATAGTAGGTTGCTGGAAACTCGCGGAGCTCTGAGGCAGCTGACGTGCGAGTTGGGCGGCGTGAGGTGATGATGCCAAGGCGTTAACAATTGGGCCGGCCTGCACAGCAACATCCCTACCATATCTTTACAGTCGCACCAAGTGAACACAAACTGGGCTAACACTATCAAGGCGGGGTGGGAGGCTATCAGTTGGATGCGAGGTTGGTGCACGGGCGTGCAAATCGTTCCAGCGCCAGAGGCCGCTGCGATTCGCCTTGTAGCCACTCATGCGGTGAAACCTACCCACAACAATGAAAGCTTTGCCGGGCTATTGTTGCGCGTGTCGCTATGCTCCTGTGGCGTAATCATCATGCGTTCGAAAATAAGGCATCTCCATGTGATCACGAAACGCCGTCCGCAAGCTTAAGCGTACGTCTACAGACGCGTACGCGTGCTGATCACTTTCGTGCACCCCCACAGCGCGAGTGAAGCGCTGCGGCGCTGAACCAGCTTGAACATAATCGTTTAGACATACCTTAGCTTTTCTGTGTCTTGAAATGGTCGTGAAAGCGGAGGCAGCCTGTTGATCTGTGAACATGCGCGGCGTTAACGTTCGAAAACTGAGAAGCAGGCCACCTCCCGGAAATCTGGCGGATGCTGTTGCGCAGGCGCTAGTGACGATGGAATGGTATGTTGGCTATATGCATCACACGTTCAGCTGCTGCATTTTGGATGGTGGCAACCACACTGAGGATTCTGCAAGCGGTGTTTGAATGCGTCCGTAAGCGCCGTCTAGAAGTTCGCACCGCACTGCGCGTCATTACCCTAGGTATGGTAGCTTAGCCCTTAGTGAGCACATCAGATGGCGATGTTTGTGCTTATGTCAGCCGACTGCGGAGTGGTGCCCGGACTGGGTGCCTCACTGGCGAAACTCACAGCAGCCCGCTTTCTTCGACCTTGACCTGTCGTTCAACCGGGATCGCTAGTATCGCATGGTTAACACTGGTACTTATGTACGTGCTTGGATGGTCGCCAGTGGTCAGGGTGGCCGGCGCTGCGCATTCGGTGGATGGCATGCGGAGCGCCCTTGCGAGTGTTGACCCGTCGAATGTCTCCCACCGAAAAACTCTGTACTTGGCCCTGTTCACCATAGAATGACACTATCTGGCCTTGGCGTTGCGGTGTTGATGTCTGAGATGTGTCAGCGTTTGTTCCTGCTTCTCAGGCCAAATTGACCTGCGATTTGAATTGTGTACATGTACGATGCCGCGCGGCGTGCGTACGCTGGCGCAATAATCCATAGCAGAAGCATGCGCTCTGTACCAACCTCCGTGGTGTAAGCTTTGACCGGCCAGTACTCAACTAGCGTTTGCTGTGCAAATTGACCTGCGCAACCAATCTGGAACAACGCAGGCAATGCCCCGAGAGGTGGCCAACACACAGCAGCTTGGTGGACATGCCCTCCGCGGAGGGACATGTTACTTTTGTCACATGGTGTCCTAGGCCTTTGACTACCTCCACTGTGTCAAAGTCACAGTCTTCTTGACCATCCTGGCAATCCCATGCCACGTTTGTGAAGCAACTGGGCGCGAGCCAGCGGCTCTAATAGCTAATTATAATGGCAGGCACACATCCACGCACAAATTTACCTGGCCAGTCATGCAGCAGAACTTGCTTTCTGTTCGTATCTGTAGCTCAGCTTTGTGCAGGAGCCAAGCCTGTGCATCTCATGTGACCAGGTCAATGCAGCCCGAGGGTGACAACTGCCCAAGCTACTGTAATTGCAGTGCTGGCCTCGCTGCCACACACAGCCACCACTGAATCCACAGCTACAATTCATTGAGGCCGGCATTGCCTCATCACTTGCACGAGATCCTCAAGCACTGTGTCCACGACAAAGTACCCCACCCTGGGTGGGAAAGGTAAGGTGGGGAACCTGTTCCAGCCTGGGGACTCTTTGGGGATTGAGCATTTTGATGCGCTGTAACATTGATGATGTAGATATATGATAATTAAGTAGGCCTGCGTTGTGTCTGAGCGTGTGCGGTCTGTGGTGCGATGTGTGTGTACGTGTGAAGGTGCTGTGGTTGTTGGCAGCCTACCTCCATTGCAGCACTGTGAAGCATGGAAACGGGTGAAAGACGCAAGACTGTTACTTAAATACATTATAGTGACATATGTGACGCCGCGGGTGGGGCTAATGTGCATGTTTTCTTGCTGTTGCCTGTACCTTGAGCACAAGCTGCCCTTGCACACCAAGGGCGTCGATATCAAGGAGGTGGCTTGGAACGCGCGATAAGCAATATATAGTGATATAACCATATGCAGGATGTTATCATGGACGGGCAATCGTGTGATAGTACTGTCAGTGGTGCTGGCACAAGCATCGTTCTTGCCAGGAGGCATGTGCTTCACCGCGTATAGATGACGATTGCGCGCATAAGAAAGTCTACGACGACGTATATGATAGTCTAACTTATGAATAAGACTATTAGCGTGCTTGGATGGCGCTGAAACAGGAGATTTGCGATGAAGCTAGGTGCGTATGCACTCGATGCTCGAGCATTGAGGGCACCGTCGCAAAGTGTAGAAGGAACGATTAGCGTATACCGAGCCAACATTACTATAACAGGGAAATATGTAAGCTACGCACGATATCTCGCGGCAGGTGGGCCTCTTGTTCGGCGACAGCTTCACTGTGTGTCGTCGCTGGTGCCAGTGGTACTGCTCGACTAGCAGCACGCCCGATCACACTCTGGCGCATGGGGGCTGATGCTACGTGTTACAAGATACATATTCGTGTAATCATGCGCGTGTTGTGTACAAATGGCGCTGACACTTTACTTAATGGAGGTACTGTATGCTGGTATGTCACGATATGCACCTTCGGGTCAGGCGATTAAGCATTGCAACGTTCACACATGTTAGCAGTGCCTCTATGAAGCTGTTACATGTGCAAATGGGTGCTTGTCGCGTCATTCGCCAACTGACCCACCTTGAGGTTCCCCATGCAAACCCCTTCCCCTCCCCAATTTTTACGTCATGGGGAAGGCCAGTCGGGGAACATGACGCGACTGGGGAACCCAGGGTGGGACAACCTCGCGAGGCCTCGCCAGCACGCAATAATACAGTCTGATGACACTGTGTTGCTATATATATTATTACAGTGCCTGACCAATCTTTCTGGTGCCACCTAGTCGTGCACTTCCGACCATGCTAGCACTGGCACCGCCCACCACTGCAGCCAGCACCCACCAGCTGTCCCACATCATCTCAAAAGTACAGCAGACATACATCTAGAGTCTTGTGGCGTGTTGAACTTGACTGTATCTTCCGTGACTTGGTATAGATGTGCCTCAGCCTCAAACTGTCTTCCTTCCTTCCTGCATGCTCGAGACTGCTTACATCACAGCTTTATCTGTCGTAGCTGCAACATTTCAACAAGATTGTCAGCAGTAGGGCACGGCAATGTGTTCAGCAGTAGGGCACATGTACACACCGCCTGTGCAACTTGCAGCTGCTCTGGTCACACTATTGCCACGCACTTCCACACGAAATATTTGCCTGCACAACACCATTCTGATGCGTAGGCTTCCAGTCAACCCAGCGAGTCATCGCATGAGGCACAGACCAATCACACCAATCAGATCAGACTGACAAAGCGAGCTCACCTGATTGTCAGATGCTGCGATTGCAGCTGCTGAAGCTGCAAGCTATAACAAAGATGCATGTTAGAACGGTGACCTGCAAAACAGCAGCATGTCCGTTAGCAGCATTGCTGGCCACCACGTCAGCACAAAATTCAATCAAGCCCGGAATGACATCACTTCATGACTCATGGATTGCTGCATCGCATGAAATACCTCACCTGATTGTTGAAGGCTGCACTAGCTACTGCTAAAATTTCTGCACGTAGGAGCACTAATAAAAGCATAACCTGCAAAGCAATAAGTTGCTCTGAAGAGTGCAGACTGGTACCAAGTCAGCGCAGTACCATATCAAGCACAGCAACGCAGCAGTCCATGAGCTGCTGCATGAGCAGGGTGAGCTTACCTATTCGCGTGGGCTGTGCTGCTGCGGTTGTTGTGTGTTACCAAGTGAGCTGTGCATGGCTGTGGCGAAGCACCTGGAACGCTGCTGCTGCGAAATTCCAGCTGCACTGCATCCGAAAGGCGCCAAATTTGATATCAATTGATCCCAAGTTGCAGTAGCGTTGATACTGACGGCTGTTCCAGATGCTACACCTCCTCGGTAAGCGAAGTCAACAACACGCTGGCGTTGAACGCCTGAAACACGTTTGCATAATGCGTGAATGGCAGCTCCGCTTCTTCTCAACTATACGAAGTACCATGCGATCATGCGCCATACCTTTCTCCTGTTTGACGTCGTGCAACCGCGCACGACGTGGTCATTGTGGAGCAGCGGTAGACGTTCACGCGGCTGAAGGGCTGGAGGCATCGAAATTGCAAATCGGAAGCGAATTCGAACACAAATGAAGCTTAAATCCAGCTGGCTGGCCAATGCCTTCATGTTGCTGCCGTGCTGCAGGTCAATCTGATGCTGCAACTGCACGGGAAACTGCTCCTCCGTACGATTTCATGCATTCAGCTGAGCAGTTGCAATCGCCACGAACAGTGCCGCTGCAGTAACTCTGCGTGTACAGCAAGTCGATAATTATAGCCTGCATGAGATGATCTTCGGCGCCTCGTGAAGACGCTGGACAGCGATCGGATGCAATCAGCCATACCAGTCCTCACCAGTGCGAAACAACCGGCCACCCACAAACCTCCCTTGCTCACCATTTCAGTAGAATGCTGAGTACACAGCTTTCACGCACATAACAAGCAATTGATTCGGAATTCTCACAACACCAGGAGTACCTAGCAAGCTGCCCATTTGATCCAACCATGCGATCACTTGATTCCACCCAGTCGTTGCTCGTTTCTACATGGCTCCCTAGATGATTATCCCGGCAGTGCCCACCGTATACTGTACCCTACCGTTATGGCGGGCGGCAGTACACCCAGCCACTCAACATGCGTCAATACGAGCATCCAAGTCACGCAGTAGTTTTCTCTTGCACACCAAGCCATAAGAAACCATGTCATGCAGTGCTTGCCAACCAGTTCCACCTGCACAACTCTCCTACCCTTGCAGTGGGTGCATGAGCAGCAAATATTGCTCGACAAGCCAGAACACAACCAAACAACTGGTGCAAACACCCATCAGCATTCAACGCACTTCAGAGAACACCACTGCATTCAATTGGACTTGTGCATTTCCCAGCGAATTGTGAACTGGCTCATTCCCAGTACCTCCACCGCACCTACAAGCCCACCTTGGCGGCACAGCCGTCGCTGCCAGGCTGGCAGCGCCTCTGCTGCCCATGGTGGCCCACAGTATGCAATACATCCGTTGCTGCCACTCTGGCATCGTCTCTGCCAGCAACGTTGGCACACAGTATGCTATACAGCCGTGGTTGCTGCTCTGGCAGCGCTTCTGCCGCCCATGTTGGTCCAATCTACACCACACAGCCATTGCTGCCAATCTAGCAGCGCCTCTGCCGTCCATGTTGGCCCACAGTATGCCATACAGCCGTTGCTGCCACTCTGGCAGCGCTTCTGCTGGTAGCACCTCTTCCGCCATTATTGGCCGACAGTAGATGTTTTTGTAGTTCCCCACCACAGGCTTCCCCACTCTCAGGAGTTCCCCACCCAATACTTGGGGAACCTATGTCCTGGGATCACCACACCAACATTTCTGATGCCCGAAATTCATCACCACCATTCCGGACCACCAATGAATACCACCAAATGACTTGCCAAGCATCAACATCCATGTTTGCGTCACCTGGTCAAACTTCCCCACGGTCGAGTTCCCCACCTACATGCCTTCCCCAATCATGACATGGGGCACCTGTGAGGCCTGCAAACCAAAACAGCGCAGCCATCAGCGTTTTTGCCCAGATGAAGCATCAGAACATCATAACACACTTAATTACGAACCACAGACTTGTCAGATTGCAATTCTGACCAGTTTCTAGAGAGTTACCAACTTCCCCACTTAAAATTTCCCCACCCCAGGACCCTCCCCACCCAGGTGGGACAACCTGGGCGTGGACACTGTGAGACTCTTGTGGCACACAACCGGGGCCTATCTTCAAGGTGCCATTCTGTTGAATCAAGAATGCAAGACACTGGCTCAGGGCCCAGGTCAGCATCCAGAGCAGCGAGGGCGAGAAACAGTGCAGGCATAGGGTCCATAAAGTGGCACAGCGTGTAGGCAGGCCTGCCTGGCAATGCAGGTTCACGTAGCTCCGTGGCCAAAGCCATACGCAAGCTGGACAGAGCAGCGAGGGCTCAGTCAGCGCACCTAATCCTTTGTAATTGTGTAATTACTCCACTGGTCTATACCAGGGCAGTGTCAGGGCAAATCAGAGGGTGTTGGCTTCACAGTGCAAGCAGGCTGTGGATGAAATGATGGGATTTAGGCACCTCACTGAAACAGAACTGAGAGCACATTTACCATGTCACGCGCATCTCTGAGGCCGCGAGGCACCGGTCCGGGGAGCTGCAGCCACCGCCAGCCCAGCAGCACGAGCGGTGTCCGGGAAGGGGGGCAGAGGAGAAACGGCGGACGTGTGCTGGGAGGAGGGAAGAGGGAGGGAGGAGGAGGGACGGGTGTGGGGGGGGGGGGGGGGGGGGGGTGCATACGTGCTGTACGTACGAACAGATGCTCGGCGCCAGCGCTTGAGTGTACAAAAGTACCATAGGTATAGCTACCAGATGATCACACTTGGCACGTATATATATAGAGTGGAATTAGACTGCCTACCTTGACGTATCGACAGTTGCGTTGGGAGTATGGCAGTGCATCGACGTAGACTCGCGCTCGGATCCGCAGCTGAACTCGAACCACAATGCAATTGAGCTTTGACCGGCCCGGGCCAACTCAAACCGGTGCTAGACAGCCACAATCGGGACAAGATCAGCCTGTTTGCACAGAACACATCATATCTCATGGTGAGCAGTCCGCTCTACCAGCCCCCACAAGTCCCACGGAAAGCGCCTGTCTTGAGCATGTGTTACACAGTGATAGATCTAGGACTCAGCAGCGCCGAGGCAACAGACCAGGCAACAAGCGCCTGTCTTGAGCATGTGCAAGTGTGTGATGTCAATTCAATGGCAATCTGGAGAGTTTGTGGTGCCCTGGCCCTCCATTTTGCCACATTTCAGCATATATGATAAGATGAGTGTCGAATCACGTCAGGCCTGGTCCCCAGATGACCCTTGACTGTCTCAGCACACTGTCTGCAACCTGTGGAACCTGTCCCCGAGGCCCAAATCCCAATGTGCTCCTCTTGCCCAAATGCACCAGCCCAGCACTATACATGAACCAGTCTTCATCTGGCATGGCCTGCAGAGCCTTCAACGCGACCTCAGGCCCTCAAATCTAATTTTGACCCGTGCTCGATGCCTCAACACGCGCCTGCTTCACCATTGTTGTCGCGGAAAGCTGCTGTGTGTTCACAATCTCATTTCAAAAAGCATTTACCGAGGCGGAATCGCCTTTCGACGTCTAACGCGTCAGCATCGACAGATAATTAGCCTGTGAACATGTTGCGCGGTTGTGGCGTACGTGGTTACGCGCGATGCACATGGCCATAGAACGCGTTGCGCGCTTGTCCCGATAGCTTTAGTGGATGGAAACCACTGAAACATGAACGGGCTGCAAGTTGTTTTGCACCTGCAGGGGAAAAATATAGCAGCAGTATGCGCGAATGTAATTATAATACGCATTCACACGTACTGGCTGGAAAACGGCAGACCGTCGACGCGCGTGTCAAAATGTAAAGCTTCGCATTGCTGGGTATCCAGCGTACGCGTGCCACATGCATATGAACAGTGTTCACTCGTAGTCGTGCACGAACATCAGCCGCGCGTTGTGCCTTCGAATGCACAGTGTCGAGGGACAGTCAAAGGTAGGTATACCTACCGGTAGCTATAGGGTGGTATGCATGGCAGAGCCCTGACAATGTGCACGATGTATCATCCGGCCGGGCCCGGCTAGCGAGCGCTCGAGCGATTGCATCCTCGAGCAAGGCGAGGCACATCGCATGCATATACACGTGTCCTGCACCGCGTACATGCATATACACGTGCGCGCCCCACAGCTCCTCCCATACGCCATATGGGCCAACACAGCACCAACCCAGCACCACGTCATAGGCGCCCCACCAGGCACAGCCCCGATCACACCGACCAGAGGTGTGAAACAGGGCGACCCCCTTGCCAGCCTCCTCTTCTCACTGACTCTGCAGCCGGCTCTCGAAGCCGCCCAAGCCACCGCAGATCCCGCCGACGCAGCCCTCCTTGCCTATGCCGATGACTGCAGCATCCGCGGCACCGGCGCACCCATCATCAAGGCCTTCACCACCCTGGAGGAACACGCCCACCCAGTCGGCCTCCGCATCGGCCGTGCGAAGAGTGCAGCCACATCCATCATTGATCGCGACGCGGCCCAGAATGTGGCCGACGCCACAGGCGTGCCGCTGCGCCCACACGGCGTCACCTGCGCAGGCACGCCCATCGGCCACACCCCCTACGTCAAGGACTACTGCAACCGCCGCGCGACAACCGCATGTGCGAAGATTGATCGCCTCCTCTCTCTCCCCCTGCCTGCCCAGGACAAGTTCCTGCTGCTCCGCGGCTCTGTGCAGCTTGCCCTCACCCACCTAGTCCGTGTCGTCGCGTGGGACTCGGTCAAAGACGCGGTGCAGCGGCTGCAAGACAGGGTAATGGCGGCGGCGCGGGAGATCATGCACCACCCGCAGATGCCCACCGTCGCCGAGGAGCAACTCCGCCTACCGCTGCGCCACGGCGGATTTGGCCTCATGGACGTCACGGAGCACGAGGCAGATGCAGCCTATCTGTCCAGCGCCGCGCTGGCGCATGACGCCATGCGCGATGGCCCCCCCGACTTCCGCCCATTCGCCGAAGGCGACGTTGCCACAGGCCTACAAGAAAAATGGACAGCGCTGCGTGCAGCAATGCCGCCGGAGGCAGACTGGGGGCCAGAGGAGCTCGACAACGTCTTCATCGCCACTGGCCTTCCCGGTGTGAGCAGAAAAGTGACCAGGGCAGTAGCGCAGACACGGCACGACGCGCTGCTGCAACAGCTGGGCAGCACCCCTGGTGGTGCAAAGGACCTTGCACGCATGCGCAGCTGCGCCTGTCGTGTTGCCTCACTGTTCCTGGATTCCCTCCCAACCAACCGCATGCTGACTCTGAATGATGGGGATTTTGTGCATGGGATGCGGTTCAGGGGTGGACTTTCCCCCCTGCCGCCGTTAGATGGGGAAGTGATATGTGATAGCAATGCTCGGGTGAAGCCCGGCGACGTAGATCATGCCATGACATATCGACACAATGCCGACTGCTGGACGTTGCGCCACAACATTGCCGTTACGGCTTGGCGCCGTCGAGTAAGAGCGGCAGGGGTGTCCACATCAATTGAGCCTGTGATGCGCAGCCTGGACAGACGCTACAGGGATGACAGTAGGGGGGACATCCTAGCAAATGGTCCGGACGTGGACGTGTATGTACTAGATGTCAGCTTCATCCACCCATCTGGGGTGGCTGTGGTGGGGAAAGCATCGGGGGCACAGGGGCACGCGGCCGCCGTACGCGAACAGTTCAAACTCAACAAGTACAAAGAGAGTGTGCAGGGATCGTACAAGGTGGTGCCGGTTGTGCACGAGACATATGGCAGACTAGGGTCGCATGCCATGCAGTACCTCAACACGCTGGCAGTGTCGTTGGTTGGGCCGTTCGACAAGAGAGCAAAGGCTCGCTGGATTGAGAACTCCTTGCGGGAGTTCAGTGCGGCGACAGTGAAAGGAAACGGGTTTGTGATCAGAAAGACCATGTCCAGGGTAGCACGGCTCACGGGTGCGCAGTTTGTGCCAGGTGATCGCCTGGCCGGCTTGCATCTGCTGGGTAGCATGTGAGTCTAGAATCTAGTTGTACGTTCGCTTGGTGCACTGGATCGGAGCCCCTCGATGTAACTGTGCATATACACGTGTCATCGAGCGCGTAATCTCGGCTTGGGATCCATGCCTTGGCATGTTGCGGCCAGTTAATCTTCTCTCGCTCGAGGTGAAAGGGAACATGGTGCAATGAAGTGATCGCACAAAAGAGATCATGGGCCCACCTACCACACAGTAGCTAGCTATATATATATAGGGTATACGTATGAGTATACGGTTGACTGTACGGTCGCGCGCCGGTCCTCCGAGTCAGGCCACCTGCCCACTCGTCCTGTACATGCTACGCACAAGCTTACAATTCATTAATTAATCAAGAGAGAGGCGTGCGCGCGCGTGCGATCGTCATGCCCCGCGAAGCGAGACTCTGCGGAAGGAAACAGGCTCCTTGCATGATACAGCGAAGAACTCTTCCGCAACTCAGTACCCACATGTGGAGGTCGATTCACGCATCAAGTGCCAGGCAGCGCACTGCATCCTACGTGCCGCAGAGGTGCTGTGGCGGATGCCCGTTGACGTCCGGGTGTGGCGTGATGTCCTTGTATATATTCCGGAATACACGGATCCGTGATGTCCGTGTATTCAAATAAAAACATATGCATGAGTGTTTAAATAAAAACATTTTGCCCCCAGCTTATCTGTTGTGATAGAATTTGTGACTTATCTGACGTCAGTCAGATAGATACGAGATACGAGTGACAACATACGAGAGATACGATAGGCGGTGAAGAAACTCAGGAAATGAAAAACAGAAAACATCGGCCATGAGCTGTAAGAAGGCCACCTCATGCACCGCGCCCGGGCATCTCCCTGCAGCATGGCTGCAACCAAACGCTGCTAGCTCTACTAGTAGTACAGCTGTGCCTGCGTGTGCCGCGCCACACCTGGCACCTGGCATCACGCGCGACTCGGAGTGGTTGCATGAGCCTACTAGCAGTACCCATGAGCCTACTAGCAGTACGTACTGTATGTTCACTGCTTGCAGCTGCAGTGGAGCCGAGCATCTCCGATCTGCACTGCAGATGCTGCCAGCTGCAGTGGCCACCAGCGACTGAGTATTACTCCTCAGTACTCCTCGCACTGCTAGTGCTAGCTGCCATTCCTACCTGGCAGCTGGCATTCCTACCTGGCAATGCTCCATCCACTGTGGCAGCATCACAGTGTTTGCCTGAGCTTCACACCATGATGTGATCACATTCACTCATGCAACACCCGCCAGCTCGCTGACCCTGCATATGCACCTTGCACCTTGCAATTGCACGCACGCATGCACCTACTTATACCAGCTCCCACTGTTTCTCACCGAGCCTCGAGCCTCTCACCCAACGTTTCATCTAGTCTCATCTACTCGCCTCAACCTCAACCACACTGTCCGCCCAACTACACAGTCTGACCGTCTAACCATCTAACCATCCTCCCTCTCTCCCCTGCTACCGATCAACTCTTCCTTCTCCCACGCCCGCCGCTCTTTGTTCCTCTCCCGCGGCGCGCGCCCGCCCGCCCCTTCTTACCCCCTGTTCCTGTCCTCCTCCCTCCACTCCTTCCCACTGGCTTAAAAAGCCTCCTGGGGCCACCGCCTCGCGCCATCCCCCTGCCTCTCGCCGGTGCCGGCACACTGCTGGCCTCCTCTCCCGCTGCCGCTTTGGCCATAGAAACCGCCTCCTCCATCGTCTTACTACTGAGCGGTGGCGGCGGCGGCGGCGGCGGCGGCGGTGGCGGCGGCGGCCGCGGCGGCGGCCGCGGCGGCGGCGTTGGCAACGGCTGCGGAGGCGTTGTCAGCGCCGGTGTCGGTGTGGGCTGGACGGCTGCCTGGCCGCTCCAATCATCCTCTTCGCCCGTCCCGTCTGGCTCCTCCGGAGGATGCTCCAGCGGTGGCAACGAGTGCTCCCCACTCGGCACATCACCCACGAACGATGCCCGCCGCAAATCCTCTGGAAGATCGTAATCAACCAGATCCGCTGCGTAATCCTCTAAGCTGTAATCCCCCCCAAACTCCTCGTCGACGCTTGTAACCACAACAGCACCCGACTGCGCCTCATCCTCGGCGGCAAACTCCTGAAAGCCCAGCCTGACAGTCACACTCTGCTCGCCATGCTGGACTCTTACCACGAATCGCGAAAGCAGATCAGACGCCTGAGACCCTCCGGTCCCCGCGCTGGTTTCACAGAACCGAGTCACCGTGTCGGCGGACCCTATGCTATACGCACATACACACGCGCCGACAGAGCTTGTGCGATCAAGCACGCACTCGCCTGCTACCTGGCCGTTCGACGTAACGAGGGAACCGCCATCGACACTCGGTCTGAGGTCCGATTCCGGCAGTACGCAGTCGGCGAAGGCCTGGCACGCCACGTACGGCGCATCGGCAACAGCGGTGGTTGCTTGGATCCCGAGTGAGAATGCGGCCCGGCCGCCGTTCAAAGTGAAGCGGCGTGTTTTGCAGGTGTACAGGCGGCCTTTGCGCTTGCAGTGGCCAGAGCATTGGGTCGGGCTGCTGCAGTGCACGATGGCGCAGCGTCCGCACTTGGGGTACTTTTTGGGGTTCTGAGGGCCATGCAGTAGGCGGCGGCTGGCTGCGGGTACCTGGTCGCCGGGGCGCTGGAGCGGGTATCCGGGCGCCGGGGCGGTGGAGCCGTGCGCATATGCATGCGGCTGTGGAAGATGAAAGCCATCGTTCACTGCTGCTAATCCGGTCACGATGGCCTCATCGACGATGAAAGGCGGCGTGGGGAAGCCACGGGGGGCTGCGAGGGAGGGCGGGAGGGGCTGCATGAGGGCGACGGCGGGGGCACTGTGCATGCATGCGAATGCGAGAATGGCGATCGCTGCGGAGGCCCAAGGCCTGGGGTTGGCTCGAGCCGGCTCTGCCAGGCTGGTGACTTCATGCATCAAAGATCTGCACATGTCCGCTGCTGCACGATCAATTGCAAGTGCGCCTGCAGATGAGTGACACTATATATATAGTTAGCTACTAGTTGATGTACGTGGTAGAACTCGAAGGCTCTGGCCAGCTCAGGCTGGCTATGCTGGAATCGATTCCAGCATCCGGGCTCGGGATCGCCAGTCCGGCACTGGCGGCTGCGCTATTTGCACGATGGATGCTTTTACTGGTGCTGGCACCCGGCATGCATGCGCAGCGGCTGGCTAGCTTGCTGTACTATGAGCGCCTGTGCATACGTTGGCTGGAGAGATCCTGCAGGACAGATATTTTGTTGAACGTGTGCACCTGACTGGGCCGTTGTCGGACAAGACTATGGAGTGTACACTGCTAGTCACTGTCACACTGCATTGGACGGTGGACGTGCATGCATGCACGGTTGATGTGTACAGGTGGTACCGAATCATGATGAAGGATGGGCACCGGCACTGCAAGCAGCGACATCAAGAACAGATGCAGGTAGATCCATATGGATCTATGCCTGCAGGCATATGTGTTACACAGTGATAGATCTACGACTCAGCAGCGCCGAGGCAACAGACCAGGCAACAAGCAAACAGACAGACCGGCCACCGCAAGCATATGTAGGCGTGTGGCATCATGATGGGGCCAGCTGCAGCGGCCTTGCTTGAGACTGAAGCAGAACTAGTAACACTGAATTAATGTGTGACATCTGCAGCCTGAGTAAACGGCATACCCGGCGCCATGGCTGCAGCGTGTGCAAACTGCCTGATCATCACGCTTGGCACATATAGACTTGAATTAGACTGCGCACCTTCACGTATCGACAGCTGCAACTGCAGTTGCAGCTGCAGTTGCGTTGGGGGCTTAATTTTGGGGGGACTTGCAGGCAGGCAGCTTCAGGCGTTCCCTTCAAAGGAACTCCGAGGCCGAGCTGGTGAACTTTCAAAGTTGACCGTCTCGAGTTGACTCTCAACTCAAACGGGCTGCAGGGTGCTTTCCAGGTGGCAATGTACTGCAGCAGCTGTGCATGCGCGGGTTTGATATGCATCCAGATACGAGTACTGGCTGACCAACGTTATATCGCCAGACCGTCCCTGCCGCCTTGTTACACTTAAAGCTCTTCGCATTGCTTGGTGTGTAGCGAACTCGCATTCGAGCTCGCAGTGGGTTTCCGTCACAATCGGGGTTGCGGAGCGCGCTCGAGCGGTGCGAGCATGCATCATGCCACGCCGCATGCATCATGCCACGCGTTGGAACTACGCCCAACGGCAGAGGGCCGTGTACATGTACACATTGAACTCATCAATGGCAATCAAACGCTCAATCAGTAACACAAACATTTGCATGTTATTGCTGAAGTCGAAACAACAAGCCTGTCAGACACAAGCGCCGCGAAGCAGGTTGGTGATTGTACCAAATTCCGGATTAATCGATTGGTGGGGAGGGCAGGGGGCAACACAAATCTGACATCATGCCACACTGTGGCAGATCTAGGCTTTAGGCAACTGAGTGCAACCTAGTCGTTGGTGTGGCCGCAGGTGCAGTGCAGCAATGCATGCATGAGACTGCGGGAGTAGGACGTTGATGCATAGATTTGCATGGTGATCAGCAAGTTCGCTGTCACATATAGGACTGACTGCCAGTTCACCAGTCGTTGTGTTTGACTGGCTGAATGGCAGGTACGTGTCTCTTGGACTTTGTTTGCATACTGCTGTGAGTTGGCATTGATACCTAGGACATTGATTGTGCTGTGTGCGAAGTGCAGGCTGTGACGTTGCATCTTGCTGCGGGCGAACATCGTAGACTCACAGTGCACATTCTGCCACACACACTGGACGGGCATCAGCTACAGCACCTTTGTGAGCAGGGGCAGGAGAGGGACACCACGCCCATGTGTGATGATTCTGGTAGAGTGACTATCTACCAGAATCATCACATGAGACAGCAACAGGAGTGGGAACGCAGGCACCCCGGGCACACTGAGCCTGCACACCGCGCCCGCAACTGCGACCACGCGAGAAAACACAGTCTCCCACCTCCGCCGGTGCAGACGAACACACGTCAGACACTTGCGCAGCCACACCAGCAGCAGCCACACCAGCGACGAAAGCCGCCACCATGCGCACACACAGGGAGCACACACATGTACAGGGAGCAGACGGAGAGTGGGGCCTCGGAAAATCCCCATTCTCTCAACTAAACACCATGGAGGGTGGCCACACCAACTCAACACAAAACACTATGGAGGGTGGCCACAGGCAGGGCAGAGGAACTGGCCACCTCCAAAACTGATGGCCTGGGGAGGTGTGCAGGTGATAGTTCGACAGGTGTGGGTAGTTTGTGGCATCAGCAGTTCATCAGGGGGCAAGTGTGAAAGTCCAGGCGTACTCAGGCGTTTTGTGGCGTCCATTTGGGTAGCACCAACCACAGTGGTACATCGGGAGCAGTCACAAGGATCTTCGCTCAGTCGCGACTTCCACACAGAGCAAGGCATCCGTTTTTGCTGCCGGTTGTGGCGGGCACATGGGCGACATGGCAGCCACCTCCTGAATGAGTCCCTGGTTTTGGCACGCCATCTATAGCTGTATTTAGCCCCGAATGTCGAACAAACCCAAAGCTCGATCGCGACCACGCAGATCTATCACTGTGTAAAACACACAGAGCAAGGCATCCGTTTTTGCTGCCGGTTGTGGCGGGCACATGGGCGACATGGCAGCCACCTCCTGAATGAGTCCCTGGTTTTGGCACGCCATCTATAGCTGTATTTAGCCCCGAATGTCGAACAAACCCAAAGCTCGATCGCGACCACGCAGCCGCGCTTTCTGCCGGACGTCACACAGCCACAGGTGAACGCCGGCAGGCACTTTCGTTAGCCATAACAGCAATAGTTCACTGTCTTGCGTCTTGACCGTTGCAAAGGTCGTCATGTGCCGGCTAGTCACTGATCATGATGCAGCTCTGGATCCGGGTCCTTCTCGTGAATCTGAATCGCCCGGTGCTCATTTCTAGAGTTCACCACAAAAGACTGCCACACGGCCTTCAGACTCTTATCTTGTCGGGTTCCGCTGCAGGCATGCCCCGCTGCAGGCATCCCAGGTGCAAGCTTCGGGTGTATGGCACACACACCGCGGATACATCGCATGAAGACGCATGCGTTTTACGCATGCGTTTTCTATCAGGAAGGCGCGATAATCTACAACATCCCCGCTATTCAAATGCTATCTGTTCGAAGCTGCGTCCTGTTTGGCGCAGTCAATTGAAGTGGTCGCGGCCAAGCTGTGGTCCCCCAGGGGGAGCCACGCACGTCATGGTCTCAGGATGTATCTCGACTTATGATGCTGTACTACCGCATCAGAACATACTGTAGTCACGCTTGTGACGAGAGGGCCTCAACGGTGGTGGCTAAGACTATATGTGCTGAGAGCGCTAACCTTACAACCACCTGATACCAATCCATATCGCAGTGCGTCACCTTGACCGAAGCAATCCAGCAATCTTAGTGCTGCAGGCGTCCTCCCAGTTTCCTGAAGTGGCATCATCTAGACGCGCAGCCGTTTTGCTCCCTGTATACTCTATCGTGCTGCAAGCGGTGGTTGGCTCCCTGGAGAGAACCTGTGCCACAACGAGGCTGTCACAGTGCACTGCAGTGCAGGTGACAGTGTTGAGCGCCCAACTTAGCAGTCCTTTGTTGCCCTTGGTTGCCCAGATCAGCTGTTGCGAAGCCAGTGCATTCAATCCTGCTTACGCATGCGGATGCAGCTCCGAATGCATCTGAACAGGAGCAACTGAAGGCCTCAGGATTGCCTAGAAGCCCTGCTATTGCTGTGCTGCGTCACAGACTTGTTGGACGTTACCTGAACAGCGTGTCAGAATTGGATGCAGAAACAGTGAGTTCATGGAGCTCCACTGTGACAGAAAACACCAGTTGTCTACATTCGTATACAGGGAGCTCCCCAGCCCTCAGAGCACAGCACCATCTGCCAGTAAGCATTGACCATTTGCCCGGCGGTCCTGTTTAACAGGACGTGCTAATAGGATGCCAGCACAGCAGGCCAGCACAGCAGACATCCAGTAGTTGGCCACTGTGATGGTGCTGGTAACACTGAGACAGAGCATAATCTAGATCCGGTAGATGTACTGTGCAAGGATCCACAGCTACCAACAGCAGCTGTGGTCAGGGTCGCAATCGTGTGGCACATGCATGAGGTCCTATGTGTTGTGAAGGGTCCGCAATTGTGCTCTCTCGGTGAGTTGAGGCCACCTCTGTGGCTGCGGGCAGCAGGCAATGTGGGCGTGTCAACACAGTGGCAGTGGGTGCTCTCACGGGAGGAGGGCATTCAATGTCGCCCTCAGACCCCAGCCCCGGTGTTGGACGCATGGTTAGCATTTCCCTGGTTTGACCTAATACCATCGTTGCACTTAGCCATTATTGCACTGCCACAGTCATGGCTGCTGCACTCAGCCGGAACGGGGAGACTCCGGGGAGTGTGCCTGCAGCGTGGATGAGAACCGTGCTCGGGTGATGCTCGCTACGTCTCGAGCATGGTCTCAGCTGTCCTTCTGGTGCAGTCGATGCAATCGCAGCAGTGCGGCCGATTGAATGTTCCACAGCACAGCATGCCGCAGCACAGCAAATGTTTGTGGAGGTGGCATGCCCCTGGAGATAGCCTGAACGGCAACATTGCGGGACTGCTGTGCATCAGAGTACTGTGTATGAGACTGCTGTGCATGAGGCTACAATGCATGCCTCCAGCGGAACCTGCATCATTACATTCTGGTGTACACGGTCTGGCTGAGTGGCGCTCTGCCCCCAAACAAACATCACGCACAATTATGACGTGCTGTATGTTGCGTGCTGCAATATCACACGCAGCTTGCAAAACCTCTCCACAAGCCACGCTGACTACGCGCTTGCCTCGCATGCATGCCTGCGCCATGAGTGCTGTGGCGTTCAAACACGGCTGCACATATCCGGACTGCCGCAGCACGCAGCACGATGTGCACCCCTCCCCCCCCCATCCCACAACCCTGTGCCTCAAATCGCCTTCGAGTGCGTGCACCTCCCTCCGTCACCGCAGCACGCAGCAGCATGCAGCACCATGTGAATTTCGAGTGCGTGCACCTCCCTCCGTCACCGCAGCACGCAGCAGCATGCAGCACGCAGCAGGCAGCACCATGTGAATTTCGAGTGCGTGCACCTCCCTCCGTCACCGCAGCACGCAGCAGCATGCAGCACGCAGCACCATGTGAATTTCGAGTCCGTGCACCTCCCTCCGTCGTTGAGGCTGCACACTCACTCGATGTTGCACACTCATGCCACATGCAGATTCTCACACGCGGCCCCAGAAGCTTGACAGATCAGGCCTGATCCCGGACACCACATTCTCACACGCGGTGCCACACCGAGACCTTCCGGATGCATCCCACAGAGGGAGCCCCTGCACATAGCATACGCGCACAAAGCATATGCGGCGCATGGTGGCCCGCGCACGTGCACGCTGTGCCTCACTCGGATCCCATGCATGGTGCCACATGCATCGCACATGCACCCCACACACGGACCCCCTGCACACCCAGCGCATGGTGGCACGCGCGGTGCCTCACCTGGATCCCATGTGCATCCCACACATGCATTATAATGTTGCCACTCGGATCCCACACACGGACTCCCTGCAGCGCATGGCCGCACACGCCGAGCCTCACTCAGATTCTGCATCACTCTGCCAGGCACCGTGTTTGTGCTGCAGTCTCCTGCTCCGCCACTGAACCAAGAGCACGCACGGATTCCGCACCTCCATGCTGGCAAGCTGTGAACCATGCCCTGCGCAGCACACAGCATGCAGCACGCAGCAAGTACCGCTTTCGTCAAGATCCCTGGAAGCTGTGGCCCATCCGGTGACTCACCAAACATAACCTGCTATGCACAGCACAGCACAGCATGAGCCCTCCAGCGCTCTGGTGGAAGCGACAAATCCAGCCGGGGGGGTTTGCATGGGGGTATGTGTGCCAGAGCCCGGGCAGCATGCATGACTCTTGTGAGGTGCCGCAGCGCGCCGCAGCACGGTGGCCTCACGCCCCGCTCTGCAAGCCGGCGAAGGGTGTCATGGGCTCATCGTCGTCCACGAGCGGCATGTCCGTGTCTGCAGCTGACATCTTCTTCGAGGTGATGTCCCAGATCCTCTGCCAGAGGTCCGCATTCTCCTCGGCCTCTAGCAGCTTCGTCATGGCATCTCTTCCCTGCTCACACACACAGACACACCGGTCTTATGACGCCATCTCGAAGAACATAACCGGTTGCTGAGTTGTCAGGTCGTGCGTCGGATGTGCTACTGGCGTGGCAAACGCATAACGCCACTCGGTAACCACACACTGGTGTTACATACACCATTCTGAGCGCATGTGCAATGCAGCATCGGCGGCAGCACGCACAGCACAACCATATTCGACCATGCGCCAAGCATGCAGTCCATTCCTCACAGACTCGAGCCAAGCACAGGACACAGTACATCAGTGCTTTCTGTCACAGCATCTTGGTGATTCCCGGTGAGCCCGGTGATCTGTCACGGCATACCGGGTGATAAAATGGCCAAACTGGTTGACAAACCAGAATATGCTGACATCATCCAGAGCATGCACAGCACGCAAAGTATGTACAGCACACAAATCATGCACAGCATACACAGCATACACATCACGCAAAGCATGCACAGCATGCACGGCATGCACGGCACGTACAGCATGTGCAGCGCACCTGTGCGAAGCTCTTCTTTGCGTCCTCGGGGTCGTCCGTCACGTCCTCTGTGAGGTAGTAAAACGCGCCGCGCTTCTCGAGCACGCCCCACTGCACGGCGGCGTCGATGAGAGACGCTGTGCGGTCGAGGCCGCGGTCAAAGTAGAGGTCGAAGATGGCCTGGCCGTGGGGCGGCGCGACCTTGTTCTTGACGACCTTGGCGCGCACGCGGATGCCGCGCGCCGGGCCCTCCTTGATGGGGCCGGGGATGACCTCCTTGCGGCGCACATCGATGCGCTGGCTCGCGTAGTAGAGCAGGGCCATGCCGCCCGAGGTGGTCTGCATGGCGCGCATGCATGTGGTTTTACAGGTGTGCATGCATGCATGCGTGGTGTGGGTGGGTGGGCCACATGTGCAACGTCAATGCGGTGGCTCGCATAGCAGAGCAGCGCCATTCTGCCGGAGCTCTGCGGAGGTGCAGGTGTCCACATGCATGCGTTGTGTTGCAGGCATGCATGATGATGTCAAAGGCCGGACTGGCCAGTACTGATGCCAAGCAAAACAGACGCAACTACGAGCGAATCAGCAACCAGGCAGGCGCTGCCTGCTGTGGCGGCGTTTCCTGACGCAGCTGTCTGGATTTTTGTGCCTGGTGCCTCCCGCCATAGATGCTCGCCGCTTGGCTGGCCACGACACTCACCCACAGCACGGACTGTGATGAAGCTTTTGCACTCACACAGCACTCGTCGCAGCCCGGCACGACCACAGCACAGCCAGCACATGCGTACAGCGGCCGAAACCTGTTCTGACTCGGCCACGCCAACCCTGCTCAGCCCGTCGCACAACCGCTTCTGTCGCAGCAGTCCACACCAACACCGTTCAACACAGCACAGCGCAGCGCTAAACAGACTCAGCACAAAGCGCAGCACATAGAGTGGCAAATATCGCAGCACACAGCACCGCACAGCACAGCTGCGAGCGTAAAAAACACCACAACGTATCGCAGCACAATGCAGAGCGCAGCACATCACAGGGCCCAGCGCGACGAAGCGCAGCACAGAGCGCAGCACACACAGCACAGCGCAGAACACACAGCAGCAACAATCGCAGCTCTATGCGTCGCAGCACAGATCGATGCAAAGCACAGCACAGCGCAGCACAGCACGAAAGCACAGCGCAGCGCACCTCGGGGTTGCCGAAGATGATGCCGACCTTCATGCGGAGCTGGTTGATGAAGAGCACGGCGACATTGTGCTTGTTGGCATTGGCGGCGATGCGGCGCAGGTGGTTGCTCATCAGGCGTGCCTGCGCGCCGATTTGGGGGTCGCCGGCCTCCCGAGCCATCTCGGATGCCGGCTGCAGCGCCGCAACGGAGTCCACGACGATGATCGACACCGAGCCACTGCGTATCATCTCCTCGACGGTCTGCATGCATCAAGTGCAGGTATGCGTCAAGTACCGGTATGCGTCAAGTCCAGGTATGTGTTACGTGCAGCACAAGTCAAAACGTGGTTGTTTGGGGCTCACCCATCCATGCCATGGTTTATTTGCATGTATTTGATTGGAGTGGGAACCTGGAAAAGCAGTGCACGGCTGCGCGCAGCTGCGGCTTGTGCACGCTGCTCGAACACGCTGCCGCAGGCGGCTGGAGTCGATCACAGTTTATAGGTTGCCGCATCACTGCTCACGCGTGCTGCTCACGCATGCTGCTCATGCGTGCTGCCGCAGGCGGCCGGATTTGTAGATCTGACGGATTCAATCACAGGTGTAGGTCTGGCCGGAACGAGTTGCTCGCAGAACAGCTGCATGCTCACAGAACAGGTGCCTCAGCTTTGTCATGCATGTGAAGCGGGTGGCACATCAGCGGGCAGGGGGCAGAGGAGCGGCCGGCTCTGGAGGCGTCACGGGTCGGCGAAAATGCCACTGGAGGCATATATCATATGATATGTGCCACTGTAAATTAAGCCAAACTGTTCAGTTGCAAAAATCTGTTTTTGGGGTACCCAGCCCGGGTGCCTCCGAGGCGTGTGCCAACTCCACGTCGTTGACGGCAACCATATCAATTGGTGTGAGTCGTGCGACTGGTGAAATGCTACACATCGCAGTGCGATGCCCAGCCATATGGTGGCATCGCAGCAAAACAGGCGTCGCCGGAACCTGACAAGACACATGGTGTGACATTCCTGCAAGTTGACCACCAACGCAATGATAGCTGCTTGCACGCAAGGGGTGACCTCCCACCACAAGGGCCTGATCAGCGCCGGAGTCTGGCAGACTATGGTAGAAGCGGTCGTGCCCGGTGCCACCATGCATGCTGCAGTAGATGCGGCCGCTCTATAGGTTGTGCGCAAGGTGTGAAACGCTCCACTGCGATGATGGGGGCCCACCATCGCCATGACGCCTCAGCCAGGCAGCCGTTTATGGAACAGGACCAGACATGCTCATGGCGCAACACAATTAACCATGCATCTTCGCGACAATGTGTACAAGCATCGATGCCGCACTGCCGCAATGCCGGGTGCGGTACTGCCGGGCTGCCGCACTGCCGCACTGCAGCAATGCCGGGAGCGCACCATGAGGGCCTGGTCGCCGGAGTCCGGCTGGCTGTAGTAGAAGCGGTCGCTCTTCAGCCCCAGCTTCTCGCCGTATGCCCTGTCGTACGCATGCTCCACGTCGATCAGCACCGCGCAGTCCGTCGGGTACTGCTTCAGAGCCTGCATGCACGACACTGCATGCTGTGCTGTGCTGTGTTGTGTGCATGCTGTGCGGCCATGCATATGGGCTTGCTAAGATACGCCAGGGCTCACCTCGTTCGCTGAGGGCTGACCCGGTGATGAGCGTGTGCGGTGGCATGACATGTGGGGGGGGCCGGCATGACATGTGGGGGGGGCCGGGACTGAGGGTTGGCACGGTGCAGTAGCCTGTGGAGACAAGTCGGCAGTCGGCCGGCGCTCCTGCCGCTCGCCGCTGGCCGCACGTGTGCAACGGGTTAAACAGGGCACCTGAGTTTTACGCAGAGGAGAAAGCAGCGCCGCGGCTGTGAGGCGTGAGGCTGCGAGCGGAAGTCTGGCGGAAGGCAGGGGGAGGGGGGGGGACCTTGACAGGGACATAAGAACTTCTTGAACATCTTGAACGGATAAGGTGTCAAGGAGAAAACTACTAGGAGCAGGCCGCAGCGAGTGTCCTGCCAGCCATGCCGCAGCCGATGCGGCAGTGTGACATGGTCAACACACAGACATGCTGTCTGCATGCATGGCGCACTGCATGACCCGCGCCCGGACCCTTTGCATTCCAATGCATGCAGGCGGGCGTGGCTCGGTTGAGCGGGCGGTATCGTATACCACTCTATGTGGAGTATGTGCAACGATGGCTAATTACATGGTACGCGTGAGAGCATTGCGGCAGGTGGCAGCCGGTTACGACCAGAGGTGGGATCCCGCACCTGGGCCATGATGCTGAGCGCGAGGGTGGTTTTGCCGCTGGACTCGGGGCCAAACACCTCAATGACGCGGCCCCGTGGGATGCCGCCCCCCAGCACGGCATCTACAGTCAGGCACCCCGTGGAGATGCGGTCTCTGCACAGCAGATCAGATCCGTCAGGCTTACTCCTCGGTCGTTGCGTAGCTTGAGCAGGACGTGCAGTGACTCTGTGGCTGGCGCTGGGTCCACCAGGACTCCGCTGCAATGTTGTTCAGTAATATCCGCCGCTGTGCGTGGGCGGCCGTGATTGCAGAGATATCATGACACTGTACCGATGTAAGAACAATGGGGCTCTGGTCGCACATGTCTTTGATGACCCCGCGGCTCCCGTCCATCGCCATGAGAGTGTTGGGGCCAAACTGCTTGTTGAGGCGCCCGATGCTGGCCTGGAGAGCGGACTTCTGCACACCACACACGATGGGAATGCACAGCTGCTGTAGATGTGTGCTGTGGTGGTTTCCGAAAGTGAGGCGCCACACCGTCGCGTCTGGTCGCGATCGATACTGAGACGCACTAGGCGTTGAGAATTCGAAGAGGCATAGACACGCGGGTGCACACTGGCATCCCAGATCAGGACCATTTATAGTCACATGTATAGTATATATGTTGAACTGCATGCCGACTGGCAGGCTGCGCGAAGGATGTCATGCCTATGCCTCGTCCGTGCTCGTACACATGCACATGTCCGCAACCCCGGCAAGCAGCTTTCTCGGCCCACCTGAATTAGATAGAGCCAGAATGACTGGATCATACCTTCTGTTCGGCCTCTGTGGCCTCTGCTGCGCTCATCCCTGGCGGATGGTCGGGAGCGGGACCGGCTTCCGCTGGGCCGGGGTCCGCTGGCGCTTTAGCAGATGCTGCATTCTTCTTTGACAGCGTCCGCAGCTTTCGCACAGGAGTAGTGTCGCTGGGGATTGCAGACACATCGCTCCCGCCACTGACAGCATGTACACGGACTCTGCCGTGCAAGTTCCGAAGCGCCGAGGGCAGACGCACAACACGGGGAGTCGGAGAAACAAACATGGGACAAGCTGTAGACAATGACGATGCGATTGCGCTGCCAGTCACCGCCGATAGCGGATACAAACGTTGCGCGCTGGCCACGACAGACCAATTGGCAACAGCTGACCGGAGCATAGAGCAAGCCAAGGACCCCAGGAGATAACACCCGTCATAGGCGTGACTCCCACGCGACTATGTGTAGCGAGCCCAGCGACGCCGCTTCTCACTGGACTGCAGGCAAAGCACGGCTCCATGCTGGGGATGCTGCGAGATCAATAGTCTCCCGCTGTGTCGTCCAGGGCTTGCGTGTGCAGTCAACCGCGCGTGCCTGCTCGTTGCGATTGCCGTGCTATGTCTTGGAACAGCAACTATCGTGAAAACTCCTCAAATCAAGAACCTGTGTGAATGGATTGAAACCGCGAGTGAGGAGCAGACCGGTTGTGCATCTATAGGATTCCTCAGCGCTCTCGCAAGCAGTGTACAGCTGTATATCGGCCAATATACAAGTCACGACGCCTGTACAGCACATTTGAGTTTGTCAAGTCTTTGTGGACCCATGTGCATGCCGCGTGCCACATGCGCGACTTGATGCAGCTCCACGGTCGCCGAAAGTATTCGAAACAGACGACATGCTCTATTGGCCCGCCTTTCGTCTGCCAACATCGATCTATTCATGGGAGTCAGACTGGGTCCCTCTGGAATGCCAGTGGGGCCATTCGTGGCTCCCAATTGGCCCCAGAGCTCGCTGTTGTGGCTGCAACAGACGCATGCGGTCCCATTCTTTGTGGCTGGTGCAATTCTGTGGATCCGGTGTGTTGTCTGATCTGGGGCTGTTCCCCTGTATCGTGGCCTATCTTGTGTTCTCAATCCGCTAAATCCGTAGCCAGCTCTGGCCATGGTCATGGCTCAATCTCTGCAGGAGCAACTCCTTGCAAACCCACAGCAGCTGAGCTCCTGACCGTTGACACACCAACACACTGCGACAGCGCTTGAACACGGCTCGCTCTTGAAAGTTATGGCATAGCTGTGGCTGTTTCTGCCTGCGTGCAGAGCTGCACCCGTCGCATGTGAACAGATTGTCAACCTGTGCCCCGTTTTGGGCCGGCGATGCTGCAGGTGGCCAATATGTCGTATGACGTCGTGACCGTCATGATGTATGAGTCCTGCCGGTGTACGGTAGGGCATGCCAGTGAACGAGGTACGCAGGTGCATCCGTCCAGGCAACAGGTACACTGGCGCAACAATCGAGGGTTGCAGTACAAGCATGTGCACTGAACTTGACCCGAACAACCCAGGATACTCAAAGCAACCGCTGAAAGGCAGTCTGGCCAAGAGATGGCCGGCCTGCGTGTCTTGGACGATACTGATCGCGGATTCAGTCCTCAGGTGCAGACAGGCAAAATCAGACAGACCACCGGTGGCACCACACTGAACTCACCACATCAGGCCTTGCTCCTTGAAAATTGCTGCACCACATGGGTAGAGACATTGTCCACGACATAGGCCAGTCCTGGATTTGAAGCTGAGTGAAGGAGTGGAGTAGGCACCAGGCGCCAGTGACCGAGGGACTGAAGCTCGCCGGGGGCCTCTGTCAGCCTGATACCACTCAGCTGCACATGGACGGAAATTTCAAGAATGCTGTCCAGCTAGACAAGTAGGCATGCGGCCCTGCCAGCCTGATCCCACTCAGCTGTGCAGCAACATGAACTCCACAACCAACTCGTCACTGGTCACGGCGATGCTTTCATGTTTCGGGCTTACGAATTCACACGGTGATTGTATGTTGGGTGACGACCAAGGGTAGTTGTATTGTGTCAACCTCGCGTAGACACACTGGCTTTTCAACCGCTGTGATCGTGCGCATCAGCTGTTTTAGCGGCGCTTCAACCAGGTACCCCCACAATGGCTCAGTCGGTAGGCACAAGAGCCGGTAAATACAGCATAACGATACCGATCATGCGTATGTACTGTGCAGTAAAGGACAGCGGACGCTATCCTGGCTGCTGTCGACGACGACGACGCTGCAGCGCGCGGAAGCCCAATGGCTCTCGGCTGACGAAGCAGCGGGAATCAGCTGTGTCAACGATGCCCGAGCCCAACATCATCATACCATACGTCATAGTCGATGCCCGCTGCTCAGACCGGCCGTTGGCGATCATGATGAAAGAGCAACAACACATGGCTGAGCCTGGGTCAACTACGGGGTCCGCACACCGCAGAAGAGTTCTCAGTTTACTAGATGTCTAGCTGCACTACGATGCTGCGGAATCTGCATGCAGCGTGGCCGGCTGCGCTGTGCTCATGCACCTCGGTGGAGGACATACCACATCCCCCGGAAATGTCCCTCGTATCGCCGAAAAAGCACCTGATGTTCCCGACAGATCGCCTCATGTCGCATGCCGCTGACCGTCGCCAGTGCGCACGTTTTTGCGCGGGCCCGGGTCCGTCACCGGAAGTAATTGCCATCGCATGTGAAAGCCGGTCGTGCCATGGCACGGTCCATCAGCAACGGCCGGGACGCCTTGATGCTCTGCGTTTGCCAATTTTGCAACAGCTGCACGTCCTGGATTCAGGACCACACCCATCGTACCCACTCCAGCGCATGCACGTGGCCATTCATGCCTACCGCGGGTGTGCAGGCCAGCTACACTGTGAAGTTCTGCCATGCGGCATGGACACGTTTCTCAGTTCTGCCATGCAGCATGAACAGCACTGCTACCATGCAAGATAAGCCAGCCCTGCACAACTTGAAACTGGAACCCCTGCAGGCACATCCACCTGTGTTACACAGTGATAGATCTAGGACTCAGCCATCCACTTGTGCAGGCACATCCACCTGTGCATATATTTGTCATGCTGCTGTGGAGAGGACTGTATGCACAACTAGTCCCTAGACTGTATGTATGTACCACTAGTCCCTAGACTCATGTTCACACGCCAGCCAGATCACCTGGCATGGATCACCTGGTGCAAACTGCACAGCCACAGCTGGCTTGTTGCCTGGTCTGTTGCCTCTGGCGCTGCTGAGTCCTAGATCTATCACTGTGTAACACAGCCACAGCTGTGCCTTGCAGGGCATGGTCTTTCTTATCACGAGTCCGTGTCACACGAATCCGTTTATTTCCTTGGAATGTGTGTGGTTTGTACTGCAATATGTTGGCACGGCCATGGACGCCTGTGCAGTTCAGATTGCTGGTCCACAGCACCAGTACTCAGTCTGACTAGTACTAGACTCTAGCTGCTACAGTATCAAAACCACAACCGAACGAACTAAAACAGCAGGTGGCATGCGTGGCTATGCTTTCATTCGCACCGTGCCAACCATGCTCATGCTCACCCTTCCAGGGCTTCTAGGACAAGATGGAAATTGCTGATAATTATGCGCAGCCCCTTGGACAGATGTTCCAAGACACAACAGCCTCAAAGCTGAGACCATCAACGGTTCTGCCTTAGGCCTAATTAGGTGCACATGCAATATGTTGACTATGTTGACTTCGTCGACATTACCTCCTGGGCATGGCAGCGACGCTGTGTTGCCGCTGTGTTGCCGCGCCCGCCTCTGCTGTGGCGGTTGGGCCCCTTGCTGGCCGCCTCGGGAAACGCTCTCTTGTTCAAGATTTCTGAAGTGTGCCACGCCACAAGAACGTCAGACTGTGCCCATGCGCCAGCATCCTGCTGCTGTGGTCGCCTCTGCCAACACGCTATGCCGCGCCGTGCTGTGCTGTGCTGTGCCATGATGTGACTGACGGGTGAACAGGCGCTGTACTACTATCGCACGCAAATCGATTCTTACAGACTGTAAGTTACAGCTCAGGGCTGTAGTTACAGACCACAGCGGCTGCAGGGCCGGCCTGTGGTGTGGACTTGCATGCAATGAATTCTCTGGCACAGAAGCTGCAGCACAGCCGAGTCGCCACCACCACACACTGCCTGATCACAGATTTGGAGTCCTATTCACAGCCAATTCTGTCGGCAGGACTGCCAACATGCGCATCGCAGCGTGCTGGGCGTCGCGACTGGAACCTCACCTGTGGGAGCACAATGGTTTAAATTGCAGCCGGCTTGCGCTGAGCACGGCTGATCGGTGCCGTGCAGTGTTGATGAGAAAAACAAAAAAGGAAATGTTTAACCGACACGTTGTCGTGATTAATGTTGTGTAATACAGGCACAGGCAGCGCAGCTCTAGTCGCTTGCAGGTGTGCCAGAGATTGGACTCCGAGTCGGACGGTCTGGCCAGACCGAAATCTGGGTCAGGGAATGCTAGCTGGAATCAGAGGCAGAGAATATGGTTCATGGCTTGTGGTACATCCGGAATCGTGCCTCATCCAGGCAGGTGTTAGCCATGGCACCCGGACAACAGAGCACAGACATCAGGCAAGAGCACAGGACATCAGGCCAGCGCACAGGACATCAGCCCAGCAGCGCCAGAGTTCCTGATCTATAGGGGAGCATGATCTGTAGGGAAGCACAAAAGTTTGAGACCTGATTCTTGGTGCATGGCATCACATAGGCCTGGGCCCTTTTGAACTGGATGAGGAGCGGAAAGTGCTTGCCCAGGTGCAACTGCTGTGCTTTACAAGATCTATATTCCGATTCGTTTTGTGACACACATGGTGTGCACGAGGGCTTTTTGCTATCACTGTGATATCTGTCTCCTCCAGTGAAAATATCAGGATTCAAGATCCAGACAGGCATGCACGCGTGAAAAAAACTGTTGGATTGTTGAATGCCAGTGGATCCCATTTCCTGACTGCTAGCTAGCTAGCTTGCACTGCTGTGCTGTGCTTCTACCCACTTGCTGTTCTGCACCAACATATTTGGGGAGCCAGGAGGCACCTTGGAGGCCAGGTCATGGCCAGAGTTCTTCAGCTGCATCCAGATGCAGCTGAATCCAGATGGACGATGAGTGGCCACTTGTGGCCAGCCAACGTCCTTGCAGGGTACCATGTGACACAACCTCTTGGTACACGGACGGTGCCATGTGACAAAGTTTCGTTTGATGCATGCTTTAACATGATGTGCTATATACCAGATATGTGGTTCAGGGCCTGCACCTGGCATGGCTATGGGTGATTCCAAAACAGACCAAGCATCACATCATCATGATGTGCAGACCCAGTCAGCCTTCGATTTAGCCTATGGTCACTGCACACCATTGTTTTGCATTCAATCCGGTTGCCAGCCTGATCAGACGTCTTTCTTTCTCGGAATGCGCATGCTGTGGCAGGCGTTGTCGAGTGATGGATCTGTTCGCGTGCGGCAATGGCACGTTCCTAAACATGGCTCCTATCAGCAGTGCTCGTGAAAGATTATTTGCATCGACACGATCATCATGATGATATAAGCGAGCCCTAGGAAACGAGCTAGCTCGAGCTGGAGCCGAGTGTCCACAGGCGAGCCCAAGCGCTCGCGCTGGAGTCTGGCCAGCTGCAGCTGGAGTGCACATGCGCAGCTCTGCGTCCAATTACTATGCCAATATTATGATAAGTCACCTTCAAATATATGACGCATGAACATCGTGTCACAGCTGCAGGCGTCTCGCTCTAAGTATCTTTCGTGTATGGATCCGCATATGCATGCGCATGCCCGCTGCGGTGCACTCATCTCAGCCGTTGCCCAGGGCCCGAGCTCGAGATGTAGCGAGTGCATACTGTAGTATGCCCCCGCAAGATCCCGGATGCACCTTCTCGGCATTGTCACCCAAATGCTGCACAGGTCCTGTGCAGGCACGCTTGAAGCTTCGCGAGCGTCAGAGAACCAGGTCCAGTCGCTCGGCGCGCTTCGGCCGTTTCGCACGGGGTGCTGTGGCCGATGCCCGACTGCCAGTGGGTTTGGCGTGATACCCGATTTTCGTTTTTGCTTACTTTCCTTTTCGCACGTGAGCGGAGCACACATGCACAGTCCAGCGGTAGCACATGTACAGGTCCGCCAGTGCACTAAGTACTGCAGTGGGCCGTACCCCGGGCCTCGATGACCTCAGCTTCTGCAGCGGACAGGGCCCGGCACTGATCATGCTGAGATATGTGAATGAATCCGGACGGGTGCCTGCTCCACATACATGGCGCTTGCTGTCGTCACATTCGACTGAAAAAGGGCGGCATGCATGCCCATGCGCATGCCCCTCATGATCACAGCTAGCGTGCGCCACGTGGCATCTGCTTAGGTGTTACACGGAGATGAAAGCAAGAGCCCGGAAGCGAGGGCAACAGCAGGAAAGCTGCTTAGCTGATACACGGAGATAAAAGCTGCTTAGGTGTCATCAAGTGCTGCCTCCGAGCGCCGTACCGTGCCCAACGTTGAGTCGCGATTGTCATGCAAATCAAAAGGCGGACCGCCCAAGACCGTCGCGCGCGTCGACGCCGGACGTCAAGTATGCCTTTACCGACGCCACGCATGGGCTCGGCCATGGGGGGTTGCGAGCTCTGCTGCATGCTGCGCGCCAGCTCATCCACATGCTAGCTTTGCGATCAATCAAAACGCAGAAGTTCCTTGGTAAGAATCGTGCATTACTTAGTCGTACACCGGCGCGTGTGAGCTAGTCGTTTTCCTTGACCTCATCCGGTGGCATACATTCCCACGACTCCTGTCTTCGCCTTTTAGATCAGCGCGCGAGAGTCAAACGCGACACTAATACAGTGTTCTTGGTATCTTTTTGAAGTAGCAGGCGCGCTGTACGGCCTTCAGCCGGGAAGCATTCGGACATCTGCGACTGGCAAGGCAGCCCGTCCCCGGCACACAGCTTGCCCACGCCCCTGTTGCAGGTCTACGCTGAGAGGAACTAGCGACTAAGGTTGATTCTCCCAATTTTTAATCTGCCCTTTCTGCCCGTTCTTCCATTATGCCATTGGCCCCGTCTTCGAGCTGCGAACACATGCGATGTCATACATCATGTGCGCTCGGCGTGGCGTTGTCGAACACGCTGTCTGCGCCTGTGCTGACACGCGCACAGCTGCAGACGGGGCGCTTCTTGAAGACCTGCTGTGGCGATGGGTCTAATCAGCGGATTCGTGCCGGCGCTCTGCGCCGCGGCTGCTCTCTGTTGTGCGCACGCGCCGTTTGCAGAAGCTCAGAGCAGTGCGGACACAGCCTTCGGCCGAGCTCGGTCATACGCTTTGGGCAATGCAGATCGACTTTCCGAGACTATAGTAGGGTGCATGACGGCATATGTTGACGCGCATTCAACCCGTCGAACTGCGTCATGACCATTTTCGTAGCGGCACGAACCGCCGCCTGGCAAGACGTTCAGCTCGAATCCGCCTTGCTTTGAATGATTTCAGCAATGGTTTGAATGACAACCATCCCGATGCACACAGCATGTGGTCAACAGCAAGCATCATCATCCCTCGATGTGCCTTGAGCAGGAATGATTGGGGCACGAAGCATGCATGACACATAGCATCAGCGTCGCCACATTGCCTGACAATGAATGACCGATATCCCCCTTGATCAGCATGCCGCAGCATCATGCTGCGCAAGCAGCGGCACCTGAGCCACCGTGTACAAAGCGTCTGTCCCGGGGTGGTTATCGCCGTTCGATTGACGTTGCCACGTTCGTGGCGCTCCGCCGAATTCTCACCAAATCTTATCCGAATCACGGCGAAGTTTCAATTTTTGTGACATGGTTTTCACACCCGTGACCAATGCAGCTTCCACGATCGAAGCACAGCGCGCCTGCAGCGTTTTCTGGGACACTTCACGCTGGGTTGCTGGCTTCCCATGCGCACCCATGCACTTTCATAGACCCTCAGATGGCATGCCGTTCGTTTGTGGGACTGTAGGCGCTGTACTGCGTGGCCAGCGCGCACGTTTATCCGCCAAATTTAAAGCAACGCAGCATCTGTGTTTTGAACAGACGCAGACCCGCATGCGCACGGTCTGCAGGGCTGGCCCGCCACTGAATATCTGAGATAGACATGATTCCCTATCGTGTTATCAGGCACGGCTAGCCGCCTGGATCCAGCTGGATTTGACAAACGTACAATCAGATCTGTGTGCACGCTGTGCGCACACACTCGCTCGCGATCGCGTCTTGCTGTGTCACGCGTGATCACGTCCACCCACACTAGCCGTGCAGCGATGGATTGCCGTCGACAATCTGCGACTGAGTCATGCACCAAGGTTGGCTCGCCCACCATGGGGGCCCACGTTCAGCTGCTTTTTGCGCCACCAGGACTGGCAGTCCACACCGCGGACCCATCAAGCAGGATCGGCGCTGTACGGCATGCAGACTGGCACGCAGAGGCACATCAATAAACAAGTGACTACTCGACTTCTAGACCTGTACCCTGTTCATGGGTGTTGTATTGTCACGTCCAGCGCGCACCGATGGCCGGAGTGGCGTGAGTGTCCCAGGTCATTCACCCCTTCGCAGCACAGTGCAATCCAGACTGCATACCACAACAGAAGACTGCACAGCAGCATGCTTGCGTGCGGCGTGACGTGTCATCGTCTTGGGCAGACTCAACCGTGTTTTGGTCTGTTGAATTTGAGGTGCCTTCAGTCTCAGGAGGGTTCAGGGCTGTGCCCTACTCCATGAGAACCTTTCTGCAGCAGATGTCTCGCATTCCGTCCGTAGGGGATGTGTGTCAACAAGGGCTGTCTGCAGCCAGCCATTGTCCTGGTGAACTTCTGGAGTATTTATGTCCTGTTGTGAACTTCTGTGTCCATCACATGAGTTTAATCCCACACCAGAATTTGTGTCATGGAAGACCTTCCCTGTGCCTTCCTTCCAGTGAGCCATTTAGTAGCACAAGTGCAAGTAAAATGCGCATTGATTCTTTGTGCTAATTGTTCTGAGCTTTCCCCACCAGCATCCGGCTAATGGTAGCTGCTGCTATCAGCAGGGGCGTGGCCCTGTGGCCAACACTGCATGAACTGCTTCATGGTGATGAACTGGTTTCTGCTGCAAGGGATTTGGACATGCTGTATGTAAGTCAAAATAGTGAAGAAAAGAAAGCAAGAATTCTGGGTGACCCAGCCTCTACAGACAATTTACTTCTTGCTGTAAAGTTTGCATTTTGCAGCCAAGCTTGCCTGCTTCATACAAGCTTTCTGAATCTTCTTGGCATGAAAAGCTGAATCTGAGACTGAACATGGAAGAGATACGTTACAGATGTATGCTCCACAAGCTGGTAGAACACAGAGGCACGGTTCATGGCAATGCACCAAATCTGAGACTGAACATGATGAGTGGCAAGCTGCCCACTGACATAAACTGGCATGTCCAGGCCACTTGATAATTCACAGGAGCAACATATTACAGGAGAGCAACACACAATCTTGCCAACAACATGATCTGCAAGGCTGCCAGAGAAACTATTTCATATGCACCTCTGGCAGACTGTCTGGCCACAGCATGCCACAGCATTCCACAGCATGTCAAAGGACTGTGCAGACCTGATCTGTGTCACACTCAGGTAGATCAAAGCCTGCGAGGGAGGAAACAAGTCACATAACAAACAGCACAAACAGCAGCAGGCAGGGACATGATGCACTCGAAAGCACAGGGCACTGGGAATACCTGGTCTGTGCAGATGTACTCCCAAGTAACCCTCACATCATGTGCTGCTGCAAGATGACACACAACTTACGTTTCTGTTGCAATTCCCAGATCAATCAGAGCAAGCGTAGCATGCCAACAGCTGCAGGCACCCCTCCGGCTGTACCTGTGTCTCATGGTATCGTCCCCACTATACGACTTGGCCACGCCTGATGTCTCTGAAAATTTCTGGCAGACAGACTCATCACAGGCTCATCAGCGACTTTGAGCCATGCCTGCCATGGTCTGGCAAACCCAGCTCACCAGTTTGCACACACGCATGGGTTGGGGCCAGCAAGGTCAAAGACGTATTCACTGTTACGTCGAGGGGCTCCGATCCAGTTGTATTCACGAAAGTCATTCAACTAGGAGAGTACTCAAGCCAACACACACACATGGCTGAGGAGGCGGCCAAGGGCCACCACCACACCATCACCAAACGTCGGGAACACCTCGCAGAGATCTGCCATCAATCCTGGTGCAGCATCTCTTTCTTGCAGCTCTGTCTCAAGGTCAAAGACGTATTCATGTGTAAATGTAAATGTAAATGGAATTTGACTTACTTGCCGAAGCCGATTAGGCCATTGACATCTCCGGCGAACCGGGACCCAGGAACCGAAGGGGTAAACCAACCGGATACCCTCCTAGACGCATGTGTGAGTATTCATGTGCGGCCGTACACATGTGTGACTGTATTCATATGCGGCCGGATTCGCGTGCGGGCGGAAGGCCGGCCGCACCACTGCACCACTGCAGAGTCCCTGCGTTGAAACATAGCAGAGGGGCACGGGCACTGAACAGATCCAGCTGCACCACGACATAGGGCTTGAACACAGCACCGCACCGCAGCACATGCTGCGTGTGCTGTGGGTGATGCTGTGTGTGCTGTGGGTGATGCTGCGTGCTCGCTTACCTCGGCGCGGCTCTACCAACCCGAGACGCTGCGCTCTGTTGAGATAGCCTCTTATAGCGAGATAGAAAGAGGTAGCCTCTTATTGAGATTTTCAACATAATACGTGTCAGCATACTGAGACAGAGTCCTAGCCGCTATCTCAGTGCACACCACTGTAGCGTGCCTCAATTTGAGCGCTGTCTGTGCAACAAGCCCTTACACAGAGTGCAACAAGCACTCACAGAGTTTTCAGCTCAATTGCTTGCGCGGCAGCGTCGCAGCAACCAACCACTGCGTTAGCACCACGATGGCGCTGCGATAGCAACTATTCACATACTCCTCCATATATCTCGAGATAGACTGACACGTGTGCTCAGGGCCTAGTATCACCAGCCCATGTCGACCGTTCATAATCAGCCCATAAACAGGCAGGCAACCGATTACAGGCCATCATATGTAATTGCGTGTTCAATTATCGCCCACATGCACTGTATGCTTTCGTGTTCTGTTTCTGCGATTTTGCTGCCGCATGCCGAGTGTCTGACAGAGGGGCATGCATGCAGCGGTGCGGCAAACCGCTCGTTCGTCGTCGAAATGCAACATCGTGGCGGCCCAAGACGCGAGCTCACAATCTGTGGAAGTCGTCGCCAGCGTCAGTGCGCCTCTCCTCCTCCCGTTTTTTTATTATCTATTGATGCATTTATCTATGTGATTTATCTAAGTGATGCATTGTCTCCCCCTGCAGCCGCCTGCGGCCCCTCCAGTGCACTCCACCTCAGAAGGACTTCCTTACCCCTCTGGCGTCTCCCCTCGGAGCTGTCCTCCTCCTCTCCCGGCCCCCTTCCTCGCATCCTCGCAAGGCCTTGCCCTACTTGCATGCGCCCCATGCATGGACATGTGCGCCGTGCGGGGCACCATGCTCGCACTGATAGCGATGCACGATCAGCCAGCCATGCTATCCCCTGCTGCCGTTTACACGGCCATCCACAGCATGCACAGCAGCATGACAGCGCGCAGCATACTCGGCCGTCGGCCTTGCTGGACTCCTTTTTGATCTGACTCTGGCATAGAATCGCACAGCGCAGCACGCATCCCATTCGCGCAGCAGCAGACGCCCTGAATTGCATGCACGTCCATGTGCAACCGAGTGTGGTTTGGGTGCAGCGGCAATGACAACGGCGTTTGTGTGTGAGCAAAACCACACCCAGGCGGACGCGGACATTCTTGTGCAGTCGCGGGACATCGCGGTATCTGCCGCGTCAGCATTTGCGCGGGCGGTGGCTAGTGTTTCCGTCGACTGCTACCTCAGTGCGCCCCCCCCCATGCATGCGTGTACATGAACTCAATATCACATGTAATCATACTGCGCTAGCACAATCACGTTTGGATCGTCCTACTGACAACGCCAGCCGTGTGTCTCTGAATCAGATGGTACTCGGTGCTGCGGCCAGCACAGTTCAGTCGACTGAACAACCACATCATGCATGTGTGCGCTGTGCGTGCACTGCATGCTGCGCGTGACGTCAAGCCGCGTGCTTCTCTCTGTGATCTGAGCGCGCAACGCCCTGCGCTGCCTGAAGCCGCCCATATGAGTCCTGCAAGCCTAACCCTTAACCCCTAACCAGCCGCCCATCATTAGACACCTGATGTGTCTCATGGACACCTGATGTGTCTCCGCAGGTGGGTCGGCGTCGGTGCAGATCAACGGCCGCAGCATCGCCATGTCGTCCGCGTTCAGCATCGCGCAGGCATACGTCACAGCTGTCGCCACTGCCGAAGTGTGCGAGGGCTGCGAGTCGACGGCGCAGGTCGTCGCGTCGCAGACGGAGGAGCTGTGGCTAGAGGCGGTCGCGATCGCCGAGGTACGCGTGCAGACGATGACCACCATCGGCATGAGCCGCAACATCTGGATCGAGGAGTTTGTGGAGACGGTCATCGACGGCGTCGCCTCTGCCTTTGCCGAGGTGTGCTCATGTATGCATGCATGGACCACATGCATGATGTGCATGCATGCGAGTTTGATGCGCGACTGCAGCTGCGCGCGGGGAGGCGTGTGCTGTTCTTGCAAACAGCACTGTTACGCAGAGTTGTGCTGTCCTGTGCCGGCGGGGTCGTGTCACAGCATGCACAGCGTGGGGTCTGCAGCGACTCCTCCCGGCCCGCCTCCCAGCGCGCCGGCGTCGTCCCCCTGTCGCCACCCACTCCTTCGGTACCGTCTGTCCGAAACTTCAAACAGATTTTTTATTCGAAGTTTTTTAAATTTAATTTTAATGCGGACCCACCCTCCCACCGGGGTCGATGTCCTTCCCGCGTCTCTCATGCCCCTGGGAGTCACAATACCCGATCTAACCGCCCAGTATTGTGACTGGTGTGGTGACGCCGGACTGTGGCCAGCAGATCGACCAAGCAGGCGTTTTGGCCCCCGCCCCGCCTCCACGCCTATGCAGATCTTCTCCACCCCAACCCTACCAACCCTAGCACAGAATCGCACATTGCATGAACACGTAGCAAATGCAAGCAGCGCATGTAAGCGTGGCCCTGTCAATTTGCATGCTCTGTCACATCGTGGCGGTTGTCTGAATTCCGGCACACCAGGTGGTTTGGGGTCATATACAGAATCAACGCACTGCTGCAGGTTCTGGCAAATTCGTACGCGAGCAAAGAAGACGGCTGCCAGGCGTTCATTGAGGCCTCAGGCGGCGCCGACGCCAACGTCCTCGACGACCGCGCGCCCAGCGCCTTCGAGTGCGTGCTCAACGTGTCGGCCGCCGACTACACCTTTGCCGAGGACGCCGTCGCGGAGGCGGTCCTCTCCTCAACCATCTACGCCTGCGAAGACCCCTCCGATCTCCGGTCTAACGAAACCGCCCGGGTGCGCATGGTCTGAGTGCTGCGCATGCTACATGTGCTGCGTGCGCTGTGCATGCTGTGCATCTCGCATGTGCTATGCATGCTGTGAATGCTACATATGGTGCGCGTGCTGTTTGAGTCTCTGGAATGCATGCGCCGGCTGCATGCAGCAGCCGCCGTCCAGGTGGCATGCCGTCCCGGTTGACATGCACTCACGCAGTCTCAGCAGTCTCGGCTGTGTACTCCCTTTTCGGTCCATGTGGAGCTCGAATGCGTGCGATGCCACACCCCTGTGCATCGAATCAGCACCCTGTCCGAGTCTTCCAACTACATCCGGAGCCCCCATTGGGTGCTGCCTAAGGCATGCCACATGATGCCCTTTTCCGGGGATGTTGCTCGCTTTTTCGGGGACATTAGCCACAATTATTGCGTTCATGTGTCATGTCCGTGACCACATCAGCGATGACACATCGGAACGCGTTTCCCAAACGTTACTGCAGGAGTTGCTCAAGAAGCCCGACAGCCGCACCGCGTTGCTCGATCAAATGCCTGCAGGGCAAGCGCTGTAAACAGTTAGGAACGTTTCACCCCGTTCCAACAGGTATCCAAACCGCAGTGTGTTTCGCAACCGCGCTGACTGGCAGGCCGGTGTGCAGGAGCTGGCGTCGGCGGTCGCTTCCGTGGTGGCCGCGGTGGCGCTGCAGTGCTCTGTGAACACCAGCGAGCACGTCTCGGGTACGGGCGTCGTCTGCGCCTACGGCTCTTCGCAGAGCATCGCTGTGGCTGAGGTGCGCCCCACTGACAGTTGACAACAGATGGCCTGTGGCCGACCCCTAGGCCGCTGTTAGCGCCCTTTTGGCAACAGACAACAGGTGAGACAGACATTGGATGAGTCCGGTGTCTGCTGTTACGTGTGACGGCAGACATGCAAGCAAGTGTGTTGCAGTGTCTTGCTACATGCGTCAGTCATGCCAGTTGCGCATCTGACGCATCTTAACTCAGCAACTGGGCGGACCCTGCCAGCCTCGACTGCAAGTGCAGTGTGTGTATACATTTGACTCACGGTGTTGCTTTGTGGCGATCATGCCAGTTGCGCATCCGACGCGCTTGCCTGTGCACGTCGGCATGAAATGCAGTACATGAATACAGTACACCAGCTGCTCTGGCTAGGCTCGGAAGCGGATGCTGCACCACTCGAAGCAAGTAAAGTACACGTCAGTGTGCAAGAACAGCATTCGCAATGGCGCGTTCCTGTGCTGCACCAGGCTCTGTGCATGCATGGGCTGACACGCTGCAGCACGCACAGCGCATGATGGGGATCTCGAACCGCCAAAACTGAGTCTCGCGCACACGTGCAGGCCTCGGCAATCGCGTGGGCGGAGGGCTACGTGAAGGCCCTTGCAGACTGCCCAACCACGCTGTGCGTGGCGAGCGCAGGCAGCATCGCCGACGACATTGCCCGTATCGTGGTGCAGGCCTTTGCCGCCGTCTCTGCAAACGAGTGTGCTGGTGTGCCTCCATCCCCTACCAAACCGGGCAGCCCAGTCTGTTCCCTCGTGAAAACACACCGAGAACTATCTGTGTTTCGTTGTTGTTATTGTTGTTTGTGTTCTGAGGGGCCCATGTGTTGTTGCTGTCCGACCCACTACCCTGTTTTCCAAACGTGCCTCACTGCCCCGATTTTACTCCCACCCAAATGCGGTACGACCTCGGAATCAAGCTCTCCTGTGTCTGTCAACCGGTCGACTTGGGCACACACGCCAGTCGCTATCTCTTTACTTCACGGTCAGCTTGGGCGACGGGCAACACCGCCGTGTGTGAATGCATGAGCAGAGCGCGCTGAAGCTACTCGTGTACTCGCGTAATCACTGACCGCGGCTAATCCGCGGCTATTACTGCAGGTGCAAACGAAACGTTTGACGTGGACATCGTGCGCCGCGCCACTGAGGTCGCGGCGATCGAGGCTATCGCCACGGTCATCATATCGGTATGCTCTCCCTCCAGCCCCCTCCCCCCCCCACCCCCCCCCTCTGGGCCCCCTGTCTCGTCACCCAACAGTAAAGAAATGCAAATTCCCTGCATTTAGTAATGGAGTTCCTCTACATCGCAGGCCTCCAAGCAAGTGCACGAAGCACTACATGTGTTCCTACATATCGCTCCATATGTAGTGGCGGGTTTGTCGGTTGCCGTGTGTTCCCGTGCACTCTTTTGTAATCACCTGTAAATACATCATCCAGACGCGACCGCAACGCAATGCGTCGCACAGAGTGCAAGCCAACTCTTGCCGGCCTGGCACTCACCTCGATCAGTGTGTAGCACTCATATGGCGCTGCTCGATGTAATCATGGTAACCCATGTAATTACGGTAATGCAGGCACGTGTCGTGTGGTATGGAGAAGAGTGTGATGCTGCGGCAGACGTCACGACCCACATCGTTGGCGCCCCAACAGACCGCATCCCTGTCCGCTTGCCGACCACGCCAAACAACGCAAGCGACGCACCCATCTTGGACGTGCCGACAACCGTCGTCTCCTCAAACACCAGCAGCCTGACCGAGAACGGCACCGCATCCCTGATCACATCCAACGAAGCGCCGGGTGTAATCGTCAACGGCACTACATTCGAGTTCTCCGAGGTCGGCGCGTTTGTGGAGCGCTGCGGCGAGGGCTCATGCATTACAAACTACGGCCAGTGCTCCGGCCAGATCCGCGGCGAGATCCTGCCGGAACCGCTGCCATGCTGTGGCCGCGTGTTTGAGTGTGTGCAGCAATCATCGGTGTACGGTCTCTGCCTACCCAAGGGCTCCAAGCTCCCGCCGGACTGGGACGGGGAGGTGCTTGCGGGATATTGTGGCTACTAGTGCATCCGTGGCTTCAGGTGCGACTGTGGCGCTGCATCAAAGCCCAGTATCGTAGCCGTCTGCGGCTGCAGCAGGGCGTGCGCTGCGTGTTCAGCGCACCGCAGCACAGCAAGACAAGCAATAACGTAATAATAATGCGAGCAGGGGCATGCATGCGGCTCATGCGTGCGTTGTGGCACTGTTGTGTCGCGCAGCGTGTGTATGTCGGGGGGGGGGGGGGGGGGGGGGGGGGGGCAGGGAGCTGCGAATTCTTTGATGTGTAAGTAGCGGCGTGTGTGATTTTCTAACTGTTTGCGTGTGGCGGGTGGCGTGGCCGTCTGCGATCGACGATTTGCTGTCTGGTTGCGCTGCTGCCTCAGGGCGCTGCTGTGATGTGCTGTGCATGCGTATTAGCAGGCCACACATGGCCCTCTGCTGGGGCTGTGCATGCGTATGAGCAGGCCACACATGGCCCTCTGCTGGGGCTGTGGAGCTGTCCTCTGTCCCAATCAGCCAACGAGCTCGATGGACTGCGATGTTTACAGTCCTAAATGTAAGTGCAATTCATGGGGGACCCTGCCAGTGCTGTGCTGCCATGCAAGCTTGTGGAATGTGATAGAAGGTGGGGTTCTGCGAGGCCCAGCCAGCACTTTGCATGCCGTGCAAGGTTTGATTGCAGTATCTGCATGAGCGACCCTAGGCATGTAGCAGCAATCATTTGTTATCATGATACCTGCAGTGAACTGCTGCGGCCGTGTGCTGCGTTCAAACTGAGGGCGGAGCTGCCTCATGCGTTTGGATCCTGAACTGCTGCGTCCGTTGGAACTAGGAGCTACAGCTGCGGCAAGCACGCACATGCCGCATGCGAAATGCGAACGATCAGAGAGTGAACAAGCACAGACGTGCAATCAGCTGGGTAAAACTCTGATACGCCTTGCGGCTGCTTCGAGAAATCGAATATTCGTCCGCGCACAGAGAATCGGTCCACGGGGGACAGTCGACCTTACACAGTGCAGTTGAAGCGGCGCGCCATTCGCATGGCGCATGTTCTTAAAGCTCGCTCGCAGAGCACTCGCGTGCTCAGGTCTAGGCTAGGGACCAGTGTCTAGTCTCACATGTCGCATGAGCTGGATCAAAAAGCTGGAGTCGCCCTACGCGGACAGCTTTGTTGCTTTTGTCGCGCGTTCACAGCGCTGCCAAGGCTCTGCAGCCCGCCGGGATACCGGTTTATTTTTGGAAATTTTGGAAAATCCAGGTCTGCCCGAAGCGGCAGACCGGGAATCCCGGCCTGGCGCGCGGAGCGTGCCGGGACGGTCCCGGGCGGTTTCAAACGAGAAAACGGGAATCCCAGTCTCCGACGCGCTAAGCGCGTCGAAAACCGGGATGCTGACGAAGACATTAGCTGTACCATGTGTTTTACACAGTGATAGATCTAGGACTCAGCAGCGCCGAGGCAACAGACCAGGCAACAAACAAGCTGTACCATGTGTCGTGCCTTTGGCGCGGAGAAAAATCTTTTGGGCACCCGGTTTTCACTGACATCATGCCCGGGATGCCCGCGGGAAGCCCGCGGCCGGTTCGAGATTTTCCTCGCCGGGGCTGGCCCCCGGCTGAAGTTGGATCTCGGACCGGGATTCCCGGTTGTGGAACAGGTGGCAGTAGAGCCCTGCACACTAAGGCTACCGAGTTCACATTAGCCATCCCTCTGCCAGGCATTAGGGGCCCATTACCTGGTCATCTTGTCATACGTAATGGTCGGGTAATGGTTGGGTGATGGCCCAGTGATGCACCACAGCCACTGTGGGACCAGCTGAGCGCTGCGCATCCGAATTCCTACACCTGCCGCCCGCCGCCGCGATCGCGTCGATGCGATTGCCAGCATTTGCGAACCCACATGAGCGCCTCCCGCCACCCTCCCGCCATGGAGATCTATTTACAGACAGCAGCCTCACGCATGTCACAGCTGACACTAGTTTCAAATCTGCAAATGCAGCATGGGCTGCGGCTGCGGCAATGCTGCAGCGCTGCTGCTTTGCATCCAACTCGATTGCTGTTATACATGTACACAGGTACTTCTGGCGCATTGGCGGCGGGCGGCCGCCGCTACTGCCGTCGCGACCGCCGCCGTCGCTTATGGGAACTTCTCTTGTTGAACTTGGAATCCGCGGCATGCATCTCCAGGCTTGCGGCCGCGATGTGCCGCGGTGTGCAAAGCGTAAGCAGTTCGGGTGCACCGGTACCGTTTCTCCACACTGCGCGACATCAGATGAAAGCCCCTCAACCACGATGGTGTTTCTGGAGCCCGCCAGCGACCGCACAGCATGAGTGCAGCTGTACTAGTCATAGCAGCCAGCGTTTGCCTCCCAAGCCACCTTGCCCTCGAAGTGTAGTGGTGCCAGACCTGCTGAATCGAATCTCGAACTTACGGACACACCCGCCAGCGGATACAATTCCATCAGTTGACTTGATTGGCGATTCCACTTGAATCTTGAACTAGCACCAAGACAGCAGGAACGTGAGATAGCATAAGAGGTTGCTTGGCTTTCTCATTTTTTTGCCCGGCTCCTGCCTTGTGCTAGCGCTCCGCCAGTTGTACGCGTACCAGGCTCGGGGGAACCGTCCACTTCCCGGCGTCCACGCAAGGTTGACTGGAACAATATATCATAGATCGGTGTCGTGACCAACGCTGATTACCTGTTAGTGGTTCGGCAGTGAGTCCCAGGCAGCGGATCTAAAGAAGTTATCGAGCTACAGTCATGATGGGAACGCACGCCAGCTTAGTGTCCGTGCTGTGTGCGGTGGTGGGAGTGACGTCGGTTCACCTTCCCTCAGCAGCTGCGGCGGCGCCGCCGGCAACACCAGTCAAGGGTCGTAAATCAGGTGCGAGCAACGGCTAGCTGCAGCGGAGATCGTGCGTGCATGCATCCATATGTTCGGCGCTAACGAGGGTGCGTGCACATCGTTGAAGGCCTTGGTGCTTGCGGCGGCCGGTCTGTCTGTTTGCTTGTTGCCTGGTCTGTTGCCTCGGCGCTGCTGAGTCCTAGATCAATCACTGTGTAACACATCGTTGAAGACCGTTTTGCGAACCACGCGTGCACCTTCGCCACTTCGCGAGATTCCTGTTTTCCAGGAACGCTCGGCTGAAATTGACGGCCACGATCATGAGGCCGATCCGAGGTTCCTCAATTGGCACGTGCAGCACAGGCCTCAAGCGGCCCAGGTTGTGGAACATGCCCGGCCACATGAGGCACTGCTGCCTGGATTTTGCTTGCATTGTCGGGAATATATTCCACATTTATTGGCTCCGGACTTACTATTTAGGCCCAAATAGACCTAACGCTGCAGCGCCGTTCACAGTGCGATTCGACCTGTAGTGCGCCATGGCGGCGGGCGATCGGCCAACTTTAAACAGACGCGTTGAACAGCTGCGTCTGTTTGCTGAGATCTCCATGAGACGTCTCAGCGCGTCACAGCAAGCTCTTGATTACAAAAGTTACACTGATGAGCATACGTGCGTGTACATGTTGCTGCTGCCTGTCTAGACAGGCCTAGACGCATGTCTGGCCATGGAACACCGCGGCCAGATGCCTGCACTTACTCTCAGGACGGTCGAACACATGCGACGCAGCTGCGTCGGCCTTCCGCGGCTGTGTATGGATGTGAAACTGTCCGGCTTCAAGTTGAGCCTGTAGCTACATGTAGGCTATGCAGGCTCCGGCATGCGGCCGCATGCCGTGCACTGCAGTGCTGCAGCACGCCCTGCAGAGCACAGCGTCATCTTGTGTCATCTCGTATCCGCTGCAGTGCCTGGTATCAGCATCAGCTGCCTTGCATGTGGCCATGCTCATCAGCAGCAGTGCTGACAGCCTCTGGCTCAGCCTCTTGGGCTCAGCCTCTAGGGCACAGCTGGCCACAAGATGACATGTACAGGACGTCATCACACAGGCTGAGGCTGAGCAGATCTGCTCTAGAAGCCCACTGACCACATGTACAGCTGATCATATGCATGCTGACCATTGCTGTGTACTGCACAGCCTCAGCTTCTGTGATCATGAGGCCTCAGCAATGTTGCCAGCCCAGGTCTGCACTTGCTGCGTTTTGGTATCAAGTCTTGTTCCACTATCACTGGCAGTCAGTACTTGCGAACAGCATGCTACGCGCGCTGCACATGCTTAGGCCAGCATGGCATTTGATAGATTTGGATCTCCAGCAATGTCTGGTCCGGTCGGGCGATGCTGGTGTACAACCAGAGATCGTTGATGATAAATGGGGGGGCTCAGCATATGACAACGCCGATGCCGGTGTGCAGGGAGCCCGGCAAACACGCGGCAGAAGAAGACGAGCTCCTCGCGTTGCAACATCTCCGCCGCCTCCACCTTCAGCAAGCAGTCTTCTGAAGTCGCAGCCACGTTCTGTGCGCCCCCCCCCCCCCTCCCCGGTCGTGCTTTGCCCTCCCGCGCCTAAAGCTTGCCCCTCCCGCGCTTAACGGGGAGGGGGATATTCTCCCTTTGCCGCGCCCCCTTCCTCATCCCCACCACCGCTACCGTTGCAACAGACATATCATCGACACAGGAATGGCATGAGATTCACCCAGCCGACCACGCGCCCCCTTGCTGAGCCCGGCGTGCCCTGCAAGCATGCTGAGTGGCTTTGGTGTGCAGCTTCCCAGGTCGCGTCCTTCATCTGCAACACCGACCCGAGCTTCACGGAGGCGCAGATCGTGTCGCGCGGCGATGCCATCGCCGAAGCATCCGCCGATGGCTTTGCGCGCGCCGTTGCCAGCATTGCCGTGGACTGCGCCCTCAGTACGCCTCCCCCCTCCCGCCCCCCGGCCTCTGTGGGATCCCCACCTTCACGGGCTATCACAATTGTAGGTGCCACACCATCACGGGTGCCCCACCATCGTGTGTGGGCTCTCGTTTGACCTGCATGTCTTGACCCAGCATAGCGGAGCGCAGCGCAGCATAGCGCAGCGCAGCATAGCGCAGCGCAGTGCAGCATAGCACAGCGCACAAAGCACAGATCTCGAGTGTCATACCTCCCACACAAAATCTACATGCTGTGCATGATGCGCGCTGTGCACGTTGCGCATCCGCACAACACGCGCTGCAAGAAGACCGCCTTTTCTGACATGTTTTGGGCATCACACATGCTGAGTGTGCTACAGATGATATGATGCGCCCTGTATGATGTGAACTGTGTCTACAGGTGGAAACACAGAGCTCACCATCAATGGCCTTTCGGTCTCGAGTGCGCAGGCGACGCTAATCGCGAGCGCGTTTATTGACGGCGTTGCGACCGCGCAAGTTTGCGACACCTGCACCACCCAAGCCACTCTCGTCGCAGAGCGCGTCTCCACCGCCGTCCTGGACGCTGTGGCCGTGGCTGAGGTGGTGCTGACAGAGGAAACGACGGGGGAGTCTCGCAGCGTGGTGGTTGATCGGTTCGTAGAGACGGTTGTCAATGGCACTGCCAACGTGGTCGGCTCGGTGCGACCCTGCCGCTTGTAAGAATATCATAATAAGAATATTGTTGAGCTTGCTGAGCTTGCTGGGCTCACACCGTTTGACTCAAACTGCCCCGGGGTGTGGATCCCAGGCCCCAAAAACAGTTGATTGCGGGGGAAAAGGGGAAAACGTGACAGTGACCTAGGCTCCCGTGTTTTGAAATCGTTAGTGTGCCAAGCTCGACGTTGTGGTAGAGAATACAGCAAGTACTGGTAACAGTACATCGCTTTGCTGAACAGACCAGCGACGTTCACCGGTGTGCATGCCGTGTGCTGTGGAAGTCTACAGGCGACGTCCGATCTGTAGCCAGGTCGATCAAACCTATCAGCGGCTCTACTATGTATTGCAGTGGCAGGACCGCACTCTAGCCACCATCGCATCACGCTCACATCACGCGGACCACCGCAATGCCGGCCGCCAGCGCCTCAGCTGTCGTCTGCAGCACACAGCACGCAGCATGATGTATATGCTGCCACGCCTTGTTCATGCATTTGCTCTGGCTGTTTGTCCATGCCATCTCAGCAATCTGGTTCGTCCAGCGCGTTCAGTACAACGAGCAGACGTTCAGCGGCCACCGTTCAGCAGTCACACGCGTGTGTGCCGGCCTTTGCCGTTTCTGCCCAAACCCGCCCTGAAATCCACCCAGACGCAGCCACACGCCGCCTGCTGCGCGCCGTTGCGGATACCATGCGCCACCTCTCACGGCAGTTCGGGTGGCCGCCAACCGCAGCTGCTGCCGCCACGCCGACACACATGCAGCTCCGGCGGTTCCATCCAGACCCCAAGCCAGGCTTCTTGACCTCGCTGGCGCTACAAGCAGACTCTGCAAAGCTCGTTGAAATGCGCCTCGTTCCGGTCCCACTTGACCGCAACAGCAAAGCCATGTGGCTCGAGTGCCCGACGCAATACGCCTCCCGCCTGCACGCCCACTTCACTGGCGATCCCCAGTACTACACAGCCGTCCCCGCCACACCCCAACAGTCCCTCGCTGACCTCCGCTCTCACTTCTCAGCGGCCTCCCTGAACGCGCTCGCACCGTGGTCCGTCTCCGGTTCAACCCCGCCCCATATGCCCTGCCTAAGAACAAGGCCCCACATGTCAAATCCCGCCCGCTCGTGCCTTGCCACAGATCGCCTGCCCGCGATGCACTCCAGACTGCAGGCCTCGTGGGGATGCACATTGTGCGCTGCCTGGGCTCCCTCCCGAACCATTTCAACGGCGTCAGCACCCAGGAGCTGAAAAGCCGCCTTGCTGCGGCGCAGCTCCGCCTCCAGCATGTGCACGGCAGCCGCCGCGGCTTTGCCTTTGACGTGAAGAACATGTTCACCGAACTCCCACACGACGCCATCTGCAATGCTGCTGCGCTCGGGCTCGCTCTCTACGCTGCCAACGGTGGCGCAGCGACATGGCATGTCCACCTCCATAGGCGCACAGTGCTGCCGTGCACCGTCTCTGGCGCCAAGCCGACCGGCAACACGCGTGTCACCCCCAGTCAACTCCTCCCTGCCCTCCAGTGTGAGCTGCACAACACCCTCATCACTGTGAGCGACCAGATCCTGCAACAGACACGTGGCGCCGCCATGGGTGGATACATATTCCCTGCCATGGCGATGCTGGTGTGCATCGCCGCCGAGCTGCAACTCCACGCACGCCTCGGCCCCGACCTGACGCGCCGCCTTGCCGGATTCCGGTACGTCGACGATGGCGTCGTCATCGTCTGCGCGGAAACACGCGCAATGTATGCATCCATCAAAGCGGCTGTGCATGCGGCATACCCAGCCGGCATGGTCTGCGAGGAGACCGCCGACGGCAATGTCATCGACATCCTCGAGCACCGCATCATCATCGACCCACAGCGCATCCACCACTTCTTCCGCCCGAAGAATTTCCCTGCCCTTCTGACCAACACAGAGCCGCCTCGAGTGACGTTTTTCCTGCGCACGTCGTGGGTCGGCCGCCTCTACTTCCGCGCGTGGATCATGGGCGCCTGTGCCCGCCTTCGCGACAACACCTCCGCTACACTGAACGGCCTCCTTCATGCTGTGGGATTCTTGGCTGTGTGGCTCAAAGCTGCGTACCTCGGGTACAGCGTGCCTGCCACGCGCCAGGCTCTTCTCTCCTTCCAACCAGGTTTGTTTGAGGACGGGTTCCATCGGGCCAGGGATGCCTTTCTGCGCTTGCTCGCAGCTGCCACGTGATGGCCGGGGATTGGGTTTGGGTGCAACTTCTCTGCCTGTTGCTATCTGTACATATTGGGTCCTGCTAGCGCGTTTGCGCCCAAGGCTTGATTTATTTGTGCCCCGCTGAGGCCGCCGTATGCTGTCTCCAGATTCTCCAGCGCCCGCCGCTCACGTCTGCGCGGTGGGTCAGGCACTGCTGTTTTCATGACTGAGACTCTCTGTGCGCTTGCCAAGTGACCTCTGGGCCTGGCCGTTATTCGTGTAGCTGCGGCTGCGTGTTTCGTAGGATGAGATGCTGCTATGCATGCATGCCTTGCATGCATGTTGCGCGCATTGCTCACGCCTGTGGGCCATGTGGGCACGCCGATCCCGTCATCCGGACTCATGTTGTTTCTCAATCTAGTGATGGAAAAAAGCAGGTTGAGACAGCTACACCCTCGAGGACTACACTAGGAGCCCTACGCTCGTGATCGCCGTTGACTGCTGGACTGCACACCATCCGTCTGATGAGCTCACAGTGTCCACGACAAAGTACCCCACCCCGGGTGGGGAAGGTAAGATGGGGGACCTGTTCCAGCCTGGGGACTCTTTGGAGATTGAGCATTTTGATGCGCTGTAATGTTGATGATGTAGATATATGATATTTAAGTAGGCCTGCGTTGTTTCTGAGCGTGTGCGGTCTGTGGTGCGGTGTTTGTGTACGTGTGAAGGTGCTGTGGTGGGTGGCAGCCTCCCTCCATTGCAGTACTATGATGCATGGAAACGGGTGTAAGACGCAACATTATTACTTAAATACTTTATAGTGACACATTTGGCGCCACGGGTGGGGCTAATGTGCATGTTTTCTTGCTGTTGCTTGCACCTTGAGCTCAAGCTGCCCTTGAACACCAAGGGCATGGACATCAAGGAGGTGGCTTAGATCGCGCTATCAGCAATACATAGTGATATACCCATATGTACCATGGCTTTATAGTACCGCGCCTCGGTATACACTCATCGTGTACCGTGGCGACGATATACCCTAGGCCATTGGCACTGGCCGAAACTAGTCACGGTAGCCTGTGTTAGTTCTGTAACCAGCAGCATCCAGTGTATCTTCTACCTCATTGATAGTACACATGCGTGCAGCTGCTCACCACGGCCGTGTCGAACCTCGACGGCAGCTGCGGCGCCAGCGTCATCGCGAGCGGCTTCACCGACGGCAACGCGCTCGACGCCGTCCCCCAGGACATCTTTGACTGCAACATCAACAGCACCGGCCTGTCCGCCACGTTTGCCGCCGACGTTGTCGCCAGTTTTGAGGACAGCGCAACCGCATCGGCGTGTGAGGAGCCAGCCGAGACGATCACTTCCGGACTTGTCTCGGTCCGCCCCTGACCATCTCTGCTGTGTGCTGTGAGCCTGCATGATGGCGCTCGCAGACGCTGATGCGCGGGCGCATGCGGGCGCTGCAAGCTTGACGCACGCATGAGGAGCATGCGCGTCGCGCGCCGCAGATGACGCAGTGCAGCGCTTGACGGTGCTGGAGCCGGGGGGAGTGCGGCAGAGCTGCCGTTCCTTAACAATTCGGCACGGCCGCTGCAGTGCCTTCCGGCAGCAACCCTGCTGCCACGGCTCGCGATGTGCGTGTGTGTGAGAGGCAGCTCGGATCGCCGCAGACGCAGCTCGAAGCTCCAGCCTGGTGTGGGTCAAACATAAAGTGTGTGACACAGCTGTACACTGCCGGTGCAGGAGGTGGCAACGGCGCTCGCGCAGACCGTGGCGACGGTGAGCCAGCAGTGCATCGTGGGAGAGGGCGCGGCCGCCTGCTCCATCGCCGCTGCCAACATCAGCGATGCCATCACGGTGCGCCTGCCGCTTCTCAGGCCTCATACATATGAGGGCACCTCCTGATGTCATGTTCCCATGTGAATTAATATTTGTTCTCATGCGAGTTATCGCGCCACATAGACACCAGAAGCTGCCGAGGAGGGTGGCCGAATTTTCCTTGGCCTGTGCTGCGTGCTGCGGTCGGGCTCATGCTGTGTGCTGTATGCTGTGTGCTGTGGTTGGCATCATGCTGCGTGCTGTGTGCTGCAGGCAACCGCCGAGGCGCTGGCGTTTGGTGTTGCGGTGGCGATCAGCTCGTGCGACCCGCCGCTGTGTATCGCCAACACGACCGACCTTGCCAGCGACTTCGTGGCTATCACCGCCGGAGCGAGCGCTGACGTGCTGTCCGAGATCTGCACAGGGCGTGCGTTCTTACCCACTCCCATTCCCCCCTGTGAACTTCCCCTTGTGAACTCCCGCGTATCCTGCCAAGGGTTGCGTGCTGGCCTGTGCTCTGTGCTGGATGAGTGCCCATGCTGTGGTTTTTTTAAAGCTGAGTCCAGACTACGGAGAGCTACGAAGCAGGGATGCCAATGGGCGCAGCTGCAGCATGATTAGGCGCAGCATGAATTAGGAGCAGCATGACAAGGCTGCGCTCAGGTGGATCATGCTCTGTGTGCTGCTCAGCTCCATGCATGCGCGGACCTGTATCGCTTGCTTGCTGACCGCTGCTGCTGCTGACCTTCGCCATGCTACATGAATGCTTCTGCACGCCCAATGCTGCGGGTTCACCTGCAACATCGGACACCAGACGCTGCCGCAACCAGCCCCACTGGCGTGCACGGTAACCCATGCATCGTGCTGGACAATCCCCTGCCACGTGCATGGTAACCCATGCATCGTGCTGAAGCGCCGTGTTGAAGCGCAAGACTGCTATCCTCCGTCTGGCCACATGTGCTACCCCCCCACCGACACGCGCTGCAGCCGTGTGGCGGCCTTGCCTCTGAGGAGCTCCCCTATCCTCCTTCATGATCAAGTAGTTGCCTCCGAGATCACACCTCCGAGGCTGCTTCCCGTCTACCGGACCGCTTGCCGTGCACCAGCCTGTTTGCCAACACAAGTTCCACGCCAGTTACATACCAGTTACACCAGTTACACTCCTGCGTGCAGCCGATGGCACGTTCAGCGTCGACTTGCTGGCGGAAGAGGTCGCGGCGGTCTCCGTGGAGGCTGTTGCCAACGTCCTCGTCGCGGTGCGCTCCCACCCTGGCTCTTCGCAGCAGCTGCTTGGTGTGTTTGTGCGTTACACAGAGGCTGAAACTGTGTTTGCATGGGCGTGTGTGTCTGCGTTGCACAGACAGCGAAGCAGCGGCTGCTCTCTTCTCCGACACTGCGAGCGAAACGGCCGCCTTTTGCATTCCGTCGGTGCGAATGCAGGCAAGGCTCGCCGGCGCCGAATGCGAAGGAATCGTGAATGTGACAGCCTCCATCACCCCCACCCCGACCCCGCCTACCCCCCCCACCGACGCCAACCTCGCGTTCCCCGCCATCCCGGACATCCCCGCCGCCGGCGGCCCCGACAGCGACGACCCCGGCACGACCACCAACGACACCTTTACGCAGAGTGATGCGGTCGACTCAATCGCGATCTCGCCGCCAATCGGCGACGGCGTGCCCGCCACATTCAGCGCCACGGCCAACACCACCGTCACTACTGATGCCGACGTGCGACCCGTGCTGTGCACGGCCGTGTCATTGTTCGGCAAAATCGTCACCTGCGTGATCTGTGCTGCGTGCTGTGTGCTGTGCCGCTTGTTGGATGGAGGGGCTACAGCATGGTCGGCATTGCGGGATTCATGTGGCATGCTGTGGATGCTCTGTGGACCCCCATGCTGCCTGCCATGCTACTGTGAGGTGTTGGGAGGTGAGGGACCACAGCGTGTGTTGTGATGTGGTGCACGGCGACGCGACGCCCATGTTTCGCAATCCCATGCATGCAGAGACCCCACATGCATACACACATGTGACATGTGGGATTGTATAGCATTGGCCGCAAACATCATGATCTGATATCAGAATTGTCATAATCAGAATCGCCAGTGCCATCTGTAACCGTTACAGTTACAGAGCGTACAGCGATGGTAGGTTGTGCAGTTACAGTTACACTGCTTTTGCGATGGTAGCCTGCGCAGGCTTGAGTGCCCCTGCCCCTCTAGACACCCCATGATGCGGCATGCAGGTCACAAAGTGCGAGAGCGGCGCCTGCGCCGGAAACTTCCGGCAGTGCTCCGGCGTCGTGGACGGCGTGACCATCGCGCCGCTGCCGTGCTGCATGGCCGGCTTTGAGTGCGTGCGCGACAGCGCCAGCTTCGGCATGTGCCGCCGCACTGGCAGCGCCATGGTCAAGAACGGCGATGCCACCGTCGTCGCGGCCTCCTGTGGCCACTAGCGGCCACTGCGCCTGACCTGGGTCAGCTCGTCCCCCTGTAGCCACTGCATTCATGCGCTGCCTGCTGAGCACCTGACCCATGGCGGCCAAGCACATCCCCCTGCACTCAGCAGCTCTGGCCTTCGGCACCATACACAATATGGAGCACCTGTGGGTGCAGTAGGACCCTTGACGCATGTACAGCAGCACACCTGCTGACACGTGCTGGGAGGTATGCTGTGCTGTGTATGCCATGCTGTGTGAAGGACTACGCATGCTGTGGAGAATATGCTGCGGAAGAATCCGGCTTGAGAGGAATAGAGGAGTTAAGCGGACTGTGCGCACTGCAGGGCCCCGGCTCTGCCGCAGTTGGCGTGTCGAGTGTACCATGCATGCAGTGCACACCGTGAGTGTGGGGCATGCGTGTGGAGGTACAGTGGCGTGTGTAAGTGGCCGGGGTTGAAAGAGAGAGGCGCCTCTATCGATGTCACCAGAGAGATGGCATGGGCAGCATTGCATAGGCAGCAGTGTCAGGAAACTAAGTGGCAGGCCAGTGTTTGTGGCTGATATGGGCCCAGTTTTGCTCAGACACATGTTTGGAACGGGGCCGTCCAAGAAGCGCCGTACACTCAGGATGTGTTTTGGGTGACGATGCTTGCGTTCCGGGTGGCATGGGTGGCCTTACCATAGCGCTGGCGCAGCTGGTGCGGCCGTGGTGGGTCCAAGCATAATCGCTCTTCTTGGTACAGCTGTGGCGTTTTCCGTTGAAATTGTTTAGCTATTTGCAGCCCGGCGAAAGGGCGGATGAGAAACTGAATAACACCATCATAGTCAGTATACACTTGTGAAATTTTGTTTATACACCGTGCTACATACAGTGTGCGATGCTTTTTACACTGTGCTGTGTAGACTCTACAGTGCCATCGCAGAAATGCGGGGACACTGTCAACTGTACACCAACACTGCGCATTAAGCGACAAACAGGTCTTTCAGCGGCAAAATACTGTCCTATCATATATCAATTGGACCATCTGCTGCGTGCACAACAAATTCACCATCGAGGAACACTGTTTTGTTGAAGTGGCTGCAGCCATGGTCAAGACTGTCAGCAGCCACAGCGCATAAGAATCCTGCATCGCTCACTGATGCAGCATGCATGCACACCAGCAAACCATTCACAGATGTGGTCACGGTGCAATTGCTGTCTGCAGCTGCTAAACCTATGTCACCATTCGTAAAACAGGGGTACTCTGCGAGCAGGGCATGGGTCATGCCTCTCCTGAGTTGCGTGATGTGGCCATGGTGCAATCGAACGAACTTACATCATGAGGGCATGCATGCAGCCACAGAGGAGCGGCTGCGAGTTACCTTGAGTGTCACTACTGCTTGCTGCTGTGCATACTGTGCATGCTGTGCTCCTGGAGCGACCGCTTACTGATGCTCTCAGCTGCAGGCCTGAATGGAAACGGACCGAGTCACAGCAGATACACAGCATGCACAGCAGCTAAGGTCTCCCCTAACCCCTAACCCCAAACCGAGAGCCTGATCATGAGCTGCAGGGCACGTGTGGGATGCTGCTCACTATGCACGACAGCATGCATGCACTCTTGCATTGCTGTGAAACGCTTCGGGTGTGGACTACCACACTCATGCATGATGCTAGGCCTAGCTTTTACGCCAAATTGGCCCACCTGGGTGGGCTAGTAGATGGGGTGGAGAAACTGGGGGTGGGCCAACTCACAACTCACTGGGAAATGCACAAAATAAGCCAAACTCAACGTTTGTAGTGCTTAGTGAAGCCTGTGTGGTCATTGTATGTGTCTGTATTATCAGTTTGGTCACTGTGTGGGCTGTTGCGAAAGTATTGCTGCTCATGTTGCCCACCACCAGGGTGGGAGAGTTGTAAGGGTGGAGAAACATAGGGTGATCAGAACAATTCTGATTGTGAAAGCAAGCGCATTACCGGCAACCATTACATAATTGAGGTGTCTTCTGGTTCTGTGTGCAGAACCAATCTGCTGTGGGCCTTGGAAACCCGCTTTGACGCTATGTGGGGATTGGCTGGGTGCACTATTGCCATCATAACTATACAGGGCTACTGTATACGGTGGGCGTTGCTGGGGTGAGCATCTAGGGAGCCATTTGGAAACAGGCAAATCATCTGTGGGACCAAACAGTGCTGGGCTCAAACCGGCAGCTACCTAATTAATCTTGGTGTTGTGTGCCTTCGGAATTGCATTAGTAAAGTGTGTGAAAGCTGTTTCCAGCTTCCCCTAAAAGGCTGAGCAAGGTAAGTGGATGGACGGTTGTTTCGCACTGGTGAGGCCTCGTGAGGCTGACTGCATCCGATCGCTGTCGATCGTGTCAACGAGACCCCGCAAATCTTCTCATAAAGATCCTTTACCTATCCACTACTTTCAAATCATAGGGCCGATGCAGCGGCATTGTTCGTGGCGTTGCAAGCTGAGCACTGAGCTGAAGAGCTTCCGCGCTGCAAGTGCCAAATTGTGATCCACATGTTTCCACTCATTCACCAAACAAACAGTGGCAATGCTCTTCGGCAGTGAAAGTACCGATCGAACGGTGCACCGTGGTCGCTGCTTGCAGTGGCAACCTGAGAAGCGTCAGTGCACCACGCCATGTTGTCTGAACTTGCGCGCAACAAACGTTTTGGTCGGTTTGATAGCAGGTCTACGCTGTAGCTCCAACATGCTTTGCACAGACCACTCTTGTAAGGCTGATGATCAACACCAATCCTTGTATGTAGTTCGCGCAGTGCTACTACATGAATTTGTACGGAGCAGTAGTTCCCTGCACAGTTGCAGTGCCAGACCTTCGAACGGCCGCGACATGGATGCATTGGCCGCCCAGCTCACTCTGAGCTTCAGCTACGTGTGAATTGTCTTTTAGCCTTCAGTTTCGGTGCCTCCAGGCCTTCAGCCGCGTGCAGGTCTACCGCGGCACTACGAAGACCACTATGTGCGCAGTTGCACGGCATCCGAAAGGGGCAAGGTATGGCGCATCAACGCATGATTACATTTGAGCTGCAGTCAGGCTGAGCTGCTATCTGTGCAGCATGCAAACCTGGTGCAGGCGCTGGATGCCAGAGTGTTGTTGACCTCGCTTACCCACGAGGTGTCGCAGCTGGATCAGCCGTCACTGTGAACGCCGCTGCAACTTTCAATGACTTTGTAATATTTTACGTCGCTTGTGGGACGCTGTGCAGCTCGAAAGTCGCAACAACGGTGTTCGTGGAGCCTGGCTAGTGGCCACAGCCACACCATTCCACTCCCCGGTATCACACCTCATCCACAGTGGGACAGCCCCAGGCAATGAGGTGAGCTATTGAGATTGGTGTAGCTGCTCATGAGCTGCTGCGGTGCTGTGCTTGGCATTGTACTGCGCTGACGTGGTGCCCAACTCCACTGTTTATAGCAATCTGTTGCTGTGCAGGTTATTATTTACACAGTGCTGCTATCTGCAGAAATTTCAGCAGTCGCTAGTCTAGCTTCCGCCAGTCAGGTGAGCTAATTGATCTGATGCAGCAGCCTATGAGTCACTGTGCTTAACACATGCTCCACTAACTTGGTGGCCAGCAAGCTGCTCACAGAGCACCTGCTGTTGTGCAGGTCACAACTGTTTTACCAGCTCTGTTATAGCCTGCAGCTTCAGCAGCAACAAGCTGGAATCTGACTGTCAGGTGAGCTCACTTGGCTGGTTTCCCCTGATTGGTGTGTGCCTTAGGCGATGACTTGTTGGTATGACTGCAAGATTGTGTCTCAGCGGGGTGCAGTGCAGGTATATTGATTCTGTGGAGGTATATGTGCACAATCTGGACACGCTTGAGCAGCTGCGACAGCAAGTTTCACAGGCGGTGTGTACCTACTGCTGACTGTCGCCCGTTTTGGCTGGGATGAGCATTGAACCGTCTTGTCCTTGTTGCCAACTAGGACATCTGCTGGTCCAGGCCCCAAGTGCACGCTCGATCTTTGGTCTGTTTGCAGGTGCAGCTGTGGTATTGTCCGAGATCTGCATACAGAGTGTGGCCAGAGAATTCAAGATTGTTACTTTTTTTTTCTCGGTCTTGGCAGTTGTGTTGTTTGTGTGTTTGTGGTTGTGTGATGGCATGGCATTGCTTGACCAAGGTAGATGGCAGGCAGTGTGTGGTACACATGTTGACAGAGTGTCATTGTAGCTTGAAGCACTGCTTATTCGTGCTCTACAGTGCTTTGTAGGCCCATGCAGTGCCCTAGGAATGTGCGATAATGTTGTTTGCCCACCATGTGCCAGGTCGCCCACCCCCGGTGTCAATACGCCCATCTTTGAGGCGGGGAGACTGTACGGGTGGATAAACAAGGGTGGGCCAGGCAAGCCGCGCGCTATTTTGCAAGCTCTTCCCGCAAATGGACCATCTGCTCATGCTTAAATTCCACTTAAACATGTGCGAATGTTATGCAAGCGTCCAGGACCTCAGCACGTGCCTCCAGGCCATCGCATGACCTGCCGAGAACGTAACTTCGTGTCACATCGTCCAGTTGAAAAAGACACGTCAAACAGTGACACAATGGACGCTTAAGGGCTGTAGCGTATATTTGAGGCAGACTGCGGGATGAATTCGGACACGGGCCGTGTATTGTGCCATTTGTGTTACTTAATTGGCTACATGCCGGCAAGCCTGCATCAATACAGCACATACGCAGCGTATAGCATCCCACATTGCACGTTTGAATTCCTTGTACTCCTTTGTGATCGACGCTGGCCACTACGGATGGCACGAGCGCTGGTAGTCCCAGAAGCCGACCCGGGGCAGGCCTTGGCCCTCACTAGCGGCTACCGCTGCTCACAAAGCACCGCTGGCCTCAAATATTTACAGACATACAAGATATAGGCGATATATACTACTGTGTCTGGCGGATTTCGTCAAACATGCAGTGCAGCCCGTCTTGCATGATGTGTTGGTACCGACTCGCCAGAGAACCGGCCGCGTAGAGCATTCATCGCAATGAATGACGTACAAATTATGCCATGCAAGATATATGTATAGCATTTGAAAGTTGTATGAGCGTTTGACTGTGTGATCGGTCGGCAGCAGCCATCCGCTGGTACACTAGTGCACAGCATCAGCAGCTCGGCGGTCGTCCGGCGCAGGCTTTGCTTGCACTTACACCAGCATGCTCGCCGCAATTATCAATATAATGTAGTTATTCATGCTATCGTCGGAGATTGCGCGTCAATTGGTGCTCTGAGCCGGCTATGCAGCCACAACTGTGTGGTGATCACTGCACGCTGAAGCACTCACAGCTTCGTGCATACTTGTTGGATTTGGTCCGGAACGATTGCATAGCAATCGAAATGACTCATACTATTACTGAAGACCATCAGATCGCAAAAACGCCCGTCAAATGATGGTTTCCACGATCTGAGCCAACAAGCCCACCCCACTCGCACACCCTTGGTGGGCTATCTTGGCGTCGACGCTGTGCTATACAGGTGTATATACCCAGTGGGTCTACAGGGCACAGAGCACATCACACAGCACACAGCACATAGCACATAGCACATAGTACACAGCAGCGGGTCGGATAGAGTGGTGGCAACACTAATACAGGCAGAATGCACTGATGGGCAATGCATGGTGTGTTACACTGTGTTACACGGTGTGGCATCAGGCCATGCTTGGGGCCATGCAGGCTGCTGTGGCCACAGGCCATGCCCGGGGCCATGCTGGCTGCTGTGGCCATGCTGGCTGCTGTGGCCATGCTGGCTGCTGTGGCTTTCAAAATGCCCGACTGCGCCGATTCGAGGCCTCTGCGGTCCTCTGCAGTCATCACTGGCAGCACGTGGTGGTGCTTGTGCGTGGATGCCACGTGCACAATGTTGAGCTGGGTCAGTTTGCTTCGTTTTTGCGTGTTTACGCTGCCAGTTTTACTCCTTGTGAATTGTGTCGGTGTGTGGGTGCACGCCAACGTCCGAATGTAAGTACCAATGTAGGGTGACCCTGCTGCTTGTGATTGATCGTTTTGTTACATCATGCTGCCATCCCTCCAGATGCGCTACCGGGGCCCGGGGCCATGCTCTATCGCAGTGTGATTGATGTAATTAATATTACATAACACATGCAGATGCCGGCCAACTGGACGGCGGACCAAGTAGCAATTATAAGCAGCGGCAACTGCAATCGGGCGCCCCGGAAGCCACAGCACCGAGTTGAAATGACCGTTGATCCACGTTGTGCACAGTGGACACAGTGTTCACAGGCGCTGCATGCAGCCTGTCCACTCCCATGTGCTTCGACAAACTCGCACTTGTGCGCTGACACAGTGCGTTTGAGCCAACATGCATTCAGCACGCGCCATGCGCTTGCCAACCGTGTGTCCTCAGGCTCCCGTGAATGGCTCATATCGCATGTCATACATGCAGCGAACGGTGGCTACGAGCTGTCCGGCCACCGCGGCCTCCCGCCAGCTGTAGCGGCGGCACTTGCAGCGGTGTATGCATACATGTCCATACAAATGCGCACGTCCAACTGAGTCAGCCTATTCACTCTTCGTCAGCGCCGTGGAATTAGTCATACGCACCTCCACTGGCAGAGACAGTCGAAGGCGCTTGGTACGTGCTGCAAAGTGTCTATGCGTCTCACGATCATCTGTGCGCCTGCAACCAATTGCAACTGATCAAACCGCCCTGCTCCTACATGCAGATCCGACCAGTGCTAGCCCTGCGCTACACTTGCCAAGAGAGATCCGCCTGCAGCAAATAGGTGAGCTTCGGTAGCTTCCGCGGATTTGCTGCTCGATCCGTCTTTCAACTTACGCGTGCGCCTGCCAGTAGAACTCCTTCAGAGGGCTCCCGCCAGGCCCTTTCAATTGCAAGCAGCATCGCACGCACGTGGTTCGCGCTCCAGTACTTGTCAGCGATCGGCGTCATCGCAGCCAACGCGCAGCTAACGCAGCCAACGCGCACGCAGACGCAAGTGACCAAGCAGAGCTGACAGTTCGCCAGTATATATCCGACTCCCGTGGATCACATCACCGACATCGTCTGCTGAGGAAAGCCCAACGGACGGAACCTGCTACTTAGGTTAGATACCTAGCGAGCGCCGTGGCTACAAGTACGACTGATGGCGCACTTCGCAAGGCTGTTCGTACTGCTGTGCACAGGCGCCGTGCTAGCGTCTGTGGGGCTTCTGCCAGCTGCAGCCAGTGCTGCATCTGCATCCAGGAAGCTAACCAGTGTGTCTCGTTTCAGCTTGAATCCGTTCATGATGGGTCTGATGTATTGAACATCATGATGTGCAATTCAACGTGAGGTCTGCCGACCTCGGGAGTTCACAGTCATTTGGAGTGGAATTGAAAACCCTGTCCATACGTGCATGCACACCTGTGCACAGGCATCCATGCCTGACATATGACATCACAACACAACTCTGCCAGCAGCCCCCGTTCACCACACCCAGTGCACACTAGTGCTATGTGCGGTCACACTGCAGCTGGGCGCCAGGCCCAAAATCCACTATTTGCTGCCCAAAATACACTATCTGCGCATAAACATACCTTTGCACATTCATCAATCCACGCAGCCTGTCCACACCATGACAGCAAACACATACCATGATGATGCTGTGTGTTGTGTGCTACGTGCTGCGTACCGCGTGCTGCATGCTGCATGGTGTGTGTTGTGTCTTGCGTGCTGCAGCTGTGTGCTGTGTGCTGTGTGCTGCATGCTGTCTGACCAGCGGGCCCGCACCATGATGGCCAGCCCCAGCTCAGCCAGCCTGTGCATGATCCATACTGCCTTGAAATGATCCATATTGCCTTGAACACAGCAATGTGTGGCCATGAAATGCTCGATTATGCATCACAGCAATGTAGCACATGCATATGTGGCCCATGTGCTGCCTGTGTGTGTATGATTACCTGTGTTACACACTGTGATAGATCTGGGACCCAGCAGCGCCTAGACAACAGTGCAGTCAACAGGAAGACAGACACGGCATCATGCGCTGCCTGTGTGTGCAGGAGATGTCCGGACCACGCGGGTGAGCACATCACGCTGCTCCGTCACAGCGTCAAGCGAAAGCGCAGCACAGTCCGCGCAAGCGGCCTCAAATCTCAGTGCGCCGCCCTTCATGCATGGAATCACTCACAAGCTTACGACAAGGTGCATAGACATGTCCTGCGGGATGTCTAGGCATCCCGTGTGAAAGTCTGGCAAATCGGGTACCTGTACAGCGCACTATATAGCCTTCGCCTGCATGCATGGTTTCTGGGCATGCCGGGGTTCTAGAAGGTTCTGTACATGCGTACAAGTCAAGTGGCCACAACATTGCCGCACACAGCCACCACATGCGGCAAGCTCTTCATGATACCGATGCAGCTGCGAGATGAAGCCATTGTTACAGTTTTTACACTGCAAATGTTTTCACACTGCGATCGGCTGTCGAGATCAATGTGGCGCCCTAGACCCATATCAATTTCCAAAAACCTTTGAACCCCAAACGCGCATGCATGCTACTCAGTACTACAAACTGAAACAGTGCCTGGATGTGTGTGCAGCGTCGTTAGTGGAAGCGTTCATCTGCGACCCCAACGGGGAGCTCTCGGGCGTGACAGCTCAGGCAGCCAGCTCAGCGATTGCGTCGGCTGAGGCCACAGGGTTTGCACGTGCTGTGGCAAGCGTCTCTGTCGACTGCGCTCTTGGTGCGGGTACCCTGTGGCTACTGCCTTCTGCCCTGCATATGCTTGCATGGCCATGTGTGGCTGGGTGCACTACGCCTGCAGGGCCCTGTATACGTAGCTATAGTATACTGGGTTGTCCACGTGCCCGGGCTACGTAGGCCTGCATCATGATGCGCATGGCCATGCCCCCCATGGTGCGTTCCCTGCGAGACTAACCGCATTGTCAGTTACACATGCAGGCTGTTACAGCATGCCGTTGCACCACAGCAGTCTCCGTGCAGCAACTACTAGACAAGTGCTGGAAACATGCGCCTAGCCTGGCATATGGGCCGATGGGGCGCATGGCCCCATGCGCATGACTACCAACTGCGCGCCTTCCCCCCCACCCCCGCCGCTGCACAGCGTATATGTTCTGCATGCATGACAGCACCGGTGCACCGTGCAAATCTGTGGACGGTTCCAAAACCGAGGCCGGTGCACGTGCAGAGGGCAATGTGCGCATACGCATAAACGGCCAGTCGATGGCCATGGCTCAGGCCTCGCTGATTACCGCGCTGTTTGTGGAGGGCGTCGCGAAGGCGGCAGTGTGTGAGCGATGCTCCGTGACGGCGGCATTGTTCGCAGAGCGGGTGTCTGAAGTCCTGCTCGATGCGGTGGCCATGGCAGAGGTCAACATTCTGGAGACTAGCACTGGCGGCAGGAGAGAGATCGTTGAGAGAGTGTTTGTGGAGGACATTGTGTCCGGCAGCGCGTTATCCGTGGCTGAGGTGCGCAGTAATTACATCGTAATTACGCCTGTCTGAACTTGATGTGACCAAGTATTGGGCGACATCATTCGCACGCCGATGGTGTCGTCTTGTTTGTGCGCCGTGGCAGGAAGTATGCGCAGTCCACCTTTGCGCCCGTCTGCTTGCGTCTATACATGCATGTTCTTCAACACGTGCGAGCGCCGTCGGTCTGGAAGCTTGCCTGACATCTCGTTCGGAGGACGAAGCGACTTCAACAGGACCAATTTGTTGTTCATAGGGACCTTTGCCAGTGGTGCTGCACCGACATCCCGCTGCCGGTTAACATGGCCTAGGCCAGCCGCAAGTGTATCTGTTCAAGAACGTCATTTTTCAAAGGTACATTCTACAGTTTACAGCGTTGACCACACGCAGGTGCTAGTCACAGCAGTAGCGGACCTGGACAACGTCTGCTCGACGAACATTGAGCTGACAGGCAGCTTTGACGGTAACACCGGCGATGACGCCGCCCCTGAGCCTCTGGCGTGCCTCCTCAACAGCTCCACCACAAGCGCAACCTTCCAGCAGGCGGCGGTCGCAAGCGCAACCAACGCGCTGGCCGAATTTGCCTGTGAAGACCCCTCGGTGGACCGAGCCACGACCGTTGCCACCGTGTGCCACCCCGCACCCATAATGCAGCTTCTGGAAGCTGCAGTAGGGCGCTTCCCCCGCCCATGCATGCACGCAGGCTTGCCACCATGCGCATCCCCCGCCATCGAGGGGTTTTTGGCAGTTGCAATAGGGATTCGTACCCCCCACCGTCATGTCGCGTGATGTCGCTGGTCGCTAGTGGATGCAGACGTCCGACGTCCGGCATGCACTTCGGCACTGATGGCAAAAGCCTGTGTGTTGCGGGCGTGTCATCGCCCGTGTGTGTTACACAGTGATAGATCTAGGACTGTCTTGTTTGCAGCGCTGAGGCAACATCGCCCGTGTGTGCAGGATATCGCGACCGCTGTTGCGCTAGTGGTGGCAAATCTGACTGCGGACTGCAACATTCAATTTGCCCCTGGGGAGACAGGCGCTGCTTGCGCCCAGCTGACTGCGAAGATCGTCGACTCTGCTGAGGTGTGCTGCGGCTGGCGCTGCATGCATGTGCTGACGTACACCTGTCCTGCGCTGTGCTGATATGTGCCGGGGACTCTGGCAGGTCCCATGTACACGTGTTTCCCAGGCACCCCCAGTGTCTTGTGTCGCCGCTGGTGCGATTTGTGTGGATGGGGTGAGCCATGGTGTCAACCCGACCCGGCATGCCAAGGCACAGGAGGAGCGCCATGGTGGGGGGTGGGGGAGGGGGTGCCAAATCACTGGCCAAATCACTGGCCAAATCGTTTTGGGCGACATCTTCCACTCCCCGCTCCGCCGAGGACGTGGGTGCCCAGCCCGAATGCCGCATGCCCTGCAGGCCTTGCTGCGCCTTGTGTTTGGGCGTGCGGGACAAACGCTGTGCGCATGCATGACCACCATGCATGTGGACATCGACTGCGACCCGTGCGTGACTGGAAAGGTGAGGCTTGAGTGGAGCGATGCGTTTGTGCAGCGCACAGATCACTTTGCTCACCCTGTCAGCCCGAGCGTTGCATGTATGCATGCAGGCGGCGGCGTTAGCATTTGCGATGGGCGTGGCCGAGGCGATGAGCTCCTGCGATCCGCCGCTGTGCGATATGAACATGGAAGACATGGAGTCGACCTTTATGGCGATCATCGCTGAGGCAACCACCAACGCAATGGCAGGCGCATGCACCAACGAAGGCACCGGCATGCTGAACGTTACTATGCTATCCACCGGCTTTGTGGCAATGTCAGCAGAGGCCATCGCGACCCTTCTTCTTGAGGTGCGCACTACACACCATGTGCTGCATGATGCGCATCATGATGTCGCATCATCGTGTTGAGCTGTGTCGTGTGTGCTGTGTGTTGTGTGCTGTTTGGCGTGTGCTGTGTGCGGCGTGATGTCTACTGCGTGATGCGTGCTGTGTGTTGTGGATGTCACAGCATGGCGGGCGTGTTGCAAGCGCACGCGCAGGGTGCAGCGTGCCAGATCGCACCCTCAACATCGCAGTCCCACACATTCAACACATGCATGCAGCCATGCTGGGTGGCAGCTCGCTGGGTGGGGTTCTGCTGAGAGGAGGGGAGTGTCGCCATGCATGCTGAGCGTGCTGCTGTCTGCTGTCAAGCACCAAAGCATGCTCGATTTGGGCCGGGCGGCACAGGCAATGCTTGCCATTCTGCATGAGTCATGCATGTCATGATGATCTCCATGCATGGTTACCCAGCGCTGCGGTGCAGGCTCGTGTGGATGGCTTGTTTTGTGACGTGTTTGCAGACGCCAACGCCACAATCTCCCCAATCCCTCCCGCACCCATCCCCCCCCTAACAGCGCTCGTGCCCCCGTTCCCCAGTGTACCAACAGCCACATCCCTCGGCACCCCCGCGAGAGTCACCCCGTCCACGTCGACAACCACCGCACAGGTCAACACCATTCTTATCACACCGACCGTGCCGGCGAACACCACAGCCACAGTGGTGGCCACAGCAAACAGCCCCTTGAGCGCCACAGCCGATGTTGCGCGCGCGTGATACCTCACGCTCCGTGTACTGCGCGCTGAGAGGGGCATGCATGCGCTCGTCAGTGAGGGGCTCAACATGCATTACGATTCTCCCCTTCACCGCCGTTTCGAAATGAAGAACAGCAAAATGATATGTGCCTTTGTACCAGGTAAAAAGCACTGCGGCTGCGGGGGCAGTGTGGCGCTGTGCTGCGCTGCGCTGTGATGTGCTGTGCCCCCCGTGGCGCTCTGTGTTCGGCACAGCCGCAGGCCATTATTGCTCTTGTGTGAGGCAGTGTAGGTTTTAATGGAAGTTAGAACCGCCTTGAGAGTGCGTGGGTATGGACGAGTTTCAAGAGCTTCGCATGCTGCGCGGACACACGTCTCGCAACTTTCGCATTTCTTGTTAGCGGCGGGTTCCTGGAAATAGTCATGAGAGTCGCTAGCATGCCTTTCATGGGCGACCTATGAACCGCGGCAGGATGTCGTCCTGTATGGTGAGTTCAATGCAAAGCCTTCATTATGCTGTGTGCTGTGCATGCTGTGCTGCAGGCTGTGCATGCTGTTCTGCATGCCGTGATGTCAATGCAGCTGGCTTGGGCTTCTTTGCTAAATGCTCTTTGTACTGACTTTGTCAGGCCAGCATTCCTTCCAAGCATTTCTAGATTGCTTTTACACCCAGTGTAGTGATGCTGATTCTGATTCTACTGACTTGTAATCATGGCTGCCGTGCATGCCGGGCGTACCCGTGCTGATGCATCATCACAGTGCCTGATCTGGCCTCGCTGCTTGTTGCGGAGCCAAGCATGATCGAGGCAGGTCTGGGCATTTAGTGTCTTGCTCTTGATGCATGTTTTGCTGTGCATGCGTGTTGTGAAGGCGACGCACCGACGTGAACTACTGATGCATGAACGATTTATGCATGAACTAGTGATGCATGCATCAGGAAAACGGAGGCGTCATGTGGCCACTAGTGGCACGCACTGACGACCTGCCTGTCAGCACATTTCCGGATTGGGAGCTAGCAACCAGCAAGGGTCAGCGGCAGCTGCCTACGCACAACAATTGCATGATGTTTTGGTAATCACGTGTCAGCCCAAAACAGCCCATACACGCGTATAGAATACATGCTTCGACCTTGCTGTGACTCTTACTCTTACATTCACATGCATGTCCATGCACGCACGGCGAAAACACACCAGAAACAGCTCAGGCCCTACAGGCTGATACTCTCCATCTAATTCTGCTGGCTGTGCCCACAGCACGCAGCATGACACCCCCTGACCAAAATCGAGCACCCCCCGCCTACTTGCATGCCCACTCCATTATGAAACCACTGCCACGCCTCTCACCACGACACCCAGCAGGGACAGGCGGACACGCTGTGCATGCTGTGGCATGATGTGCGCGGTGCCCGCCCACCACTAGCGTACACCTCACATAGAACATGACTCCCATCTACCAACAACCCACACCACAATCTGGACACTCGACCCTACCTCTAACCACCCTGTATCTGCGCGCCGACTAAGGCTCACGCCGTTGCACTATGTGCGGAACTGACTCCAGCCACAACCATTATGTCCAACGTACCCACTTAGAGGGACGCATACATATTATATAGCCTGTCTTCATACAGCGCTCAGCACGCTTCTCTCAATTGAACACAAAGCATTCCACAAAGAATCGCAATCAAAGACAAGCAGTCGAGCCCCTTGCAACACCATTCCCATGCTTCGCCCTCAAACAAACACGGAACTAGACAGACACGCTCCTGCAAATGCACAAAGCCGCACCGAGAGCAATGCTCCGGCGGGTGCCACTGTGCCCCCGTTCCTTGCGCTCGCACAACCCGGAGCCAAAAATGTCGACAGGGCAAGCGCAGGCGGCTGCTCCGGCAAGCGGCGATTCCGGAAGCCAACACTCCCGCCGCCTGCTCCGCTGTGCCGTGCTGTGCTTACACATCAACATGCAGCCGCGGGAACACCTCCCACAGCGCGCTCAGCAGCGGCGGCACGCACCCCTCTGGCAGCCCGCGCACCCCCACCACGCGCAGCGCGCCGAGCGTGCGCAGCGCGCGCACCAGGTGCTCACACCCGCGCTGCTCAATCTCACAGTCGTTCACCCGAAGTTCCTCCAGCAGTGCAAGCCCGGCAAACGCCCCCCCGAATACCATCCCTCCCCCAGAGCTGTCCATAAACTCCCGCCCTTCCCCTGATCCCTCGCGATCTGGGGCGACGTACACGTTTGCGCCCGCAGCATGCTCAGCAGCCCCAGCATGCACAGCATGCGCCAGCGCGTCTGCGCCGACATCCCCAAACTCGTTGCGGCTCAAATCCAGCAACCGGAGCTCCGGAAGGTGCCGCAGCGCGGGCGCTAGCAGCGACATACCCGGCCCGTCAATATCATTGCCTCGAAGGTCGAGCCGTGTCAACGCGTGCATCGGCGGCATGCGCGGCCCAACCTCCGCACACAGCCGCGCCGCAACCCCGATCAGATCCGAGCTCAGCACGCCGAGGCAGTTGTTCGCGAGATCCAGAGCGCGCAGGCCGGGCACGCTGTCTGACCCTTCGTCCCCCCCCAGCTCGTGCCACGCGAGCAGCTCATCAAACGGCACGAGATCCCCGGTGCAGCCGCTGCTGCGCATGCCGCTGCTGCGCATGCTGCACATGCGCGGCGTGGCGCGCATGCATGCGGCGAGCGCCTCCAGCCACGGGTACTCCGCGCGGCCGGCCGCAGAGAGCTCATGCATGAGCACGGCATCGGCGGGGGCGCAGAGCGAGTCGACATGGTAGAGCCGCTTGAGCTGCTGGTCGATGCCGTTGTGAATCGCGAGGGACTGCAGAGTGGAGATGCTCTGGCACTTGCGCCAGATCTCGTCGCCCAGCGTGACCAGCGCGGCCGGGTCGGGGGGAGACATGACGTGGAACGCGACCGAGAGGTGGCTGAGAGCTCGCGCTTGGGAGAGGCCGTACGCAACCTGCACATGCATAAAGGGAATGAGATTCCTGTCTCGGCCTCCGCAACGATTGAGTCGCACGAAACTTAACACGAGACGCTGTTGCATGTTGCCGTGCAGACGCGCGATCGTGCTGTACCAGAGCGGACGGGAACCATATGGGGGAGGGGAACCATCTGGGGAACCAGTGCAGGCCTGTCAGGGCTGCCGGTGCTGCAGAGATCAAGACCGTCTGGTAGTCTGGTGCTTGGTCTGGTGGGTACATGCACGTGTGCAGAGTGTAACACGAACGCGAACGCAGGGCCGCTGCCAGGGCCAGCGAGGGCAACAGCCAGCAAGCACAAGACCCAGACCTCGCAAGCTGGCAGCAACAAGCAGCAACGCACAACGAGCCACAATGAGCCACAACGAACGTGTGCAGAGCAGGTGACAAACAACAGACGCTGCAGCCACGATGGTCATGCATGATTGTCATAGATCTCTCCGCACATGCCCGCTGCAATCTTTTGCAGCACTGGTGGCAGGCGATCAGTTATCACCTTCACCGCGGCACAGTGTTGCTGTTGACTGGTCACTAACCGCATGCGCTCACTCGCATGAAACGACAGGCTATCGCGGCATGCTATCGCGTTTGACGCACGTCAGTGCGCGGTGTGCAGTCTCGCTGGACGGTCGAACTCGGTCAAGCTTCAGACAGGACAGAGAAGCGGCGCGCCTGTGATGCCTCGACGGGCCACGAGCACCTGTGGCCATCCTTGAGCTTAAGTCCGTTCACGTCCAGCCGCCGCAAGCGCGGCAGACGGCACAGCAGTTCCCCAAGCGACGCGGCACAGGCGGCGCTGATCACGCCGCCGATGGCGAGGTGAGTGAGGTGTAAGCTGTGTGGAAGATGATCCGCCATGATGTCGCAGAGTCCGAGGAGGGAGTTGTTGTTGTAGTATGGCGTCTTGGTGTCAGCGGCGTGGTGTAGGTCGAGCTGCAATCGCTCCAGCCCAGTCAGCCGGGCGACTGCCTTCACGGTCTGCATTGCTGACTGTACCGTCAGCGGTGCGCGCAGCGACACGCTGCGCATACCCGGGCGCACGCCAACGCTGACGATCGCCGGCGTCGGGTCCGCCGCGGTCACGCCGCCCACCGTCGCCAAGTGGAAGTCATCAAGGCTTTCGAACTTCCGAAGGTGGTTGTGCAGCTTGCGCATGCATTTGTCGTCCACGTCGCAGTTGTCCAGGTGGAACCGCGACAGCGCCGGCAGACGCCCCGCCGCCTCGATGAAAGCGCTGCCACCCGACAGCCGCAGCGGAAGGTTGCGCAGCGTCAAACTCGTCAGCCCCGTCGCCACGCAGAGGTTCCTCGTCAGCTCCGCCACGAGGTCCAGCGCTTGCGGGTCCAGCTCGCAGGACCCCGACAGCATGCCGCTGCCATATCGCGGCATGCGTTGCTCAGGGTTCTCCATGCATATGGACTTCACCTGTGGCATCGCGCACACCGCCCGCAAGAGCTCCGCACACGCACATGCATGCGGGCACTCCCGCTGCACATCCGACCCTGAAGGGCTCGCCGGACTCGACGTCAGAGAGCCGGTCGAGATCTTCACCCACGCCAGCGTCGGCAGCCGCGGCAGTGCTCGCGCAACACATGAGATCGCGTGTGCCGACCCAGCCTCCGCCGACGCACTGAGGTCCACCGTAAGTGCCGCTTCGTCTTCGATACACGGCGCGACGGCTTGCATGATGAAGGGGTGCAGCTCCACTGGGAACGCGGTGAACTGCGGCGGGAACCACAGCGGCGCCGACCGGGAGTCGCGGCCGTCGGCGTCTGAGAACTGCGGGCAGAAGGTGGAGCCGGAGGAGGAGTGGGGGGCCATGTGCAGCGTGGGGACAAACGCGTAGCGAAACAGGGATTTTGCGAGGTCCGGAGGCAGCGCTGAAAGCACCTGCAGATGTACAGCACATGCATTGGATGCTGGTACACTGCCGTGATCACGCGTGAAGGCTGCATGCATGCATGGCTGCGTGGATGAGGGTCACCGAGGAGTGACGCAACATGGAACACGGGACCAAAGCAACATGGAACACGCCCTGCACAGACCACAGATGGACGCATGCCGAGTGCACGGTAGCACGTGGGTGTAGTTAGCACACAGCACACAGCACGCCGTACACAGCACGCAGCACGTAGCAGATGCCCGTGCAGACCCACGTGTGCGCAGCAAGCAACCACAGTGGCACGCAGGCAAAACAACGGCTCCCGCGTGAAAGCGTTGCTCGTGCACACGCAGCGATACGGCACGCAGCATGTGCGGCGCGCACAGAATGTTCACACTGTGCCGGAGAGGCACTCAGCAGCCGACACGGGAGGACCGATGCGGGTCGGACCTGTGCTATAGACGCTGCAGAGTAGCCCTCGTCAGCCTCCCAGGTGCCCGCCGGCTCGTCAGAGCCATCCGGAAGGAGTGCGGCCGTGCTGCATGCTGTGCTGTGGAACGGGCGGTCGCACGCCTCGGTGCTCGCGAGGAGGGCCTCCGGCAGACGGAGGCCGAGGGCGCTGTGGAACTCGCCGCGGAGAGCGGCGCAGTGCCGGTAGATGGCTTCGTGGTCCGCCATCGCATGGGCCGCCTGCAGCTCGGGGCAGTGTTAATTACAGCTGTCTGTGCATCCCAGTATGCAATCGGTTCCACCTATTTCGCTCAGAAAAAACGACTGTTCTATGTTTTCACACGAAGGTGTATTGCGGTTTGGCGGCGGATTTTGGGACAAACAGGCACCCGAGTCAGAAAACTTCGAGCGTTGTACACAATGGCTAAATAACTGTATTAGGGCACGGGCTGGCTGCAGCTGGGGGCGTGGTCGGGGATGAGACTCGTTGCCATTGTGGGGGGGAGGGGGCATATCTCTTTGAGATGATAGCTGTCATCAAAATAGCGCGGGTCGGTTTACAGGGAGAAGGCGGGTGAATGTATTATCACAATGCAGTGGTAATTTGATGATATATCTATCAGTCGATCAAATCTGGTGAATTTGTCGTGGACACATCGGTGTGGCAGCACCATACTCTCTGTAACACATGTGTCAACATGCCCAGTGTTGAATTGCAATACATGTGTAACTCACCACAATGCATGCTCCCGGGTGTCAGCGACTCAGGACAGCCAGGCAGGACACAAGTGTTGTGATTGTGGCTATTGTTCAACATTGTGTTGTACCACCTTGTGGAGCATACATCTGCAACGCATCTCTCATTGTTCAACATTGAGTCTGTGGTGTGACATAAAGGGGGGGGGGGCATGGTCGGACACATACAAGTATGTAGACTTTGTAGCATGTGAGTCTAGAATCTAGTTGTACATTCGCTTGGTGCACTGGCTTGGAGCCCCTCAATGTAAGTGTAGACTTTGTAAGTTCTGTCCTAGGGGGGGAGGATGAGGATGGGGTGAGGATGGTGCCATAGTGCCAGGTGCATGGGAACTCCAATTGCCTCCCATTATCAACATATCCAGTCTGATCTAATCTCATCAACATATCCAGTCTGATTTAATCTCATCTGCAATCCGCATCTCTTTTGAGATTATAGCTGTCATCAAAACTGGTTTACAGAGCACGAGAAAGAAGTGTGTGAATTGAATTAGCCGCAGTTCTGATGCTAGGCATCGCTGATTCTAGGCAAGGCATCGCTGATTCTAGGCAAGGCATCGCTGATTCTAGGCAAGGCATCGCTGATTCTAGGCAAGGCATCGCTGATTCTAGGCAAGGCATCGCTGATTCTAGGCAAGGCATCGCTGATTCTAGGCAAGGCATCGCTGATTCTAGGCAAGGCATCGCTGATTCTAGGCATGCGGGCTGCGGCATGGTGTGCAGCATTCATGTATGATTATTCATGTATGATTACTCATCAAATCAGTAGATTTGCCTGTTGCAGTGTCAAAGACATTAGCTATGCAGACCCAGACAGACCAAGGCACTGTGCAGTGGCTGGCAGGTGGGCTCAGCTGGCCAGCCACACTGGACACACTTGCAAGTGGGTCATGCATGACGGCAAGAATCACTCTCAGTACATGGCGGCCATGCATGGTACGCCACACCCCACCAGACACGGGCCCGCTGTCATGCTGCCACATGATGTTGCACCATGATGGATAACAATGCGCCATGATGCATGACAAGGTGCCATGCTGGGCTGGGCCATGCTGTGCTGTGCAATGCTGTAGCATGTTCAGGACAGTATTGGCTGGGGTAGATGGGGTATGCGGAGCTGATTGATCAACTAGGACAGTGATCAGTTGAGCTGGAAGCTTCCCACTGTGCACTCGACTTGCAGTGTGACTCATTGCAAGGGTAGATCCTGCAGTGTCTGGTACATTCTGTTGCAGTGACTATACTGCATTACAGCAACTGTCAAGCTCACTACCAGTCACTGCTCACAGTAACTCCCTCGTTCCTAGTTTCCCTGAAACTCAGTTTCCAATCTGCCCTGACCAGCAGCTCCAGGACACCGAATCCCACCCCAACACAGCTAATCAGTGACTAATTACACAGCCCGCAATCAGTTGTCAAGCTAGTTTGCTGCTAGTCTGCTGCATGCGGGAGGGCGCCAGTGTGAATTGTGCAAGTGTGCCAGGCCCTGATGCATGGGTCCACTCCCCCCCTGGAGAAGACTCCCGCTGCGGCCGCAGGCTCGCAGTCAAGCAGTGCAGCCAACAGCCAGGACTGCAGTCAGGACTACAGTCAAAAGGGCAGTCAGCAGTCAAAAGGGCAGTCAGCAGTAGGGATGGCAAAGGATGAGGTAGCATGCAGCAACAAACCAGAGACAATAGAGTCAACTACACTATCACTGTGGTTATGTCATCTACACCTCATATCCACACCCAACATCGGCTGCCACTGTGTTTATGTTTACGAGCCTATGTTCACCGCAGAGACTATGTTCACCGCATACCGCAGACCGCAGCAGCAGCAGCAGACCGCAGCAGCAGCGGCAGCAGCAGCAGCAGCGTCCCCCCCAATCTACTCTACCCCCCAATCTACTCTACGTGTGGCTGCCATGGTCTCATGACTGAGTTCCGCATTCAGGCAGCTGCACCCACCACAAGCTGGGCCATATTACAAGCCAGACGCAGACATATTACAAGCCAGACGCAGACATATTACAAGCCAGACGCAGACATATTACAAGCCAGACGCAGACATATTACAAGCCAGACGCAGACATTTTACAAGCCAGACGCAGACATTTTACAAGCCTGACGCAGACAAGGCAGACAAGGCGGGCAGACATGGCCGTTCCTTGATCTGTGATCTGTGGTCATGATTCGTGTGTACCCTGCCCCAGGATGCAAGTGTGCAGGTGTGCTGGGCATGCTGTGATGTGAAAGATGTGCTATGATTTCAGTGTTGTGCTGCACCGCTACACCTGGCCATTGGGATGTGAAACTGATTTCAAGATGAACGGCTGCAGCACAGCACATCCCAGCACAGCATCGTATCACACAGCACATCCTAGCCCAGCGCAGCAAAGCACAACCCAGCACCGTCGCCATGCATCCACCGTCGCTGCTCTCTCGCATTGAATATGAATGATCTTGAATAGCAGAGCGAAGAATGCTTGTGTTTACTACAAATGGGGCCGCATTCACACACACGCCGGGTCTCATGGGGACAGCAGCGCAGGCAGCACAGGCAGCGCGGGCAGCACGGGCAGCACGGGCAGCGCAGGCAGCACGGCAGCGCAGGCAGCACGAACTGCATTGAATAAATACCAACCTGGCAGAGAAGCCAACAAGGATTGCCATTCACAATCGCGCGCTGTGTGCTGTGAGGCCTGTGCCATGATCATGAGGCGGCCAGAGCCGGTGGGGCTCACATGAGTAGCCGCACTCATGCCGTTGCTCCGGCCACTGGATCGCCGACACGACCTCCATGGAGCTCCAGTGGTGCCGGCAGCTGGAATCCAGATGATTCGATTGACCTGGGTGCGCTGAGGGCCACACGCACACCCAAGCGCCCACACAAAGCCTGCCGACCAATTCTGTTAAAATTTTTGTTTCCGTAGCGGCACGATCGGCCCTCAGCAATACACAGCCCGCCCCGCACAAACAGGCAACACAAGCAGCTGGCGCAGTTGGGACAGCACTGGCACAGCAGGCACAGCACACGCCAGCTCGCCCATCTGTGAGCCTGGCTGTCAGGCTGGCTTGCCCAGCCTGGCTGGCGTGCAAGCTGTCCTTGATGCGATTGGAATGATGTGGTGCAAGTAGGTAGGCACGGTGCTCCCCCAAGTCACGACTGGCAGCAGCAGCACACATGAGATACGTTACAGAGGTATGTCACCACTGGCAGCAGCAGCATACTGGCAGCAGCCATTGCGTCGGACCGGCTGTGCTGCATCAGTGGCGGGCTTCGGCGCAACCGCCGGTCGGCATGGAATCAGTGGCATGGCACGCAGTCCAAGCCACACTCTGTGGCTCAGGCAAAGCCAGTCACAGAGGAATGATGGCAGATTGCCAGAAGAAAGTGTGAAGCTTTGAGGACTGTGCAGAGGACTGTGCATCACATTGACTTGTGCTTGCCAGTGTCCATGCATATGAGCATGCTTTGTGCTGCGCACAGCGCACAGACAGCATCCTCGGCCAGCAAGATGCCAGAGAGCATGATCACGCGTGATGCATCATGATGAGCGGGCCGAACTGGTGTGCTGCAACGTCCTCCTTGCTCACGACAAAACCCTGGCGTGGGCGGCTGATCATGCTTCGATGATGCAGGGCGGGGAGCTGAGGACGCCTCGCTGCGTCATTGTGGCGTGCTGCGTTGTGGGCTGCATGGTGGGCAATGCGGCGAGCATGACTCAGCAACCGACCCGCCGGCGTGCAGCGCGCGGCGGTGCCCACGGTGCCCTTCGTGGCTGATCGCGATGCAGCAACGAGAATGCGTTCGACCCGCCAAGGTCAGGAGGTTCCTGAGAGCACTTTGGTGCATGCATCGATAGAGAGAGAGAGAGAGAGAGAATTGTTGCTTTCCTGGCGCCTGTTGTGGGCATGCTGCGACAAGCGCAGCAGGATGCAGTACAGCCCGGAGGCTGATGTTGCACGTGTGCGCAAGCTGTTGTTCAAGTGACACTCACGGCAGTTGCGTTCATCTCCGTGTAACACTCACGGCAGTTTATGAGTCCAAGAATAAGTCTGCCCAATACGGTGCACCTCGACGATTCGGCGCGTTTTTTTCCATTGCAGTCGAGAACTTATGCCTCAGACACTGCGAAGAGAAAGTCTGCGGTGGGGATGTCGCGACCGTCTGACCAGGATTCGGCGCGCCTATAACTTTGAAAACCGGAGACTAACGAGACGAAAAGCAGGCTTGAATGTGGTATACCGGGCACAGCTGTACAGCAAGCGTCTGCAGGCGGTGACGGCGGCTGACGCAGGCGCAGCTGCAGGCGAATCATGCGGCATCACTGGGCGGAGCTACGCGTGGCCAAAACTCTCAGCGAGCGACGAGCCGCCGCCGCGCGGATCCTACGAGGCTGCTCAATACAGCCGTTCAGCATTGACGTGAAGTGCTGACCAGTACCAAGCCGCACGCCACACAGCCCCCGTACCAGGCCCTGTAGCAGAAATATTGAGAGGAGCGGGAGCTTGCCTGTAACGTGACGATGAGCTCTGGTGGGGACAGCTGCTGGATGCTGGCTACTGACGCAGTAGTGCACTCACGCCACCTCCGGAAGTTCTCTCCAGTTACTGGCAGCCCAGCTGAAGCGCCCGGGTCCAGCGAGCCCTGCAGATTGACCAGAACCGAGCTCCTGTGGATTGTCGCGGACTCCATCGCCACATCGTGGCCCAGCAGCGCGAGACGGCCATCATCCGATACTACGACCAGGCATGTATCGCTCTTCTCGGTGTCTGCGAGGCCCTCTCCGGCACGGGTGCTGCTCTGGAGCAGCTCCTTGGCACAAGAAAAATCCTGCCGCGGTGATTCCGGCTGGTCCGGGCCGGTAAGACAGCAGAATAAGCCGACCATATGCGCGCGGCTATGCACACGTCAACTATCAATTGGTGATTCACAGCTTGGAACGGGCCCCTCAGCTCAGGACTGTCAAAACCAATACTCAGTGTGAGCACATGAGAGCGTTTGCTGCGTGCAGGCGGACTGCAGCTGCAGAAGTACCGCAGTTGAAATGTAGCTCGATCCGTCCGGGTCACTGGATGGCTGGTCGACATACCGAGATAATCCATTCCCTTCGCCATTATGAGCATGCGCTCGTGCGAGCTCACAGTCGTCACGAGCCGTCAGCGTGGCGCGCCAGGTTACAAATGCAACACAAGGCGGTTGTGTCCACAGGTACCGTGCTCTCGATGCACTCACGTGCTTACACCCGTGCACGGTGCCGCGTGCTGTTTGTGATGTACATGTGCAGATCTGTCGACCTGTCCGCAGCCCGTCTCTATCAAACGATTAATCATAGGCATAGCGTGATCATCACGCCCGCGCTACCACAGAAAGAGAGAGTTCAGCTTATCCAAGCGCTGTCCTGGCCGGCGCTCGGCGCGTGGTCCTTGGATGAGCTGCCCGATAGATTTTATCCGTCGCAGATTGACACAAGGCAGGCTTGGTGCCAGGGCGGGTCCTTGGTATTGTTGCATGCATATGAGCGCAGCCACTGCGCTCTGCATGCAGCGCTACGTGAGAGATACGTACTATGTAGCAGTAGCTGCCCGACACTGGATTTCCTGGAGCTCCGTGCAGCGGGAGCTCATGATTCCTGGTCAGATTTGGGAAATCTGCATGGAAATGGGCATCTTGGGTCCGGCCATGGTGATTGCAATTGGCAGGATTGAGTCCTGCCATGGTGATAACTGCCATGCAGTTCAGCCCACCCTCTGAGGTTCTGAGGTTGCTGAGAAGGGAGAAGCAGCAGCAGCTGCCTCAGGGAGAGAAGCGCTACAGAGGTATGCTCCACAAGGTGGTAGAACACAGAGGCAGGCAAGCCGCAGCAGCTGGCGACTGCCTCTTTGCCAACAGCATCTGCTCCCACCTACATCTCACCTCAGAGAACACGTGTATTCAGCACTGAGATAGGTCAAGGCCCCAGCAGCCGCGAAAAGGAAGCAGGCGATCGAACAAAAACGACCAGCAGCACGGCCGTCCTACTTTCTGTCACGAATCACACTCACAGAAACAGACACGGGGAATTCCTCCGGCAGCGCCCTGGCCCTGACCCGGATCCAGCGCAACAGGGCAGCGACTACACAGGACCACACAGGGTAAGCTCTGTTGCCTCGGCGCTTCTGAGTCTTAGGTCTATCACAGTGTAACACAGGGCAGCCAGGACAGGGACAGCGACCACACATCGTCTGAGGAGGGCTTCCGGTTGGTTTACCCCTTCGGCTCCTGGGTCTCAGTTTGCCGGAGATGTCAATGGCCGAATCGGCTACGGCAAGTAATACAATTTACATTTGCATTTACATTTACACCTGCAAGCGTGCAAGCATGCATATACACATCCATGTACACATGCAAGCATGTGTATAGCCACCACACATTCAAGCATTCAAGCATGTGTATAGCTATCACACATTCAAGCATTCAAGCATGTGTGTGCAGTACCTGGGGCTCTCACTGTGCACTGGGAAAGCCACGTTACGGTCATGGCTGTGCATGGCTGTGCATGGCTGTGCACCAACAACTGCCGTGTTGTTCAAGTTCTTGCCCGTTAGCTCATGCTAGTAGGTGGGGTGCCCTGGGCAGCTGCCATGCCAGAAAACTGTGAGTGCTAGATGCATGCAGAGCAATCCCAGGTGGATGGCAGGGGTGCCAGAGCTGCGAAGCTTTGCAAAGGGGCTCTCATGGCCACCAGCAGCAAAGCAAAACGAGCGGCATCGTGGCATGCCAGCCATACATGGCACGCTGTGTGTCACGCTGTGCCACGCTGTGCGGCACGCTTTGTGTCACGCTGTGCGGCACGATGTGTGTCACGCTGTGCGGCACGCTGTGTGTCACGCTGTGTGTGGCACGATATGGTTGCTGCTGTCACAGCTGAACAACTTGTCAGGGCACTAACAATGTTTCAGGCCGCCCGAAACTGCCCGGGTGACTGCCGGCCCTCTAGTCACGAGGGACTGCCCCTGTGGTCACGAGGGTGTCCCTTGCAAGACGTCCCTTGCAAGGGCATGCAAGACGTCCCCGACAAGGGCTTGCGCAAAGCATGACACAGTCGGGAAGCCTGATTCGGTTTCAACCAACTCAGTGTAGGTGCGCACGGGGCTCCGCACGTCTATCTGCTGTGCATGCATGATGTGTATGAGGCCCATGCAGTGTTCCCACACAGCGTGCCGCACAGCGTATGTAGGTGCGGATGGGGATACAAAAAAACACAGAGCAGCTAAACGTGCGAATGCGCGGAGGTCATACCAGGCGCGGATGCTGGGTGTGTGCTGTGGTGGAATTGCATGCCATGGGACGGTGTGGTGGTCGAGCTGCAGGTTCGGCGTGGTGTGCTGGGTGTGTGTCATGGTGGAATGTGGCGGTCTCGCATGCCACGCCGACACGTGCACAACGTTCGTTGTGTGTGCAGGTCACGGCGTTGTGACGGGGGGCTGTGCTGTGTGCTTGCTTCCCGCAGCATGCTGTGTGCTTGCTTCCCGCAGCATGCTGTGTGCTTGCTTCCCGCAGCATGCTGTGTGCTTGCTTCCCGCAGCATGCTGTGTGCTTGCTTCCAGGCGTGTGGAGGAGATCGCGCAGCACGCAGGGGGGGAGAGGGGGGGGGGGGCTTCGCAACAGACACCGCACCTGCAACACCAACCACCAATTGCAAGACCACGTCAGACCACATACATGCATGTAGGACCGCGCAGGAAGCCACACGGCCCGGACATCTAGAGGCCACAGGAGCCTGCGAATAGACGACAGCGCCCCGGACATCCGGGCCAGCCGCAGGCGTAGCAACAATGTAGGTGCAGAGAGCCCGACCGCCGAAGTCAGGGCAGGCTGCGAGGGCAGCGGAGGAAAGCTTCCCGGACTTGGAATGATCATGAATGATCATGGTCGAGCTGCCGCCGATGATATCATGGTTGACATCAGCCGCCGTCATCGTGTCGGGGGAGGGTTGCAACTGGTTGTGGAGGGTTGCAATTTGTTGTGGAGCTTTGTAATTACAAACGGTCGCGGGAACCGCAGGAACCTCTCCAGCGTATCGCACAGGTGTCAATGTTTCAGGTGTCAACATTTCGGGTGACAACATCACAGGTGCGGCAGTGTCATGGTCATGCAGGAGGCCATGCTGCAGGAGGGCATTGCCTGCACTGCTGGTTGTATCTGCTCTGCTCAGAAAAAGAGCTCGTGTTCGCGTTAGACTGGTGTTACATTCCCGCTTTACGAATGAGCATACACAGCATAGCCTTCACGATCATACAGGAGATGCAGGTGCAGGTGGGGGCGATGGTGAGTGTTGATGGTGAGTGTTGTACCACCAAGTCACCAGGGAGGAGGCATGTGGTCACAAGTACGTTTCGTTTCTCACTCAGCATTGGGATGCTTCAGTGCCAGTTGTGCAGCCTCGCTGACTGCAATGTCAGCCTCCAGGTGCTGCCGACCTGCACTGAAACGGATATGTGTGGCATCACTCCGAGCTGAGCTGTGTCAACACAGGGACCGGTCAATCGGGCGCTGATGTCACGGCAATGCAGCAATGTGTGGCAACACAATTCTTTGAGGGTGACCATTTTTCAGATGAGCGCCAGAGGGGGCTGAGAAATCAGACACACGCGTAGCATCAGATTTTGGTACCAATACTACCAGTTTCCAGCACTATCTGGCCATTGGCTGCTGAAGCTAGGAGCAGCCGCAATGGCGGTGGAGGAGGCTGTTCACATCCATCGTTCCCGGGTGATGCTATTGTCCAGACGCGCCCCGACCGTCTGAGCCCGTCGTCGTCGTGATCACTGATATTTCTGACTCACCATCCTGTGTGCTGGATCTGTGGCTGCAGCGGCGCAATCGTTGCGATCGTGATGGTTGTGTAAGTAGGTACGCAACCAAAACTGCATACGCCACTCATGGATAACACTGCAAAGCTGCCGCTTCCACGAGAAAGTCGGCATGTTTAACACTTGACGTGACTCCGGCTTCCGTTTCCTGCGCAACGTCGCCTACAGCTGCGAGGCCAGCGCTGCCAGGTCAAAGCGACGTGGGCTAAATGCAAAATCAAATCAGATTCAGTTTCAGATACAGGCTCATACTGCTCAAAATTCAGTGGTCGATGCTGTTTAGATTGATCCAGATCTAAAGTCCCTGCGGAGCGTCCATGTGTTGACCGGTGTAAGGGCCATACCTCATGAGGCACTGTCCCAGGAACGTTACTCGCTTTGTGGGGAACATAAGTCAAAATTATTAGCATGATGTAGCATGCCCCTAACACCAAAGAAAACGGACATACAGTAATAGCGGCGTATACCGCTCAGGCGCGTCCCATCGGTAGGCGCCATCATGTGACCAGCAGGAGCGTTCTGACCGCCTCTGCAGAGCTCTGGTGTTGCCATACCGGTCGACGCGGAATGTGGGTCAGCACTAAGTTTTATTGATCAAACACGGGTACTACACAATACCATAACACCGGTCGGTGTCCACAACGCTGCAAGTGCATCCACGCGTGGCCACAGAGCTGCGTTAGACTGCATGCTGATTAGCTGACATGCGGCACAAGCATATGCATGGTTCACGCTGGCATGAATCCCTACAGGACCCTACAAATCCCTGCAGTACTGAGACACGTTGCAGATGTATGCTCCACGGAAGCTGCTGTGTTTCTGTCTGTGTACGGCGCTTGGCCATGGTGATTGATTTTTGGTGCATTGCCATGAATCGTGCCTCTGTGTTCGACCACCCTGCAGTACTGAACTTTTTACGCGCCGCGACTCTCGCAATTACACGCACATCCAGCCCGGGCCCGGGGAGTCATGCGTTAGTCCTCATTACAGACCTCCATAGTCGACATGCCTACTGAAAAGCTTCCACAAACACCGGAGTCTTGGCATTGAACACGGGAGGCTTGCTGTTCGCCTGCTGTACGAGTTCGGGTGTGGCCCTTGCGATGGCGGTGCCGAACGTGCACATGAAGGTCGCCTGGCTGACAGGTGCCCTTACGTTCTTTAACACCTTAGTCACAGCTTTGCTTCAAGGTGGAGTGTGGTTGTTTCTCAAGCGTGGCTGGCACTGGCGTAGCTCGTGCTTGCTTCGCGTTTCCAGCGATGGCACCTGCAAAATTGACGGCAGTACGGTCCAGCTTCGCCCCGCCAGCGTGAAGAGGAGTGCCATTCTGCAGAATCTGCTCCAAAATCGTGGGACACGAACAGTCATCCTAGTCCCCGTCTCCAGACTGTGCTTGGAGAAATGGCACACAGCGTCACGGAGCCACGCCAGCTCACTCCGAGACCTGAGCATTGCGGACTTCGTGCAAGTCATACAAGTACGCTCCATGATATTCAGTCTTGACTTTGCACTGTCACAGCCATGTCGTCGATTGAGCTGCTACGACGATTCGAGGAGTTGGATTCCGGAACTGGTCAGCCCGTCTGTGACGGTGCCACTGATGTAGCACCTTGTGTAAGTTTAAAGCTGTACTTAAACCCTCTAAGGTCCAGCCGACACACCATAAGCTTGGAACCCCACTCGGATAAAGTGGCCTGTTTTTGCCTGTATGGTCGAGAGCTTTCTACCTCTGCTACGCTAGCGTACGCATGCTCGGCACGCTGCGCTCGGCATCCGCTAGGCGGACACATACAGCACTGGTAGATTTTAATTTCTGGAATTAGCTGCTTCGCGAGAGTTGCGGCAGTTGGCGCGCGCTGTGACGCCTGCGCCTGCTTTGTACCAGCGGTACCGGCAGTCGCAGCGGCTTTGCTCCGCACACCTCCTCACCTCGCAGCGCTGCAGCGTAGACACTGTACATTAGGCATACTTATTTTTGCTCTCGGCCACGGGGCCTGGGCCTGGCCCTAGGCCTCGCACTTTCTGCGGGTGCGCGTGCACCAACCACTTCGCGCCAGCGTAGCGTAATCACGCCCGAAGGCCCCAGCCTCGCTCCCACAGCATAGCACTACAATGAACGAGGACCTGCATGTGCCTTGCCCCGCGTGCCCTCGCCGCTTCCGCGCCGCCGGCGATCTGCTTGCCCACTGCCGGGGCTGCCACCCGAAGTACAAGTTCACTGAGGACCAACAACGGGCATACAGCTGCTACCACTGCGAGGCATACAAGCTGCCCTTCTCGAGATACAACGATCCGGAGGGCCACAGGCATGCAGCAAATTGTCGCGGCGTACCAGCGGACTCCCACGCCCCCACTCCCGCCCGCACCCGGTACAACGGCCGCACGTGCACGCCCACCAACACTGGCCGTGGCCGCTCGCGCTCACGACAGCGGACACCGCCGCACATGAGGGCGCCACTGACGCGGGCCCAGCCCTCACACGTCAATGATGACCTGGCGGGACGACACACAGCCAGTTCGCAACCGCCGCAGGGAGGCTCCGGTTTGGTGTGCCGAACGCCCACCCCTGCGGCTGCGGCGGGCGCCGGCTCGACTGCGCCTCGGCCGCAAAGCCAGCCACCCGCCCGCACCGATTTGACCAAATCGTGCTGTCTGACATCGGTAGATGAGCACCACAGACTTGACGGCGGGCTGGCTGGTGGCCAACAACCCCCAGGTGACGTCCCGTCACCACAGTCCCCCGGAGCCACACTGCATGATAGCGAGGTGCACGATCAACGCACAGAGCCGCGCAGCGCCCGGCCGTCCGCAGGCGTTGCCACCTCACGTGCAGTCGTGCATTCACCTCGCCGTGTGGCCCATGCGTGTGACAACGGGACAGCTACCGCAGCACCTACGCCAGTCGTGGCTGCACACGCAGGGACCAACCATGGGACGTCCCCGACCGACGCGCCTGCCCCCATTTGCCGCGCGCCGGCTCGCCGCCATGCCACTCCCCCCGACCCTCCCAAGCGCCCCGCCTCCCCCCCAGCCAGCGCGCTGTCCTCCCGGACGTCTCCCGCACTGCCATTAGCGCTGGCCCACGGGTTGACTCCCACATGCGCGATCTGACGGAAGCAGACCTCGTCAGCGACACCCAGGTGGATCCAAAGCCAGCCTCAGACGCGCCGCCATCACTGGAGGCCCCCTACCCGGACGTGCGGATCCCTCAGGGTGTGCCGAACGAATGCAGATCCAGCTGGGCCGACGTTGTGGCCGCAGCGCTGGAACGTACCGCCGATGCGGCCGAGCGCGGTCACCGACCCAGTGTAGAGACAGAGCTCAGGCTCCTACTCCTGCTGCCTAGCCAGGCCCTCGGCAACACTGGCGCAAGCAGGGGACGCGCCAGGCGAGTCAATGCCCGCGTGCGCGAGATCCGGAAGCGGACCAGGGAGCAGATGTTGCTTGACACAGCTGAACATAGCGACCCCGGCCGCACTCGCACGGAAGTTGTGGCGGACATCGCAATGGCAGGGCGCATGCACCGACATGCATGCAACGGCAATGTTGGCCGCGCTGCGCGCTGCTTGGACAGCAGCCCCATCGTTCCCATCGACCAGAACTCACTGCCACGCTTGCGAGCGCTGCACCCACCCGCGCCCCCTCCAAAGCGCGCAGCGCAGCCTACCCCAGCCGGCAGCCGCTCAGCGGAAGTCTCAGCGGCGCGGTTTGAGGCTATCCTGCGGAACCTGACACAGGGCTCAGCGGCCGGCCCCAGCGGGTGGACATACGAGCACGTCCGCAGCGCCGGGCTGTATAACGAGCGCACGGGCGAGGCCATGCGCCGCTTCGTCAACCTCCTGCTGTCGGGCACCATCCCCCACTCCGACCTGCTGCTCGCCAGCCGCCTGATCGCCATCGCCAAACCGAACGGCGGCGTTCGCCCGATCGCTATCGGAGAAGCATTCATGCGCCTCGCCGGTATCTGCGCGCTGGCGTGCGTCCCAGAAGCGCCGGGCCTGCTTGCCCCGCACCAGATTGGGGTCGGTGTTCGCGGCGGCCCTGAGATTCCGAGCCACGCGCTGGCCCCGGACTTCTCAGATGCGGAGACGGTCACAGTGCAGCTCGATCTCGAGAACGCGTTCAACCTGATTGACCGCGAGACCATCATTGCGGAGATTGACGCGCAACTCCCCGCCCTGGCCGCATTCGCACGCATGGCGTATGGATCGCCATCGCCGCTGCTGGCACGTCAGCAAGACGGGTCGAACGCGGTTTTGTGGAGTGCATCTGGCGTGAAGCAAGGCGACCCCATCGGCCCCCTCTACTTCGCCATCGCGTTCCGGCCCACGCTATTAGCGGCGCAAGAAGCGGCCCCTGACACGTTAGCCATCGCGTGCCACGATGACCTCACGGTGCAGGGTACGGTCGAGCAAGTGGTCGCCATGGGTCGAGTTGTGCAATCCCGTCACCAGTGCAACAAGCAGAAGACGCTCGTCCACTGCACCGATCCCGCCAAGGCCTCGCACGCAGCCGCCTGCCTAGGCGCCACGGTCGCCACTGACGGCATGGTCGCATGTGGCGCGCCACTGGGCACCCCTGCCTATGTGGAGGCGTATGTGCGCCGTAGATGCAAACGCACCGTCGAGCTCATGCAAAAGCTGGCAGGCCTCCCGCTGGCGGCCCAGACACGGTGGGCTGTCCTCTTCCAGTGCCTGCAACATCGCGAAGCACACCTGCTGCGCACTACCGACTGGGCCCGTCTCGAACAGCCGCTCATGGGCGTCGAGAACGCCAGCGTACACGCCATGTGCCGCATCATCGAAACGCAACAGCTCACCGACCTACAGCGTGAGCAGGCCTTGCTCCCTCATAGACATGGCGGCATGGGTCTGCGACACTACACAGCCGACGTTGCTGACGCCGCGCGCCTCGCGTCGGCAGCAGTTGCGCACGCGGTGCTCGCGGACGGCATCGACGGCGGCAAGCCGTTCCGCGGCGACGCCGCGGTCCAGCACCAGGCCCGCCTCGCACGCTTGCGGATGTCGTGATCCAGCCATGCACAGGACTACGGTGACCATGCATGGAGTGGATTCACGGTGCTGATCCGGAGTGGCTATGGGGCAGCCATGCACCGATGGCTGACCATATGCACGAGCAATGCATGCAAGATTGCGTGCCGCAGACATTGATTCTGATCGTATCCGTATGAGACGTTGATTGAACGCTTATATAGGCTCTACAGATCGTAGTGTAATCACTCTCTCTTCAACTGTCCAAAGTCTCACGTGTATTGATCCTCCACTGAAGGTACAGGAGCTGTCACGGACAGATACCTAAGACAGCAAGGTATGTGACAGCACAAACCCCTGCGCATGACGACATGCTCAAGATCCCACAGGCCTTAGGCCGCGGTCCACTGAATTACGACATGGTATCGGTGATGATTGTGGGGATTCTTGTGATGTCTGTTAGCATGCGATAGAGTCCAGGGGGAACCTGCGGTTACGGCTGCACACTCCGATGAGTGTGCTACACCGCTCTAGTGTATAGCCGACCGTAGAGAGACTAGAAAAGCTAATGCAGAATGCTACGGCGGAGCTGCATTATGCTTGTGTGCTGGTCTCGCAAAGAGGCCTACGGGTCTGCGTTTCCTGCGACATATGGTGGTCATGTTGCAGGACACCACCACTCCGAAACGATTCAATGGCATCTCGCCAAGGGTCTATCGGTTCTGACGGTGTGGAGGAAGCAGTTAACCTTCCGCATCATCGCACTCGCTCGACAGTGCGCCGCGAGCAGGCCGCGGAGGGTCAGTCCATGCCCCACGGGGAAGGACAAGACGCTAGGACCTACGGGTATCTCAGTGTTAACCCTCTGCAGGCCGCCATGCCGGGCAACGCTGATCCTACGGGGAATGCGGGTGCTCAGGCAGCGGTGCACGGAGCGCAGGAAGTGCCACACGTTGCCCAGACAGCATGGGCAGCGCAGCAGATACCACCTCCGATACCGCAGCCTTCGCAGGCTGCGATGTCATCCGGGGCGGCAGCAACAGTCGGGTCGATCGATGTTGCAACTCTCGCGAGCGCACTGTCGCTCGTAATGCCTAAGTCTATGCCAGGAAAGTCGCTAGTAGAAAAGCACAAGTTCCCGGTATGGAACCACAGACATGATCACTTTCGGGTGTTCAAGAAAGAGGTAGAGAGTTGGGCAAACATGGTGGGGGAAAGTAGCCTGCTAGTGAATGAGCCACTGGCACAGAATAGCCAGGCTCATGAGTCAGTCAAGCATTGGCTATTCGTGACATTACCAAAGGAGGATAGGGATTTCGTGTCAGACTGCAGTTTTGTCCATGAGATATGGGCATTGCTGCATGCCAAGTACATGCCTTCTGTCGAAGTAGAAATACAGAAGCTATACCAGCAACTCAGTGGTGCCAGGCAGGCGGGAAAGCCACTTGAGAAACATGTCAACGAGGTAGTTGGTATAGTGAACCAGATGAGGGGTCTGGGAGAAGCTGTGCCTGATCAGTTATACCGCTCTAGGCTACTGGCAGTGGACAGAGAGTATGCACTGCTGCAGCCGATGCTGCAGCAACTGCCAGTGCAGCAGATAGTGTCCACGCTGCTGACGCATGCTCAGAATAGCAGCCAGTCTGCCCCATCGCGATTCCCACGGGATGATCGCGGTGGTCAGCAGAGATTTGGGGGACGAGGGTATCGTGGTGGACGCCACGGTGGTCGCCATGGTACACCCCCAGAGGTTGCCGCAGTGGGAGCAGGGGGAGCAGATAAGCGCAAGTGCTTCAATTGTGAGAAGCCTGGCCATCTGCAGAAAGATTGCCCTTTGCTCTCCGCAGAGGTCAAGCAGTTCCTACAGAAACAGGCAGCTGCAGGGCGAGGCCGTGGCAGAGGCCGCGGGGGCCCTCAGGTGGCTGTGGTAGACCTAGCGGAACTGCGAGCTGACTGTGCTGATGGGCCGTCGCCCAACATGCCATACACCTTTCTGGTGGATAGTGGGTCTGACCTGAACATATGCTTCGACTATAGCATGTTCAATGAGGTCAAGCCACCAGATATCACAGAGTGCCATGTCGTGATCCAGCCATGCACAGGACTACGGTGACCATGCATGGAGTGGATGCACGGTGCTGATCCGGAGTGGCTATGGGACGCCATGCACCGATGGCTTACCATATGCACGAGCAATGCATGCTAGATTGCGTGCCGCAGACAATGATTCTGATCGTATCCGTATGAGACGTTTGGTTGAACGCTTATATAGGCTCTACTGATCAAAGTGTAATCACTCTACTCTGCCAAAGACTCACGTGCTATAATCCAAGACTGAGAGCGCACTGTCACAGCGGAGGCCTGTACACCAGCCAGGTATGTGACAGCGCGACCCCCTGCGCACAGCTACACAGTGCTTAGATCCCACAGTGCCTTAGGGCTGCGGTCCACTGAATTACGACATGGTATCGGTGATGTTTGTGGGTATTCTAGCGATGGTTGTATGCTTGCGATAGAGTCCAGGGGTCTACGGCTACGGCTGAGCGTCCCGATGAGCGATTCACACCGCTCTAGCGTTTAGCTGTAGAGTCCGTAGAGAGACTAGAGTACACAGATGCATAACGCTACGGCTGGACTGCATTCTGTCAGGGTACTGGTCTCGCAGAAAGGCCTACGGGTCTGCGTGTCCTGCGACGCACGAAGGTCGTGTTGCAGGATGCCACCACGCCGAGAAGTCCCAATGGCATCTCGCCAGGGATCTATTGGCTCTGACGGCGAGGATGGAGAAGAAGTTCGTCCTCGCCACCACACACGTTCCACAGTGCGCCGCGAGCAGGCCGCGGAGGACCAGTTCGTGACCTACGGGGAAGAACAGCGCGTTGGGACCTACGGGTATCCCAATGCAGGTCCTCTGCAGGCGGCATTGCCGGGAAATGCTGATCCTACGGGGGAAGCAGGAGCTCAGGCTGCGGCGCAAGGAACACAGCCAGCACATCTCGCAGCGCCAGCTGCGTGGATGACCCAACAGATACCGCCTCCGATACCGCAGCCTTCGCAGGCTGCGATGTCATCAGGAGTACCAGCTACGGCTGGATCTATTGACGTAAGCACGCTGGCGCAAGCGCTGTCGCTTGCCATGCCCAGGCCAGTACCGGGGAAATCTCTAGTAGAGAAGAACAGATTTCCGGTGTGGCACTATAAGACTGATCACTTCCGAGTATTTAAGAAGGAGGTAGAGAGCTAGGCGAAGATGGTGGGTGAGAGTAGCCTGCTAGTCAATGATCCGCTTGCTCAGAGCAGCCAGGCTCATGAGCAAGTCATGCACTGGTTGTTCACCACACTGCCAAAGGAGGATAGAGACTTCGTGGCAGACTGTAGTTTCGTCCATGAGGTCTGGTCGTTGCTGCATGCTAAGTATATGCCATCAGTGGAGGTAGAAATACAGAAGCTGTATCACCAGCTCAGCAGTACCCAGCAGGCTGGCAAGCCGCTGGAGAAGCATGTGAATGAGGTGGTGGGCATAGTAAACCAGATGAGAGGACTGGGTGAGACTGTGTCTGATCAGCTGTACAGATCACGGTTGCTGGCAGTAGACAAAGAGTACAGCCTGTTGCAGCCCATGCTGCAGGCCATGCCAGTGCAGCAGATAGTGTCTACGCTGTTGACACATGCCCAGACGAACAGCAAGCAGGGTCCGTCGCGATTCCCACGGGACGATCGCGGTGGACAACAGCGCCATGGGGGACGTGGGTACCGAGGTGGACGCTACGGTGGTCGCCAAGGTTCACCCCCACAGGTAGCAGCTGTGGGAGCAGGGGCAGCAGGGGGAGCAGAAAAGAGGAAATGCTTCAACTGTGATAAGCCTGGACATGTGCAAAAGGATTGTCCATTGCTCTCCGCAGAGGTCAAACAATTCCTGCAGAAGCAAGCAGCTGCAGGGCGAGGCCGTGGCAGAGGCCGCGGTGGCCCTCAGGTAGCTGTAGTTGACCTAGATAAGCTGCGAGCTGACTGTGCTGATGGGCCGTCTCCCAACATGCCGTACACTTTCCTAATAGATAGTGGCTCAGACATAAACATATGCTTTGACTATGATATGTTTTGCGAGATCAAGCCACCAGATATGCCGCAGTGTCAGCCTCTTGACCAGGGCAGGCTAGACATGTATGGTGTGGGCACGATCAGAGCTAATCTGGGAGAGTATGTGAGTGCACAGGGCACTATCACACCAGTAGACATAGAGTTGACCAACGTCTACTGGGTGCCGGCCAGTCCTATCAACATCCTTTCAACAAAGGAGTTGAAAAAGTCTGAGATATACTTGCATACGGGCAAGCATGCAAACCGGGTAGTGATGCCTGGGTTTCATGACCAGAGCTATGGGTTCCACAGGAACTGTGAGCAGGGTGAGGATGAGGATGGAAAACCTACTCTGACATGGTTCTGTGGGAAAGGCAGGCCGATATGGCAAATGCGACCGGTAGATAGAGGAGCAGCCTGGACAAGTGCGAATAACTTGTTTCATAGGAATGGGAAATGGGTACGTGAGCAGCAGCAAGTTGCTGCGGTGACTGGTGTACCGAATGAACAAGGTTATTCCTTTCAGGTTGATCCATCATTCCTAGTGCATATCGCTTTTCACCATGCTGGCAATCGGGTACTCCAGTTGATGAGAGACAACCCACAACTGTATGCCCTGAAGATGCTGAAACCTACGGGGGTAGCGCTTCAGTGTCATGGTTGCCACGTGGCTGAACAGAGAAGCGGCGATAGAGCACAGCACGGGGGCAAGGTGACGGAGAATGCCACCTATGCTGGGGAAGTGTTGCATGCTGATCTAGCAGGGCAGATCAAGCCAGTAGGAATCGGGGGTATGAACTACATCCTGGTAGTGGTGGATGAGTACTCCCGGTACTCCCATGTGATTCCGTTGAAGTCCAAGAGTGGGGCTGCGGAAATGATATGCCTGCTGATTGAGCGAATCCGCACTCAGATCGTGTATGATAGAGAGGTTGGGGTGCGGAGGCTGCACACTGACCAGGGTGGTGAGTTCAGCTCTAACCAGCTGGCTCAGTACCTCGCGTGGCGTGGCATTGAGCACACGTACACTGCCACGGGCCAGCATGAGTCCAATGGAATGGTGGAGAGAAAGATCGGTGTGCTAAACAGGAGTGTGAGGGCAAGCCTGCTGCAAGCAGCTGTGCCTGCATTTCTGTGGCCAGAGGCGTATATGTGTGTGAACCATGCGCATAACCTGACGCCTAGCACAGCTCTAGAGGGTGTTAGGCGGAAGGAGGCCAAGCAGAAACTGGAGGAGAGGCATGTGCAGACCAGTCGTGACCCGTGGTCAACGAATGAGGCTGTGAGAGCTGCACAGTTGCAGACGAGGAGGGCTCAGGCTCAGCAGATGAGTCTGCAGGCTCTGGCTGATGAGGGTATGGCCAGGGGCGATGGGAAGTTTGTCGCCCAATGTGTGAAGAATGTTGATGTCAGACAGATTGTGCCATATCTGTTGTGGTTCAGGAATGTGAGTGAGGACACATTCCATCTGGTGGTGGCCCAGGTGAAGCCTTTCGGGTGTCCGATGTATGTATATGCTCGGAGAGAGGACTTCAGACACCTGGATGAGAGAGGAGTGCTCGGTTTCTACATGGGACCGGGTGCTGGTCCTCACATGGATAGAGCTTACGTGAAGCGAGGGAATGGGGGAGCAGTGCGTATGTATAGGCATACGGCTTCTCCACCAGCTCTGCTGAGAGAGTTCGCGAAACGTTTCCACATGTCGGAGCAAGCTACGGTGGATCCGGTCATGTTGGAGAACTACGAGCTGGGAGAATTCGAGATCATGCCCGATGAGCATACTCGTGTAGTACCTGACGTTGGTTTCTTGCCCAACATGCAGAAATGGTTGAGATCAACTAGTGTTAGGGCAGTGCGACCACCAGCCCGTCGTGAACACATGATGCCAGAGAGGGGCAGAAATGTGGATTGGGCTGCGGGGGAGCATCCAGCGCTGGGGCACACACACTGGGAACCAGGCAGGCAGTTGCATCGGCGCTATGTGCCGGATGATGAGTTGCCTGACGATGAGCCGCCGTTTTCACCGCGTGTTTTAGGCTCTGAGCTGATAGCCAGGCATGAGCGGTGGCACACGCCTGAGATCAGTGAGGCAGTGGTGACAGCGCGTTGCGCTTACACGGCCGAGGACTGTGTGAACAGGGTACCACACTGGGAGTATGATGCGGTTCAGCAACCATCCGGTCCGCACAATGCTGAGATGCGACCGCGAGATGTGATCCCTACGCGGGATAGAGCTGTGCTGGATTTGAGTGGCTGCCGCATTGAGCCACAGGGTAGTGAGAATGATGAGTCTGAGGGGGAGGAACAGCCAGGGGCTGCCAGTGACTCTGCTGAGTCATTCTCAGGGGCATCTGAGCCCTCAGGATCTCGGTCTCGATCGCGCTCGCGTTCACCGCAGCGAGTCCAACGGTCGATGGGCAAGGCGCCGAGTGAGCCACCCCCACCTGCGAAATCTGAAGACCACGGGATGTACAACCGATGGCAAGGGTCACCGGTGTCAGGACGTGCAGTACGCTGGGAGCATGATGAGCCACGGCATATGCCACAGCTTGTTGATAGTCAGGGGCAAGGCAAGCTACGGCATGTGCCTAGTGGAGTAGAGGCAGGCGGAGCTGGCTCAGGGGGAGAGTTAGCACCAAGTGCCGCAGGAGGCAGCGGAGAACATCTGGATCCACCACAAGAGGTGAGGGTTCGATGGGTTCCAAAACCTTTCAAATTGATTCGCAAAACCTTAAGACCTGCTGTCCATGCTGTGGGAGTGAATGAAAGTGAGAATGCTGCTGTTGAGCGCATTTCCCCGGATGATGCACGTGAGCATGATGATGCTGGGAGCTCCACAGTAGTCCATATGGAGAGTGACGTCGGTGATCTGGCGGATGGAGTGTTTGCTACGGCTGACAGTGTGACTCCTGATGCAGAGAACACGACGGGGCAGGAGGTGATTCCGAGCAGTGGCAAGACTGCTAGCCGCAGTGAGTCCCGGTGTGCAGCTGCTGCGAGGAAGAAGGTCAAAGCTGTGCTGGACGATCCAACGGTGAAGCAAGCCATGAGAGGCTGCCATCGTGAGCAGTGGATCATAGCAATGCTTGATGAGTTGACCTCCTTAAGGGAACATGATGTGTTCGAGTTAGTCAGGTGCCCAGCAGGAGTGAAGCCTGTGACAGGCAAGTGGGTGCTTAAGATTAAGCGAGGAGCACAGGGTGAGATTGAGCGATTCAAAGCTAGATATGTAGCCAGGGGATTTACGCAAGTTGAGGGCGTAGATTTCTTTGAGACATGGGCACCTGTGGGCAGTTATGCTACCTTCAGGGCTCTGTTGTCTGTCTGTGCTGTAGAGGATCTGGAGACGAGACACATAGACATTAAATGTGCTTTCCTGAATGGTGTTCTGGAGGAGGAAGTGTATGTGGCACAACCTCCTGTACTGGATGATGGGTCTGGTATGGTGTGGCGTCTGAAAAAGGCGTTGTATGGTCTGAAGCAAGCTGCCAGGGAGTGGCATAAAGCGCTTGCAGAGCTCTTGTCGAGAATGGGCTTTGTGAGATCAGCCAGTGACCCCGCACTGTTTATTTGCAAAATAGGACGATGTCTTATTTTCCTATGGGTCGATGATCTGTTGATCTTCGGTCGTAAGGAGCAGATGGATGATGCCATCAGCAGGATCCTTGAGGCATTTGAGGGTCGTGACCTGGGGGAGCTGGGATATGTGCTGGGTATGGAGGTCATACGTGATCGGCTTGCTCGCACTATCACCATAACGCACAGAAAGAACATCAGGGACATGCTGGAAAGGTTCAGTATGAGTGAGTGCAGAAAGGCACCAACGCCGTTGGTACCAAAGCAGAAAGTGTTTAGTCTGAAGGATGATCCTAGCCAGGAGAAGGCTACTGTCGCAGAGCATAAGAGGTTTATGCAAGCCGTAGGAAGCATCCAGTATGTGGCTGCTGTGTCGCGTCCTGATATTTCCTTTCCGGCCAATGTCCTGGCCAGGCATATGGCTGGGAGTGCGAAGTGTCATTGGGCTGCTGTCCAGCATGTACTGAGATACCTGCGAGGGACCATAGAATCTTGGCTTGACTTTTAGTGGCTCCAACGAGGGAAGTGAGGTGTTGGAAGCATTTTACGGATGCTGATTCGCCAATGGTGCTTGCTTGAAGAGCGTGTCAGGAGTGATAGTCGGATGCATGGGAATGTGTGTTCTGGCGTTCGAAGAGCAGACTATTGTGGGCTGGTGATACGACTGAGGGCAGAGCCTTATTGCGATGAGCTCAGCAGCCAATAGGTGATGTGGGCAAAGCAGTTGTGCACTGATCTTGGTTTGTCGGCTGTGAAGCCAACTCTGTGGGGTGACAACAAGAGTGCCAACTTGCTAGCTGTGAACCCCATCTCTAGTGACCGCTCCAAGCACATCAGGGTCAGGGACCTGAGAGTCCGCGAGTTCGTAGAACTCGATGAGTTAACTATCAGCTGGGTTAGCACGGTAGACATGCTAGCTGATATGTTAACGAAAGTGTTGGCGGGACCAGCACTAGCAAATTTAGAGATAGACTACAGCTTGCGGTAGTACAAGCCTAAGTCAGGGGGAGTGTCGTGATCCAGCCATGCACAGACTACGGTGACCATGCATGGAGTGGATGCACGTGCTTTTTGCTCTCGGCCACGGGGCCTGGGCCTGGCCCTAGGCCTCGCACTTTCTGCGGGTGCGCGTGCACCAACCACTTCGCGCCAGCGTAGCGTAATCACGCCCGAAGGCCCCAGCCTCGCTCCCACAGCATAGCACTACAATGAACGAGGACCTGCATGTGCCTTTGCCCCGCGTGCCCTCGCCGCTTCCGCGCCGCCGGCGATCTGCTTGCCCACTGCCGGGGCTGCCACCCGAAGTACAAGTTCACTGAGGACCAACAACGGGCATACAGCTGCTACCACTGCGAGGCATACAAGCTGCCCTTCTCGAGATACAACGATCCGGAGGGCCACAGGCATGCAGCAAATTGTCGCGGCGTACCAGCGGACTCCCACGCCCCCACTCCCGCCCGCACCCGGTACAACGGCCGCACGTGCACGCCCACCAACACTGGCCGTGGCCGCTCGCGCTCACGACAGGACACCGCCGCACATGAGGCGCCACTGACGCGGGCCCAGCCCTCACACGTCAATGATGACCTGGCGGGACGACACACAGCCAGTTCGCAACCGCCGCAGGGAGGCTCCGGTTTGGTGTGCCGAACGCCACCCCTGCGGCTGCGGCGGGCGCCGGCTCGACTGCGCCTCGGCCGCAAAGCCAGCCACCCGCCCGCACCGATTTGACCAAATCGTGCTGTCTGACATCGGTAGATGAGCACCACAGACTTGACGGCGGGCTGGCTGGTGGCCAACAACCCCCAGGTGACGTCCCGTCACCACAGTCCCCCGAGCCACACTGCATGATAGCGAGGTGCACGATCAACGCACAGAGCCGCGCAGCGCCCGGCCGTCCGCAGGCGTTGCCACCTCACGTGCAGTCGTGCATTCACCTCGCCGTGGCCCATGCGTGTGACACCGGACAGCTACCGCAGCACCTACGCCAGTCGTGGCTGCACACGCAGGGACCAACCATGGGACGTCCCCGACCACGCGCCTGCCCCCATTGCCGCGCGCCGGCTCGCCGCCATGCCACTCCCCCCCGACCCTCCCAAGCGCCCCGCCTCCCCCCAGCCAGCGCGCTGTCCTCCCGGACGTCTCCCCACTGCCTAGCGCTGGCCCACGGGTTGACTCCCACATGCGCGATCTGACGGAAGCAGACCTCGTCAGCGACACCCAGGTGGATCCAAAGCCAGCCTCAGACGCGCCGCCATCACTGGAGGCCCCCTACCCGGACGTGCGGATCCCTCAGGGTGTGCCGAACGAATGCAGATCCAGCTGGGCCGACGTTGTGGCCGCAGCGCTGGAACGTACCGCCGATGCGGCCGAGCGCGGTCACCGACCCAGTGTAGAGACAGAGCTCAGGCTCCTACTCCTGCTGCCCAGCCAGGCCCTCGGCAACACTGGCGCAAGCAGGGGACGCGCCAGGCGAGTCAATGCCCGCGTGCGCGAGATCCGGAAGCGGACCAGGGAGCAGATGTTGCTTGACACAGCTGAACATAGCGACCCCGGCCGCACTCGCACGGAAGTTGTGGCGGACATCGCAATGGCAGGGCGCATGCACCGACATGCATGCAACGGCAATGTTGGCCGCGCTGCGCGCTGCTTGGACAGCAGCCCCATCGTTCCCATCGACCAGAACTCACTGCCACGCTTGCGAGCGCTGCACCCACCCGCGCCCCCTCCAAAGCGCGCAGCGCAGCCTACCCCAGCCGGCAGCCGCTCAGCGGAAGTCTCAGCGGCGCGGTTTGAGGCTATCCTGCGGAACCTGACACAGGCTCAGCGGCCGGCCCCAGCGGGTGGACATACGAGCACGTCCGCAGCGCGGGCTGTATAACGAGCGCACGGGCGAGGCCATGCGCCGCTTCGTCAACCTCCTGCTGTCGGGCACCATCCCCCACTCCGACCTGCTGCTCGCCAGCCGCCTGATCGCCATCGCCAAACCGAACGGCGGCGTTCGCCCGATCGCTATCGGAGAAGCATTCATGCGCCTCGCCGGTATCTGCGCGCTGGCGTGCGTCCCAGAAGCGCCGGCCTGCTTGCCCCGCACCAGATTGGGGTCGGTGTTCGCGGCGGCCCTGAGATTCCGAGCCACGCGCTGGCCCCGGACTTCTCAGATGCGGAGACGGTCACAGTGCAGCTCGATCTCGAGAACGCGTTCAACCTGATTGACCGCGAGACCATCATTGCGGAGATTGACGCGCAACTCCCCGCCCTGGCCGCATTCGCACGCATGGCGTATGGATCGCCATCGCCGCTGCTGGCACGTCAGCAAGACGGGTCGAACGCGGTTTTGTGGAGTGCATCTGGCGTGAAGCAAGGCGACCCCATCGGCCCCCTCTACTTCGCCATCGCGTTCCGGCCCACGCTATTAGCGGCGCAAGAAGCGGCCCCTGACACGTTAGCCATCGCGTGCCACGATGACCTCACGGTGCAGGGTACGGTCGAGCAAGTGGTCGCCATGGGTCGAGTTGTGCAATCCCGTCACCAGTGCAACAAGCAGAAGACGCTCGTCCACTGCACCGATCCCGCCAAGCCTCGCACGCAGCCGCCTGCCTAGGCGCCACGGTCGCCACTGACGGCATGGTCGCATGTGGCGCGCCACTGGGCACCCCTGCCTATGTGGAGGCGTATGTGCGCCGTAGATGCAAACGCACCGTCGAGCTCATGCAAAAGCTGGCAGGCCTCCCGCTGGCGGCCCAGACACGGTGGGCTGTCCTCTTCCAGTGCCTGCAACATCGCGAAGCACACCTGCTGCGCACTACCGACTGGGCCCGTCTCGAACAGCCGCTCATGGGCGTCGAGAACGCCAGCGTACACGCCATGTGCCGCATCATCGAAACGCAACAGCTCACCGACCTACAGCGTGAGCAGGCCTTGCTCCTCCCTCATAGACATGGCGGCATGGGTCTGCGACACTACACAGCCGACGTTGCTTGACGCCGCGCGCCTCGCGTCGGCAGCAGTTGCGCACGCGGTGCTCGCGGACGGCATCGACGGCGGCAAGCCGTTCCGCGGCGACGCCGCGGTCCAGCACCAGGCCCGCCTCGCACGCTTGCGGATGTCGTGATCCAGCCATGCACAGGACTACGGTGACCATGCATGGAGTGGATTCACGGTGCTGATCCGGAGTGGCTATGGGGCAGCCATGCACCGATGGCTGACCATATGCACGAGCAATGCATGCAAGATTGCGTGCCGCAGACATTGATTCTGATCGTATCCGTATGAGACGTTGATTGAACGCTTATATAGGCTCTACAGATCGTAGTGTAATCACTCTCTCTTCAACTGTCCAAAGTCTCACGTGTATTGATCCTCCACTGAAGGTACAGGAGCTGTCACGGACAGATACCTAAGACAGCAAGGTATGTGACAGCACAAACCCCTGCGCATGACGACATGCTCAAGATCCCACAGGCCTTAGGCCGCGGTCCACTGAATTACGACATGGTATCGGTGATGATTGTGGGGATTCTTGTGATGTCTGTTAGCATGCGATAGAGTCCAGGGGGAACCTGCGGTTACGGCTGCACACTCCGATGAGTGTGCTACACCGCTCTAGTGTATAGCCGACCGTAGAGAGACTAGAAAAGCTAATGCAGAATGCTACGGCGGAGCTGCATTATGCTTGTGTGCTGGTCTCGCAAAGAGGCCTACGGGTCTGCGTTTCCTGCGACATATGGTGGTCATGTTGCAGGACACCACCACTCCGAAACGATTCAATGGCATCTCGCCAAGGGTCTATCGGTTCTGACGGTGTGGAGGAAGCAGTTAACCTTCCGCATCATCGCACTCGCTCTACAGTGCGCCGCGAGCAGGCCGCGGAGGGTCAGTCCATGCCCCACGGGGAAGGACAAGACGCTAGGACCTACGGGTATCTCAGTGTTAACCCTCTGCAGGCCGCCATGCCGGGCAACGCTGATCCTACGGGGAATGCGGGTGCTCAGGCAGCGGTGCACGGAGCGCAGGAAGTGCCACACGTTGCCCAGACAGCATGGGCAGCGCAGCAGATACCACCTCCGATACCGCAGCCTTCGCAGGCTGCGATGTCATCCGGGGCGGCAGCAACAGTCGGGTCGATCGATGTTGCAACTCTCGCGAGCGCACTGTCGCTCGTAATGCCTAAGTCTATGCCAGGAAAGTCGCTAGTAGAAAAGCACAAGTTCCCGGTATGGAACCACAGACATGATCACTTTCGGGTGTTCAAGAAAGAGGTAGAGAGTTGGGCAAACATGGTGGGGGAAAGTAGCCTGCTAGTGAATGATCCACTGGCACAGAATAGCCAGGCTCATGAGTCAGTCAAGCATTGGCTATTCGTGACATTACCAAAGGAGGATAGGGATTTCGTGTCAGACTGCAGTTTTGTCCATGAGATATGGGCATTGCTGCATGCCAAGTACATGCCTTCTGTCGAAGTAGAAATACAGAAGCTATACCAGCAACTCAGTGGTGCCAGGCAGGCGGGAAAGCCACTTGAGAAACATGTCAACGAGGTAGTTGGTATAGTGAACCAGATGAGGGGTCTGGGAGAAGCTGTGCCTGATCAGTTATACCGCTCTAGGCTACTGGCAGTGGACAGAGAGTATGCACTGCTGCAGCCGATGCTGCAGCAACTGCCAGTGCAGCAGATAGTGTCCACGCTGCTGACGCATGCTCAGAATAGCAGCCAGTCTGCCCCATCGCGATTCCCACGGGATGATCGCGGTGGTCAGCAGAGATTTGGGGGACGAGGGTATCGTGGTGGACGCCACGGTGGTCGCCATGGTACACCCCAGAGGTTGCCGCAGTGGGAGCAGGGGAGCAGATAAGCGCAAGTGCTTCAATTGTGAGAAGCCTCGGGCCATCTGCAGAAAGATTGCCCTTTGCTCTCCGCAGAGGGTCAAAGCAGTTCCTACAGAACAAGCAGCTGGCAGGGCCGAGGCCGTGGCAGAGGCCGCGGGGGCCCCTCAGGTGCTTGTGGTAATCCTAGCGGAAACTGCGAGCTGTACTGTGCCTGATGGGCCCGTTCGCCCAATATGCCATACACCTTTCTGGTGGATAGTGGGTCTGACCTGAACATATGCTTCGACTATAGCATGTTCAGGTGAGGTCAGCCACCAGATATCACAGGGGTGGCCAGCCCTTAGACAGGGCAGGCTTAAATATATTGGCCATGGGCACTATCAGGGCGAATGTTAGGGAAGTACGTGACAATACACGGGTAGAGTTGGTGCTTGTCGTGATTCAGCCATGCACAGGACTACGGTGACCATGCATGGAGTGGATGCACGGTGCTGATCCGGAGTGGCTATGGGACGCCATGCACCGATGGCTTACCATATGCACGAGCAATGCATGCTAGATTGCGTGCCGCAGACAATGATTCTGATCGTATCCGTATGAGACGTTTGGTTGAACGCTTATATAGGCTCTACTGATCAAAGTGTAATCACTCTACTCTGCCAAAGACTCACGTGCTATAATCCAAGACTGAGAGCGCACTGTCACAGCGGAGGCCTGTACACCAGCCAGGTATGTGACAGCGCGACCCCCTGCGCACAGGCTACACAGTGCTTAGATCCCACAGTGCCTTAGGGCTGCGGTCCACTGAATTACGACATGGTATCGGTGATGTTTGTGGGTATTCTAGCGATGGTTGTATGCTTGCGATAGAGTCCAGGGGTCTACGGCTACGGCTGAGCGTCCCGATGAGCGATTCACACCGCTCTAGCGTTTAGCTGTAGAGTCCGTAGAGAGACTAGAGTACACAGATGCATAACGCTACGGCTGGACTGCATTCTGTCAGGGTACTGGTCTCGCAGAAAGGCCTACGGGTCTGCGTGTCCTGCGACGCACGAAGGTCGTGTTGCAGGATGCCACCACGCCGAGAAGTCCCAATGGCATCTCGCCAGGGATCTATTGGCTCTGACGGCGAGGATGGAGAAGAAGTTCGTCCTCGCCACCACACACGTTCCACAGCGCGCCGCGAGCAGGCCGCGGAGGACCAGTTCGTGACCTACGGGGAAGAACAGCGCGTTGGGACCTACGGGTATCCCAATGCAGGTCCTCTGCAGGCGGCATTGCCGGGAAATGCTGATCCTACGGGGGAAGCAGGAGCTCAGGCTGCGGCGCAAGGAACACAGCCAGCACATCTCGCAGCGCCAGCTGCGTGGATGACCCAACAGATACCGCCTCCGATACCGCAGCCTTCGCAGGCTGCGATGTCATCAGGAGTACCAGCTACGGCTGGATCAATTGACGTAAGCACGCTAGCGCAAGCGCTGTCGCTTGCCATGCCCAGGCCAGTACCGGGGAAATCTCTAGTAGAGAAGAACAGATTTCCGGTGTGGCACTATAAGACTGATCACTTCCGAGTATTTAAGAAGGAGGTAGAGAGCTGGGCGAAGATGGTGGGTGAGAGTAGCCTGCTAGTCAATGATCCGCTTGCTCAGAGCAGCCAGGCTCATGAGCAAGTCATGCACTGGTTGTTCACCACACTGCCAAAGGAGGATAGAGACTTCGTGGCAGACTGTAGTTTCGTCCATGAGGTCTGGTCGTTGCTGCATGCTAAGTATATGCCATCAGTGGAGGTAGAAATACAGAAGCTGTATCACCAGCTCAGCAGTACCCAGCAGGCTGGCAAGCCGCTGGAGAAGCATGTGAATGAGGTGGTGGGCATAGTAAACCAGATGAGAGGACTGGGTGAGACTGTGTCTGATCAGTTGTACAGATCACGGTTGCTGGCAGTAGACAAAGAGTACAGCCTGTTGCAGCCCATGCTGCAGGCCATGCCAGTGCAGCAGATAGTGTCTACGCTGTTGACACATGCCCAGACGAACAGCAAGCAGGGTCCGTCGCGATTCCCACGGGACGATCGCGGTGGACAACAGCGCCATGGGGGACGTGGGTACCGAGGTGGACGCTACGGTGGTCGCCAAGGTTCACCCCCACAGGTAGCAGCAGTGGGAGCAGGGGCAGCAGGGGGAGCAGAAAAGAGGAAATGCTTCAACTGTGATAAGCCTGGACATGTGCAAAAGGATTGTCCATTGCTCTCCGCAGAGGTCAAACAATTCCTGCAGAAGCAAGCAGCTGCAGGGCGAGGCCGTGGCAGAGGCCGCGGTGGCCCTCAGGTAGCTGTAGTTGACCTAGATAAGCTGCGAGCTGACTGTGCTGATGGGCCGTCTCCCAACATGCCGTACACTTTCCTAATAGATAGTGGCTCAGACATAAACATATGCTTTGACTATGATATGTTTTGCGAGATCAAGCCACCAGATATGCCGCAGTGTCAGCCTCTTGACCAGGGCAGGCTAGACATGTATGGTGTGGGCACGATCAGAGCTAATCTGGGAGAGTATGTGAGTGCACAGGGCACTATCACACCAGTAGACATAGAGTTGACCAACGTCTACTGGGTGCCGGCTAGTCCTATCAACATCCTTTCAACAAAGGAGTTGAAAAAGTCTGAGATATACTTGCATACGGGCAAGCATGCAAACCGGGTAGTGATGCCTGGGTTTCATGACCAGAGCTATGGGTTCCACAGGAACTGTGAGCAGGGTGAGGATGAGGATGGAAAACCTACTCTGACATGGTTCTGTGGGAAAGGCAGGCCGATATGGCAAATGCGGCCGGTAGATAGAGGAGCAGCCTGGACAAGTGCGAATAACTTGTTTCATAGGAATGGGAAATGGGTACGTGAGCAGCAGCAAGTTGCTGCAGTGACCGGTGTACCGAATGAACAAGGTTATTCCTTCCAGGTTGATCCATCATTCCTAGTGCATATCGCTTTTCACCATGCTGGCAATCGGGTACTCCAGTTGATGAGAGACAACCCACAACTGTATGACCTGAAGATGCTGAAACCTACGGGGGTAGCGCTTCAGTGTCATGGTTGCCACGTGGCTGAACAGAGAAGTGGCGATAGAGCACAGCACGGGGGCAAAGTGACGGAGAATGCCACCTATGCTGGGGAAGTGTTGCATGCTGATCTAGCAGGGCAGATCAAGCCAGTAGGAATCGGGGGTATGAATTACATCCTGGTAGTGGTGGATGAGTACTCCCGGTACTCCCATGTGATTCCGCTGAAGTCCAAGAGTGGGGCTGCAGAAATGATATGCCTGCTGATTGAGCGAATCCGCACTCAGATCGTGTATGATAGAGAGGTTGGGGTGCGGAGGCTGCACACTGACCAGGGTGGTGAGTTCAGCTCTAACCAGCTGGCTCAGTACCTCGCGTGGCGTGGCATTGAGCACACGTACACTGCCACGGGCCAGCATGAGTCCAATGGAATGGTGGAGAGAAAGATCGGTGTGCTAAACAGGAGTGTGAGGGCAAGCCTGCTGCAAGCGGCTGTGCCTGCATTTCTGTGGCCAGAGGCGTATATGTGTGTGAACCATGCGCATAACCTGACGCCTAGCACAGCTCTAGAGGGTGTTAGGCGGAAGGAGGCCAAGCAGAAACTGGAGGAGAGGCATGTGCAGACCAGTCGTGACCCGTGGTCAACGAATGAGGCTGTGAGAGCTGCACAGTTGCAGACGAGGAGGGCTCAGGCTCAGCAGATGAGTCTGCAGGCTCTGGCTGATGAGGGTATGGCCAGGGGCGATGGGAAGTTTGTCGCCCAGTGTGTGAAGAATGTTGATGTCAGACAGATTGTGCCATATCTGTTATGGTTCAGGAATGTGAGTGAGGACACGTTCCATCTGGTGGTGGCCCAGGTGAAGCCTTTCGGGTGTCCGATGTATGTATATGCCCGGAGAGAGGACTTCAGACACCTGGATGAGAGAGGAGTGCTCGGTTTCTACATGGGACCGGGTGCTGGTCCTCACATGGATAGAGCTTACGTGAAGCGAGGGAATGGGGGAGCAGTGCGTATGTATAGGCATACGGCTTCTCCACCAGCTCTGCTGAGAGAGTTCGCGAAACGTTTCCACATGTCGGAGCAAGCTACGGTGGATCCGGTCATGTTGGAGAACTACGAGCTGGGAGAATTCGAGATCATGCCCGATGAGCATACTCGTGTAGTACCTGACGTTGGTTTCTTGCCCAACATGCAGAAATGGTTGAGATCAACTAGTGTTAGGGCAGTGCGACCACCAGCCAGTCGTGATCACATGATGCCAGAGAGGGGCAGAAATGTGGATTGGGCTGAGGGGGAGCATCCAGCGCTGGGGCACACACACTGGGAACCAGGCAGGCAGTTGCATCGGCGCTATGTGCCGGATGATGAGTTGCCTGAGGGTGAGCCGCCGTTTTCACCGCGTGTTTTAGGCTCTGAGCTGATAGCCAGGCATGAGCGGTGGCACACGCCTGAGATCAGTGAGGCAGTGGTGACAGCGCGTTGCGCTTACACGGCCGAGGACTGTGTGAACAGGGTACCACACTGGGAGTATGATGCGGTTCAGCAACCATCCGGTCCGCACAATGCTGAGATGCGACCGAGAGATGTGATCCCTACGCGGGATAGAGCAGTGCTGGATTTGAGTGGCTGCCGCATTGAGCCACAGGGTAGTGAGAATGATGAGTCTGAGGGGGAGGAACAGCCAGGGGCTGCCAGTGACTCTGCTGAGTCATTCTCAGGGGCATCTGAGCCCTCAGGATCTCGGTCTCGATCGCGCTCGCGTTCACCGCAGCGAGTCCAACGGTCGATGGGCAAGGCGCCGAGTGAGCCACCCCCACCTGCGAAATCTGAAGACCACGGGATGTACAACCGATGGCAAGGGTCAGCGGTGTCAGGACGTGCAGTACGCTGGGAGCATGATGAGCCACGGCATATGCCACAGCGTGTTGATAGTCAGGGGCAAGGCAAGCTACGGCATGTGCCTAGTGGAAGAGAGGCAGGCGGAGCTGGCTCAGGGGGAGAGTTAGCACCAAGTGCCGCAGGAGGCAGCGGAGAACATCTGGATCCACCACAAGAGGTGAGGGTTCGATGGGTTCCAAAACCTTTCAAATTGATTCGCAAAACCTTAAGACCTGCTGTCCATGCTGTGGGAGTGAATGAAAGTGAGAATGCTGCTGTTGAGCGCATTTCCCCGGATGATGCACGTGAGCATGATGATGCTGGGAGCTCCACAGTAGTCCATATGGAGAGTGACGTCGGTGATCTGGCGGATGGAGTGTTTGCTACGGCTGACAGTGTGACTCCTGATGCAGAGAACACGACGGGGCAGGAGGTGATTCCGAGCAGTGGCAAGACTGCTAGCCGCAGTGAGTCCCGGTGTGCAGCTGCTGCGAGGAAGAAGGTCAAAGCTGTGCTGGACGATCCAACGGTGAAGCAAGCCATGAGAGGCTGCCATCGTGAGCAGTGGATCATAGCAATGCTTGATGAGTTGACCTCCTTAAGGGAACATGATGTGTTCGAGTTAGTCAGGTGCCCAGCAGGAGTGAAGCCTGTGACAGGCAAGTGGGTACTTAAGATTAAGCGAGGAGCACAGGGTGAGATTGAGCGATTCAAAGCTAGATATGTAGCCAGGGGATTTACGCAAGTTGAGGGCGTAGATTTCTTTGAGACATGGGCACCTGTGGGCAGTTATGCTACCTTCAGGGCTCTGTTGTCTGTCTGTGCTGTAGAGGATCTGGAGACGAGACACATAGACATTAAATGTGCTTTCCTGAATGGTGTTCTGGAGGAGGAAGTGTATGTGGCACAACCTCCTGTACTGGATGATGGGTCTGGTATGGTGTGGCGTCTGAAAAAGGCGTTGTATGGTCTGAAGCAAGCTGCCAGGGAGTGGCATAAAGCGCTTGCAGAGCTCTTGTTGAGAATGGGCTTTGTGAGATCAGCCAGTGACCCTGCACTGTTTATTTGCAAAATAGGACGATGTCTTATTTTCCTATGGGTCGATGATCTGTTGATCTTCGGTCGTAAGGAGCAGATGGATGATGCCATCAGCAGGATCCTTGAGGCATTTGAGGGTCGTGACCTGGGGGAGCTGGGATATGTGCTGGGTATGGAGGTCATACGTGATCGGCCTGCTCGCACTATCACCATAACGCACAGAAAGAACATCAGGGACATGCTGGAAAGGTTCAGTATGAGTGAGTGCAGAAAGGCACCAACGCCGTTGGTACCAAAGCAGAAAGTGTTTAGTCTGAAGGATGATCCTAGCCAGGAGAAGGCTACTGTCGCAGAGCATAAGAGGTTTATGCAAGCCGTAGGAAGCATCCAGTATGTGGCTGCTGTGTCGCGTCCTGATATTTCCTTTCCGGCCAATGTCCTGGCCAGGCATATGGCTGGGAGTGCGAAGTGTCATTGGGCTGCTGTCCAGCATGTACTGAGATACCTGCGAGGGACCATAGATCTTGGCTTGACCTTTAGTGGCTCCAATGAGGGAAGTGAGGTGTTGGAAGCATTTACGGATGCTGACTTCGCCAATGGTGCTTGCTTGAAGAGCGTGTCAGGAGTGATAGTCCGGATGCATGGGAACTGTGTGTTCTGGCGTTCGAAGAGGCAGACTATTGTGGCTGGTGATACAACTGAGGCAGAGCTCATTGCTATGAGTTCAGCAGCCAATGAGGTGATGTGGGCAAAGCAGTTGTGCACTGATCTTGGTTTGTCGGCTGTGAAGCCAACTCTGTGGGGTGACAACAAGAGTGCCAATTTGCTAGCTGTGAACCCCATCTCTAGTGACCGCTCCAAGCACATCAGGGTCAGGGACCTGAGGGTCCGCGAGTTCGTAGAACTCGATGAGTTAACTATCAGCTGGGTTAGCACGGTAGACATGCTAGCTGATATGTTTACGAAAGTGTTGGCGGGACCAGCACTAGCAAAATTTAGAGATAGACTACAGCTTGCGGTAGTACAAGCCTAGTCTAGGGGGAGTGTCGTGATCCAGCCATGCACAGGACTACGGTGACCATGCATGGAGTGGATGCACGGTGCTGATCCGGAGTGGCTATGGGACGCCATGCACCGATGGCTTACCATATGCACGAGCAATGCATGCTAGATTGCGTGCTGCAGACAATGATTCTGATCGTATCCGTATGAGACGTTTGGTTGAACGCTTATATAGGCTCTACTGATCAAAGTGTAATCACTCTACTCTGCCAAAGACTCACGTGCTATATTCCAAAGACTGAGAGCGCACTGTCACAGCGGAGGCCTGTACACCAGCCAGGTATGTGACAGCCCGACCCCCTGCGCACAGCTACACAGTGCTTAGATCCCACAGTGCCTTAGGGCTGCGGTCCACTGAATTACGACAGAGGTGATGTGGGCTAAGCAGTTGTGCACTGATCTTGGTTTGTCGGCTGTGAAGCCAACGCTGTGGGGTGACAACAAGAGTGCCAACTTGCTAGCAGTGAACCCCATCTCTAGTGACCGCTCTAAGCACATCAGGGTCAGGGACCTGAGGGTCCGAGAGTTCGTAGAACTCGACGAGTTGACTATCAGCTGGGTTAGCACGGTAGACATGCTAGCTGATATGTTTACTAAGGTGTTGGCAGGACCAGCACTGGCAAAATTTAGAGATAGACTGCAGCTTGCGGTAGTACAAGCTTAGTCTAGGGGGAGTGTCGTGATCCAGCCATGCACAGGACTACGGTGACCATGCATGGAGTGGATTCACGGTGCTGATCCGGAGTGGCTATGGGGCAGCCATGCACCGATGGCTGACCATATGCACGAGCAATGCATGCAAGATTGCGTGCCGCAGACATTGATTCTGATCGTATCCGTATGAGACGTTGATTGAACGCTTATATAGGCTCTACAGATCGTAGTGTAATCACTCTCTCTTCAACTGTCCAAAGTCTCACGTGTATTGATCCTCCACTGAAGGTACAGGAGCTGTCACGGACAGATACCTAAGACAGCAAGGTATGTGACAGCACCAACCCCTGCGCATGACGACATGCTCAGGATCTTACAGGCCTTAGGCCGCGGTCCAGTGAATTACGACAGCGGAAGGCATGGCCGGCCGTGCAGGGAATCTCAGACAGCCCGACCCCAGCCGACGCCTGGGCGTGTGACGCTGGCTCGAAGCTGCGCATGACGCAGCTCCAGAGCGCGCTCAGCCGGGCGGAGGCCGACGCGCGCTGGACCGCCATGCGCGACTATCTCGAGACCCTGAAGCACGGTCCGAATCCCCAATCGGCGGAGACAGCGTGCGCTGATCTCGCTCGCCTCCTCAGCTGCTCTGGCTCGCTGGCCTCGGCGTTCCTCACTGCCTGCCCCGGCCCGGTGACGGGCCTGACCGACCATGAATTCCAGGTGGCCGTGCTGCTGCGGCTGGGTGAGCCGCTGCTACCCGTCCTGGAGTCGGATGAGGCCTGCCCCTGCGGCCGCGTGGCTGCGTCCGGTACACACAGTGTCATATGCGGACAGCTATGGGCAAGTTCAGTCCTAAAGCACGAACTCATCACCGTGGCTTGGAGGCGGGTGCTCATGCGCGCGTCGATCGCTTCATCGCTGGAGCCGCACGTTGGCAAGCTCCCCGGGGGCATACGCGTGCTCCCCCTCCGCGGCAGCCGGCAGTCGCCACCAGCCGCGCCGCCGGCGGACTTTACGCTGTCGTAATTCAGTGGACCGCAGCCCTAAGGCACTGTGGGATCTAAGCACTGTGTAGCTGTGCGCAGGGGGTCGCGCTGTCACATACCTGGCTGGTGTACAGGCCTCCGCTGTGACAGTGCGCTCTCAGTCTTTGGATTTATAGCACGTGAGACTTAGCAGAGAAGAGTGATTACACTTTGATCAGTAGAGCCTATATAAGCGTTCAACCAAACGTCTCATACGGATACGATCAGAATCATTGTCTGCGGCACGCAATCTAGCATGCATTGCTCGTGCATATGGTAAGCCATCGGTGCATGGCGTCCCATAGCCACTCCGGATCAGCACCGTGCATCCATGCATACATGGTCTCCGTAGTCCTGTGTATGCCACCATGCATGGTCTCCGTAGTCCTGTGCATGGCTGGATCACGACACTCCCCCTAGACTAGGCTTGTACTACCGCAAGCTGTAGTCTATCTCTAAATTTTGCTAGTGCTGGTCCCGCCAACACTTTCGTAAACATATCAGCTAGCATGTCTACCGTGCTAACCCAGCTGATAGTTAACTCATCGAGTTCTACGAACTCGCGGACCCTCAGGTCCCTGACCCTGATGTGCTTGGAACGGTCACTAGAGATGGGGTTCACTGCTAGCAAGTTGGCACTCTTGTTGTCACCCCACAGAGTTGGCTTCACAGCCGACAAACCAAGATCAGTGCACAACTGCTTAGCCCACATCACCTCATTGGCTGCTGAACTCATAGCAATGAGCTCTGCCTCAGTTGTATCACCAGCCACAATAGTCTGCCTCTTCGAACGCCAGAACACACAGTTCCCATGTCGTAATTCAGTGGACCGCAGCCCTAAGGCACTGTGGGATCTAAGCACTGTGTAGCTGTGCGCAGGGGGTCGCGCTGTCACATACCTGGCTGGTGTACAGGCCTCCGCTGTGACAGTGCGCTCTCAGTCTTGGATTATAGCACGTGAGTCTTTGGCAGAGTAGAGTGATTACACTTTGATCAGTAGAGCCTATATAAGCGTTCAACCAAACGTCTCATACGGATACGATCAGAATCATTGTCTGCGGCACGCAATCTAGCATGCATTGCTCGTGCATATGGTAAGCCATCGGTGCATGGCGTCCCATAGCCACTCCGGATCAGCACCGTGCATCCACTCCATGCATGGTCACCGTAGTCCTGTGCATGGCTGGATCACGACACTCCCCCTAGACTAGGCTTGTACTACCGCAAGCTGTAGTCTATCTCTAAATTTTGCTAGTGCTGGTCCCGCCAACACTTTCGTAAACATATCAGCTAGCATGTCTACCGTGCTAACCCAGCTGATAGTTAACTCATCGAGTTCTACGAACTCGCGGACTCTCAGGTCCCTGACCCTGATGTGCTTGGAGCGGTCACTAGAGATGGGGTTCACAGCTAGCAAATTGGCACTCTTGTTGTCACCCCACAGAGTTGGCTTCACAGCCGACAAACCAAGATCAGTGCACAACTGCTTTGCCCACATCACCTCATTGGCTGCTGAGCTCATCGCAATAAGCTCTGCCTCAGTCGTATCACCAGCCACAATAGTCTGCCTCTTTGAACGCCAGAACACACAGTTCCCATGCATCCGGACTATCACTCCTGACACGCTTTTCAAGCAAGCACCATTGGCGAAGTCAGCATCCGTAAATGCTTCCAACACCTCACTTCCCTCGTTGGAGCCACTAAAAGTCAAGCCAAGATCTATGGTCCCTCGCAGGTATCTCAGTACATGCTGGACAGCAGCCCAATGACACTTCGCACTCCCAGCCATATGCCTGGCCAGGACATTGGCCGGAAAGGAAATATCAGGACGCGACACAGCAGCCACATACTGGATGCTTCCTACGGCTTGCATAAACCTCTTATGCTCTGCGACAGTAGCCTTCTCCTGGCTAGGATCATCCTTCAGACTAAACACTTTCTGCTTTGGTACCAACGGCGTTGGTGCCTTTCTGCACTCACTCATACTGAACCTTTCCAGCATGTCCCTGATGTTCTTTCTGTGCGTTATGGTGATAGTGCGAGCAGGCCGATCACGTATGACCTCCATACCCAGCACATATCCCAGCTCCCCCAGGTCACGACCCTCAAATGCCTCAAGGATCCTGCTGATGGCATCATCCATCTGCTCCTTACGACCGAAGATCAACAGATCATCGACCCATAGGAAAATAAGACATCGTCCTATTTTGCAAATAAACAGTGCGGGGTCACTGGCTGATCTCACAAAGCCCATTCTCGACAAGAGCTCTGCAAGCGCTTTATGCCACTCCCTGGCAGCTTGCTTCAGACCATACAACGCCTTTTTCAGACGCCACACCATACCAGACCCATCATCCAGTACAGGAGGTTGTGCCACATACACTTCCTCCTCCAGAACACCATTCAGGAAAGCACATTTAATGTCTATGTGTCTCGTCTCCAGATCCTCTACAGCACAGACAGACAACAGAGCCCTGAAGGTAGCATAACTGCCCACAGGTGCCCATGTCTCAAAGAAATCTACGCCCTCAACTTGCGTAAATCCCCTGGCTACATATCTAGCTTTGAATCGCTCAATCTCACCCTGTGCTCCTCGCTTAATCTTAAGCACCCACTTGCCTGTCACAGGCTTCACTCCTGCTGGGCACCTGACTAACTCGAACACATCATGTTCCCTTAAGGAGGTCAACTCATCAAGCATTGCTATGATCCACTGCTCACGATGGCAGCCTCTCATGGCTTGCTTCACCGTTGGATCGTCCAGCACAGCTTTGACCTTCTTCCTCGCAGCAGCTGCACACCGGGACTCACTGCGGCTAGCAGTCTTGCCACTGCTCGGAATCACCTCCTGCCCCGTCGTGTTCTCTGCATCAGGAGTCACACTGTCAGCCGTAGCAAACACTCCATCCGCCAGATCACCGACGTCACTCTCCATATGGACTACTGTGGAGCTCCCAGCATCATCATGCTCACGTGCATCATCCGGGGAAATGCGCTCAACAGCAGCATTCTCACTTTCATTCACTCCCACAGCATGGACAGCAGGTCTTAAGGTTTGCGAATCAATTTGAAAGGTTTTGGAACCCATCGAACCCTCACCTCTTGTGGTGGATCCAGATGTTCTCCGCTGCCTCCTGCGGCACTTGGTGCTAACTCTCCCCCTGAGCCAGCTCCGCCTGCCTCTACTCCACTAGGCACATGCCGTAGCTTGCCTTGCCCCTGACTATCAACACGTTGTGGCATATGCCGTGGCTCATCATGCTCCCAGCGTACTGCACGTCCTGACACCGCTGACCCTTGCCATCGGTTGTACATCCCGTGGTCTTCAGATTTCGCAGGTGGGGGTGGCTCACTCGGCGCCTTGCCCATCGACCGTTGGACTCGCTGCGGTGAACGCGAGCGCGATCGAGACCGAGATCCTGAGGGCTCAGATGCCCCTGAGAATGACTCAGCAGAGTCACTGGCAGCCCCTGGCTGTTCCTCCCCCTCAGACTCATCATTCTCACTACCCTGTGGCTCAATGCGGCAGCCACTCAAATCCAGCACAGCTCTATCCCGCGTAGGGATCACATCTCTCGGTCGCATCTCAGCATTGTGCGGACCGGATGGTTGCTGAACCGCATCATACTCCCAGTGTGGTACCCTGTTCACACAGTCCTCGGCCGTGTAAGCGCAACGCGCTGTCACCACTGCCTCACTGATCTCAGGCGTGTGCCACCGCTCATGCCTGGCTATCAGCTCAGAGCCTAAAACACGCGGTGAAAACGGCGGCTCACCCTCAGGCAACTCATCATCCGGCACATAGCGCCGATGCAACTGCCTGCCTGGTTCCCAGTGTGTGTGCCCCAGCGCTGGATGCTCCCCCTCAGCCCAATCCACATTTCTGCCCCTCTCTGGCATCATGTGTTCACGACTGGCTGGTGGTCGCACTGCCCTAACACTAGTTGATCTCAACCATTTCTGCATGTTGGGCAAGAAACCAACGTCAGGTACTACACGAGTATGCTCATCGGGCATGATCTCGAATTCTCCCAGCTCGTAGTTCTCCAACATGACCGGATCCACCGTAGCTTGCTCCGACATGTGGAAACGTTTCGCGAACTCTCTCAGCAGAGCTGGTGGAGAAGCCGTATGCCTATACATACGCACTGCTCCCCCATTCCCTCGCTTCACGTAAGCTCTATCCATGTGAGGACCAGCACCCGGTCCCATGTAGAAACCGAGCACTCCTCTCTCATCCAGGTGTCTGAAGTCCTCTCTCCGAGCATATACATACATCGGACACCCGAAAGGCTTCACCTGGGCCACCACCAGATGGAACGTGTCCTCACTCACATTCCTGAACCATAACAGATATGGCACAATCTGTCTGACATCAACATTCTTCACACACTGGGCGACAAACTTCCCATCGCCCCTGGCCATACCCTCATCAGCCAGAGCCTGCAGACTCATCTGCTGAGCCTGAGCCCTCCTCGTCTGCAACTGTGCAGCTCTCACAGCCTCATTCGTTGACCACGGGTCACGACTGGTCTGCACATGCCTCTCCTCCAGTTTCTGCTTGGCCTCCTTCCGCCTAACACCCTCTAGAGCTGTGCTAGGCGTCAGGTTATGCGCATGGTTCACACACATATACGCCTCTGGCCACAGAAATGCAGGCACAGCTGCTTGCAGCAGGCTTGCCCTCACACTCCTGTTTAGCACACCGATCTTTCTCTCCACCATTCCATTGGACTCATGCTGGCCCGTGGCAGTGTACGTGTGCTCAATGCCACGCCACGCGAGGTACTGAGCCAGCTGGTTAGAGCTGAACTCACCACCCTGGTCAGTGTGCAGCCTCCGCACCCCAACCTCTCTATCATACACGATCTGAGTGCGGATTCGCTCAATCAGCAGGCATATCATTTCCGCAGCCCCACTCTTGGACTTCAGCGGAATCACATGGGAATACCGGGAGTACTCATCCACCACTACCAGGATGTAGTTCATACCCCCGATTCCTACTGGCTTGATCTGCCCTGCTAGATCAGCATGCAACACTTCTCCAGCATAGGTGGCATTCTCCGTCACCTTGCCCCCGTGCTGTGCTCTATCGCCACTTCTCTGTTCAGCCACGTGGCAACCATGACACTGAAGCGCTACCCCCGTAGGTTTCAGCATCTTCAGGTCATACAGTTGTGGGTTGTCTCTCATCAACTGGAGTACCCGATTGCCAGCATGGTGAAAAGCGATATGCACTAGGAATGATGGATCAACCTGAAAGGAATAACCTTGTTCATTCGGTACACCGGTCACCGCAGCAACTTGCTGCTGCTCACGTACCCATTTCCCATTCCTATGAAACAAGTTATTCGCACTTGTCCAGGCTGCTCCTCTATCTACCGGTCGCATTTGCCATATCGGCCTGCCTTTCCCACAGAACCATGTCAGAGTAGGTTTTCCATCCTCATCCTCACCCTGCTCACAGTTCCTGTGGAACCCATAGCTCTGGTCATGAAACCCAGGCATCACTACCCGGTTTGCATGCTTGCCCGTATGCAAGTATATCTCAGACTTTTTCAACTCCTTTGTTGAAAGGATGTTGATAGGACTGGCCGGCACCCAGTAGACGTTGGTCAACTCTATGTCTACTGGTGTGATAGTGCCCTGTGCACTCACATACTCTCCCAGATTAGCTCTGATCGTGCCCACACCATACATGTCTAGCCTGCCCTGGTCAAGAGGCTGACACTGCGGCATATCTGGTGGCTTGATCTCGCAAAACATATCATAGTCAAAGCATATGTTTATGTCTGAGCCACTATCTATTAGGAAAGTGTACGGCATGTTGGGAGACGGCCCATCAGCACAGTCAGCTCGCAGCTTATCTAGGTCAACTACAGCTACCTGAGGGCCACCGCGGCCTCTGCCACGGCCTCGCCCTGCAGCTGCTTGCTTCTGCAGGAATTGTTTGACCTCTGCGGAGAGCAATGGACAATCCTTTTGCACATGTCCAGGCTTATCACAGTTGAAGCATTTCCTCTTTTCTGCTCCCCCTGCTGCCCCTGCTCCCACAGCTGCTACCTGTGGGGGTGAACCTTGGCGACCACCGTAGCGTCCACCTCGGTACCCACGTCCCCCATGGCGCTGTTGTCCACCGCGATCGTCCCGTGGGAATCGCGACGGACCCTGCTTGCTGTTCGTCTGGGCATGTGTCAACAGCGTAGACACTATCTGCTGCACTGGCATGGCCTGCAGCATGGGCTGCAACAGGCTGTACTCTTTGTCTACTGCCAGCAACCGTGATCTGTACAACTGATCAGACACAGTCTCACCCAGTCCTCTCATCTGGTTTACTATGCCCACCACCTCATTCACATGCTTCTCCAGCGGCTTGCCAGCCTGCTGGGTACTGCTGAGCTGGTGATACAGCTTCTGTATTTCTACCTCCACTGATGGCATATACTTAGCATGCAGCAACGACCAGACCTCATGGACGAAACTACAGTCTGCCACGAAGTCTCTATCCTCCTTTGGCAACGCTATGCCCACTGAGTAGTCCAGTGTGCATCCCAATGTGCAGCCCAGCGTGCAGCCTAGCGTGCCGCCCGCTGTGCAGCCCGCTGTGCAGCCCGCTGTGCATATGCGTGCTACGCCCCGTGCGTCGCGGCCTGAGCTCCTGCTTCCCCCGTAGGTTCAGCGTTACCCGGGAATGCAGCCTGCAAAGGACCTGCATTGGGATACCCGTAGGTCCCAACACGCTGTTCTTCCCCGTAGGTCACGAACTGGTCCTCCGCGGCCTGCTCGCGGCGCGCTGTGGAACGTGTGTGGTGGCGAGGACGAACTTCTTCTCCATCCTCGCCGTCAGAGCCAATAGATCCCTGGCGAGATGCCATTGGGACTTCTCGGCGTGGTGGCATCCCGCAACACGACCATCGTATGTCGCGGGACACGTAGACCCGTAGGCCTCTCTCCGAGACCAGTACTCTAACAGAATGCAGTCCAGCCGTAGCGTTATGCATCTGTGTACTCTAGTCTCTCTACGGACTCTACAGCTAAACGCTAGAGCGGTGTGAATCGCTCATCGGGACGCTCAGCCGTAGCCGTAGACCCCTGGACTCTATCGCAAGCATACAACCATTGCTAGAATACCCACAAACATCACCGATACCATGTCGTAATTCAGTGGACCGCAGCCCTAAGGCACTGTGGGATCTAAGCACTGTGTAGCTGTGCGCAGGGGGTCGCGCTGTCACATACCTGGCTGGTGTACAGGCCTCCGCTGTGACAGTGCGCTCTCAGTCTTGGATTATAGCACGTGAGTCTTTGGCAGAGTAGAGTGATTACACTTTGATCAGTAGAGCCTATATAAGCGTTCAACCAAACGTCTCATACGGATACGATCAGAATCATTGTCTGCGGCACGCAATCTAGCATGCATTGCTCGTGCATATGGTAAGCCATCGGTGCATGGCGTCCCATAGCCACTCCGGATCAGCACCGTGCATCCACTCCATGCATGGTCACCGTAGTCCTGTGCATGGCTGGATCACGACATCCCATGCATCCGGACTATCACTCCTGACACGCTCTTCAAGCAAGCACCATTGGCGAAGTCAGCATCCGTAAATGCTTCCAACACCTCACTTCCCTCATTGGAGCCACTAAAGGTCAAGCCAAGATCTATGGTCCCTCGCAGGTATCTCAGTACATGCTGGACAGCAGCCCAATGACACTTCGCACTCCCAGCCATATGCCTGGCCAGGACATTGGCCGGAAAGGAAATATCAGGACGCGACACAGCAGCCACATACTGGATGCTTCCTACGGCTTGCATAAACCTCTTATGCTCTACGACAGTAGCCTTCTCCTGGCTAGGATCATCCTTCAGACTAAACACTTTCTGCTTTGGTACCAACGGAGTTGGCGCCTTTCTGCACTCACTCATGCTGAACCTTTCCAGCATGTCCCTGATGTTCTTTCTGTGCGTTATGGTGATAGTGCGAGCAGGCCGATCACGTATGACCTCCATACCCAGCACATATCCCAGCTCCCCCAGGTCACGACCCTCAAATGCCTCAAGGATCCTGCTGATGGCATCATCCATCTGCTCCTTACGACCGAAGATCAACAGATCATCGACCCATAAAAAAATAAGACATCGTCCTATTTTGCAAATAAACAGTGCAGGGTCACTGGCTGATCTCACAAAGCCCATTCTCAACAAGAGCTCTGCAAGCACTTTATGCCACTCCCTGGCAGCTTGCTTCAGACCATACAACGCCTTTTTCAGACGCCACACCATACCAGACCCATCATCCAGTACAGGAGGTTGTGCCACATACACTTCCTCTTCCAGAACACCATTCAGGAAAGCACATTTAATGTCTATGTGTCTCGTCTCCAGATCCTCTACAGCACAGACAGACAACAGAGCCCTGAAGGTAGCATAACTGCCCACAGGTGCCCATGTCTCAAAGAAATCTACGCCCTCAACTTGCGTAAATCCCCTGGCTACATATCTAGCTTTGAATCGCTCAATCTCACCCTGTGCTCCTCGCTTAATCTTAAGTACCCACTTGCCTGTCACAGGCTTCACTCCTGCTGGGCACCTGACTAACTCGAACACATCATGTTCCCTTAAGGAGGTCAACTCATCAAGCATTGCTATGATCCACTGCTCACGATGGCAGCCTCTCATGGCTTGCTTCACCGTTGGATCGTCCAGCACAGCTTTGACCTTCTTCCTCGCAGCAGCTGCACACCGGGACTCACTGCGGCTAGCAGTCTTGCCACTGCTCGGAATCACCTTCTGCCCCGTCGTGTTCTCTGCATCAGGAGTCACACTGTCAGCCGTAGCAAACACTCCATCCGCCAGATCACCGACGTCACTCTCCATATGGACTACTGTGGAGCTCCCAGCATCATCATGCTCACGTGCATCATCCGGGGAAATGCGCTCAACAGCAGCATTCTCACTTTCATTCACTCCCACAGCATGGACAGCAGGTCTTAAGGTTTTGCGAATCAATTTGAAAGGTTTTGGAACCCATCGAACCCTCACCTCTTGTGGTGGATCCAGATGTTCTCCGCTGCCTCCTGCGGCACTTGGTGCTAACTCTCCCCCTGAGCCAGCTCCGCCTGCCTCTCTTCCACTAGGCACATGCCGTAGCTTGCCTTGCCCCTGACTATCAACACGCTGTGGCATATGCCGTGGCTCATCATGCTCCCAGCGTACTGCACGTCCTGACACCGCTGACCCTTGCCATCGGTTGTACATCCCGTGGTCTTCAGATTTCGCAGGTGGGGGTGGCTCACTCGGCGCCTTGCCCATCGACCGTTGGACTCGCTGCGGTGACCGCGAGCGCGATCGAGACCGAGATTCCGAGGGCTCAGATGCCCCTGAGAATGACTCAACCGAGTCACTGGCAGCCCCTGGCTGTTCCTCCCCCTCAGACTCATCATTCTCACTACCCTGTGGCTCAATGCGGCAGCCACTCAAATCCAGCACAGCTCTATCCCGCGTAGGGATCACATCTCTCGGTCGCATCTCAGCATTGTGCGGACCGGATGGTTGCTGAACCGCATCATACTCCCAGTGTGGTACCCTGTTCACACAGTCCTCGGCCGTGTAAGCGCAACGCGCTGTCACCACTGCCTCACTGATCTCAGGCGTGTGCCACCGCTCATGCCTGGCTATCAACTCAGAGCCCAAAACACGCGGTGAAAACGGCGGCTCACTCTCAGGCAACTCATCATCCGGCACATAGCGCCGATGCAACTGCCTGCCTGGTTCCCAGTGTGTGTGCCCCAGCGCTGGATGCTCCCCTCAGCCCAATCCACATTTCTGCCCCTCTCTGGCATCATGTGATCACGACTGGCTGGTGGTCGCACTGCCCTAACACTAGTTGATCTCAACCATTTCTGCATGTTGGGCAAGAAACCAACGTCAGGTACTACACGAGTATGCTCATCGGGCATGATCTCGAATTCTCCCAGCTCGTAGTTCTCCAACATGACCGGATCCACCGTAGCTTGCTCCGACATGTGGAAACGTTTCGCGAACTCTCTCAGCAGAGCTGGTGGAGAAGCCGTATGCCTATACATACGCACTGCTCCCCCATTCCCTCGCTTCACGTAAGCTCTATCCATGTGAGGACCAGCACCCGGTCCCATGTAGAAACCGAGCACTCCTCTCTCATCCAGGTGTCTGAAGTCCTCTCTCCGAGCATATACATACATCGGACACCCGAAAGGCTTCACCTGGGCCACCACCAGATGGAACGTGTCCTCACTCACATTCCTGAACCATAACAGATATGGCACAATCTGTCTGACATCAACATTCTTCACACACTGGGCGACAAACTTCCCATCGCCCCTGGCCATACCCTCATCAGCCAGAGCCTGCAGACTCATCTGCTGAGCCTGAGCCCTCCTCGTCTGCAACTGTGCAGCTCTCACAGCCTCATTCGTTGACCACGGGTCACGACTGGTCTGCACATGCCTCTCCTCCAGTTTCTGCTTGGCCTCCTTCCGCCTAACACCCTCTAGAGCTGTGCTAGGCGTCAGGTTATGCGCATGGTTCACACACATATACGCCTCTGGCCACAGAAATGCAGGCACAGCCGCTTGCAGCAGGCTTGCCCTCACACTCCTGTTCAGCACACCGATCTTTCTCTCCACCATTCCATTGGACTCATGCTGGCCCGTGGCAGTGTACGTGTGCTCAATGCCACGCCACGCGAGGGTACTGAGCCAGCTGGTTAGAGCTGAACTCACCACCCTGGTCAGTGTGCAGCCTCCGCACCCCAACCTCTCTATCATACACGATCTGAGTGCGGATTCGCTCAATCAGCAGGCATATCATTTCGCAGCCCCACTCTTGGACTTCAACGGAATCACATGGGAGTACCGGAGTACTCATCCACCACTACCAGGATGTAGTTCATACCCCCGATTCCTAACTGGCTTGATCTGCCCTGCTAGATCAGCATGCAACACTTCCCCAGCATAGGTGGCATTCTCCGTCAACCTTGCCCCCGTGCTGTGCTCTATCGCCGCTTCTCTGTTCAGCCACGTGGCAACCATGACACTGAAGCGCTACCCCCGTAGGTTTCAGCATCTTCAGGTCATACAGTTGTGGGGTGTCTCTCATCAACTGGAGTACCCGATTGCCAGCATGGTGAAAAGGCGATATGCACTTAGGAATGATGGATCAACCTGAAAGGAATAACCTTGTTCATTCGGCTACACCGGTCACCGCAGCAACTTGCTGCTGCTCACGTACCCATTTCCCATTCCTATGAAACAAGTTTATTCGCACTTGTCCAAGGCTGCTCCTCTATCTACCGGTCGCATTTGCCATATCGGCCTGCCTTTCCCACAGAACCATGTCAGAGTAGGTTTCCATCCTCATCCTCACCCTGCTCACAGTTCCTGTGGAACCCATGGCTCTGGTCATGAACCCAGGCATCACTACCCGGTTTGCATGCTTGCCCCGTATGCAAGTAGATCTCAGACTTTTTCAAACTCCTTTGTTGAAAGGATGTTGATAGGACTGGCCGGCACCCAGTAGACGTTGGTCAACTCTATGTCTACTGGTGTGATAGTGCCCTGTGCACTCACATACTCTCCCAGATTAGCTCTGATCGTGCCCACACCATACATGTCTAGCCTGCCCTGGTCAAGAGGCTGACACTGCGGCATATCTGGTGGCTTGATCTCGCAAAACATATCATAGTCAAAGCATATGTTTATGTCTGAGCCACTATCTATTAGGAAAGTGTACGGCATGTTTGGAGACGGCCCATCAGCACAGTCAGCTCGCAGCTTATCTAGGTCAACTACAGCTACCTGAGGGCCACCGCGGCCTCTGCCACGGCCTCGCCCTGCAGCTGCTTGCTTCTGCAGGAATTGTTTGACCTCTGCGGAGAGCAATGGACAATCCTTTTGCACATGTCCAGGCTTATCACAGTTGAAGCATTTTCTCTTTTCTGCTCCCCCTGCTGCCCCTGCTCCCACAGCTGCTACCTGTGGGGGTGAACCTTGGCGACCACCGTAGCGTCCACCTCGGTACCCACGTCCCCCATGGCGCTGTTGTCCACCGCGATCGTCCCGTGGGAATCGCGATGGACCCTGCTTGCTGTTCGTCTGGGCATGTGTCAACAGCGTAGACACTATCTGCTGCACTGGCATGGCCTGCAGCATGGGCTGCAACAGGCTGTACTCTTTGTCTACTGCCAGCAACCGTGATCTGTACAGCTGATCAGACACAGTCTCACCCAGTCCTCTCATCTGGTTCACTATGCCCACCACCAC